>JAWZYV010011784.1:0-534776 GCA_038373885.1 Cheiracanthium punctorium
TGAATCCATGAATTTTTCCTTTTCACTCCGACATTGGATTACTTTTTTCGCTCACTTGGATTAAGCGTGATGTATGTATGTGAATCTTTCATCCAAGCCTCCACCCACAAAATTGTATTAATCCGTCAGTGTGCCGGATTATTCATTAGGCTGTAGTCTATCTGTCCCGATCATTTCAGGGACTTTTCAGTAACAAGTCGAATGAATTTCTCAATGAAGTTGTAATCAAACTTTTCAAAATGACTCAATAGAACAGAAATATTTATGGCTATTTCTGAAGATGTTCTCTGGAACGCGAGTTGACCTTCTGCATTTCCCCCGAGAGCTGAGATCCATAGGATTAAGATTGTAGGAAAAACGCGCCCCATAATCAATAATAATCCCACACGAAACAATAATTTTTATTTAAATATTGGACATACAGTTATTTTATTTTGCAGTAAATATGGGGATGGTATTTTAAACGGATGTTGGGCAGCCCCAAAGTTCTTTTGTTTTACAGTAAAGGCGGGTGGCTTTGGCGAAATTCGAAGGTTTACAAGGGTCTAAACCATCTTTTGGTAGTTGGCTTGCTTTGTTTTTACTTAATTATTTATTTTACATTTTACTATATTTAAATAAAGGCGAATTATTTTTTGAAACAATAATAATATATAGAATGTAAGTTATTTTTTTTAATAGTTGGGGAATCCACTATTACGATAAATTATCTCATTAATCTCGGAAATTAACCACGTTAAATATAAAATAATTGATTTTTGGCCGGTCGAAACCGCAGGTCAAGAGCGCGAATATCAGTACGTTCGTTCAAATAAAATAATTAGAACCGAGAGGATCTTCGCACGGTCGGGGTATCCGAGAAGCCATAACCCCAGGCAAACTGAAAACAAAAAGAATTTTCGGATACTCTTGATCCACAAAGAAACTCACAAATTACTTGTCACATTTAAGATTATTATGTCTTGCAAAAACATTTGAACATAATACGATAATGAATGTTTTATCCGAATTTTTTATTATTTATTATATAGATTATTCTATTTAGAAAAGATACAATCCTCTTATAAAGATTGTTTTGAGCAAAATATTTTATATCATTTTAACGAGGATAAGTTGAAAAGTAATGTACATATGCTTGTAGAACACTAACGAAATGACCTTTAGAAGTGTTCCAAGCGGTATGTGGAAGTAACAGTCCCCCTGTACAAGCATGTACAGTTTAAATGCCTTCCGTGTATGCAGTATATTTTGAATGGTGGAGGTATTATTGTGCTAGATCCATCTATCCCCAGTTCAATTTCTTATGAATTAACCCATTAAATAAATTAAGAGAAGTAAAAATATGTAACCTATTATTAGTAAAGACCGTCCAGATAATGAAATAATTTTACAAGCATGTATTTTTATAAGAGAAAAAATAGTGTTTAAAGGCACAGTTTAAAATACATATTGATTTCGAAGGTTCTAAAAATGTTACAGAAACAAATATTATTTTATGTGTGTAAACTTTTCTAGTTATATATTTGCATATGGGAAAGGTGGGAAGTGTTAGAAATTCCAAATATATATCCATGAACAATAACATTCATTAAAAAAAACCCGAGTTGTAGGAATAAATAACTTTAAACATCGCCAGTCTCACTATCTATTTAGCCACCCCCCCCCCTTTATTTTGACGGGCATTTTTTTCCGAACACTAATTTACTTGAAGAAATTGATTTGTCTAGTGTTAACTCAAATTTGTTTATTTTGAATCAAGAAAATTCGTAAAAGTTGTGTTTTATTTTATTATCCCACAAAACCTACAGATTAGCTCACCCAAGGTGGAGGAAGGGCTGGGATAAACCTCTCGCGAATATAACACGTGGAACCTTTTAGTTTTGTTTACATCTAATTAGCATTAGTAATACCATTAATTGGCACTAAACATAAATTGCAATATAATTAGCACTATTTATTTTCTCATTTAATTTAGCTCTACTACGTTAATGTGAGGGTGAACTCCTCCCCTTAAATATATATATATATATATATATATATATATATATATATATATATATATAATATATAGGTGCGTCACTGAGCAGGGGCCCCTTGGTAACATTTGCTACGGGCCCCGCGCTGTCTTAATCCGGCACTGAGTTTCCCAACAATGAAATTCAAATCAAATGCAATAAGAATCTAACAATGAACAAATTTTCAGTTACTTCTCACTGTTGGAATTCCTTCGTATCACATTATTTAGTTTCCCAACAATGAAATTCAAATCAAATGCAATAAGAATCTAACAATGAACAAATTTTCTGTTACTTCTCACTGTTGGAATTCCTTCGTATCACATTATTTAGTTTCCCAACAATGAAATTAAAATCAAATGCAGTGAGAATCCACATAAAACAAACATAACATGAGCAAAAAATGATAACATGAAAATCAAATGATTTAAATGTTTTTTTTTTTAATATTGAGTGTTTTTGTGGAATTTAAGTCGAAGCTAACAAGCAAAAATGACGCATAACGTGTCAGTTTTACTTATTACATAAAGTGGAAAGCAAACGGTTAGCGTCTTCTACTCTTCAACTGTTATGAAAGTCAAATATAATGAAGGCGGACTAGCTTTTTATAAACAGTTTGAAATCTGGTGTATTCATCAAGTTCATTCAGAATAAGCAAAAATTTAATAACACCCCTCTTTAAGTTTGTTTGCCAACGACGCCGCAATATTCTTTCCACGTTATATATTGATTTATTTTATCTTTTTATTTTCTGTCTAGACAGCGTTTTTATAGATTCGAAGAGCGTCATCTCTCTAATAAAAACTTCTTATTTTCTGTTTTCATTCCATGCGAAGAAAAATGAAAGTCTCTTTTTAATCAGTTTAATGTTATTGTTAAGAAACGTAAATATTACAGAAGAGCTTTTCTGTATCCTTTTAATAAAAAGAATGACAAAATTCGGCTTCTTTTGAAAGACAGAGAAATAGTTATATCTGAAAGAAGAAATTAAAATTTTATTTATTATTTATTTATTATTATTACTTTCTCGGTCGTACAAAAACAGCAGTAAAGATGAGAATTTCCAATTTTGTTCTAACCTTTTGTATCACGTTAACTCAGATTTAAAAGAGCATAATTTTTTTTTTAGCTATCGCAGTTCAGTGTATACAATGCTTAGTGTCACACAGAAGTGTTCTCATACGAAAATCTGGTTAGTAAACTAGTCGTAATAGTCAGAGCAGGTCCTCGGGCGGAGCGAACGGTGCGACCGCACCGGGCGCCACCTTTATGGGGGCGCCAAAATGCCATACTTTGTATACGTGTACTTGAGTGTCCATATATTGTTTAAATTTTCATTTTAACCTCTCTGAAAATTTTTATAGTTGCATGTGTGTGTGTGTGGGGGGGGAGGGTATTAGGGGCGCATTTTTGTATTTCGCACCACTTAGAAATTTATCTAGGACCGGCACTGGTAATAGTCATAATAGTTGAAATCTCCAAAAAGTGCACTGCCAAGCCCCCATGCACGCCCCCTGCCAAATGCTCATGGGCAGGAAGGGGGAAAATATGTATTAGCGTACTGGTATTCAGTGGCGTAGCCAAAAATTTTTCATGGGGTAGGGTTACGACTACTGCAACTCATGATAAAGGAGTGGAGAATATCCACTTTGTATGGCCAAAAATTCCTCATGCAGGGTTGTGACCCCCTATCCCCCTAGTTAGTCCCTCTAGTTAGCTGCGCCACTGCTGGTATAGCGTAGAAATGGTTCAACACTAAACTATAGTATATTTCTGGGGCAGGACCCTTTTTGCAACCCCAAGCTACAAACAATCATATGGGCGCCCCCCCCTTCCTAGATCCGGCTCGGCATGAAAATAGTGATAACTTTTAACATTTCTATACCCACTTTAAAAAAAAAAGTAAAGTGAATGAACTGATTTTATCTCGATTCACATACAAAGAGACCTTTCAAAGAGACAATTCTGCCATTAGAACAAGGCTATTCAGTCATGCTGTGAGACGGTGTAACAGGCATGCCAAGGTTATACAGGCATTTAAAAAGCACAGCTTGTGTGGGATGATATGGGGTATACAACGCCATTCTTCTTATGTCCCGCACGAAAATAAATAAATGAATGAATAAATAAAAGTAAACAAATGAATGTTAAACGAAACGCGAAAGTTTTCCTTTAATTACGTATACTTCGCCGTTACCGAAAAGTAATTCAAGGTTTATACAACGCATTCGTTTTGAAAGGTAATTGAGGCAGATGCTTCAGTATATTTGTGATTGCCTGCAGTAGAGACGCAATTAACCCATTTGTGCCCAGATATTTTTGCGACCTTCTTCGATTTTCGCTAATACCAGCAGTAATAGATAAATTACTGATGTCAATTTCTTGAACAAGGGATCATTTCTTTTAAAATCATTTTGTATAAAATTTCAAATGGCAACATCCTACTGGGTCATGTTAAAATATTTTGTGGAGTTGAGGTTCAATACAGGTGAATAAAGGCTAGGAAAAATAAATAACGTTTTCAACTGATAGCGAAAATGCCGTCCCAAAAAAGGGACACTAGGCATAAATGGGTTAATAGTGCGCAAAAAATTTATTAGCAAAATATTTGTTTTCGGAAATTTTTATTAACAAACTCATTTGTTTCTGGACGTTGTATGTTATCATTGAGAATAGTGTAGGTAATCTGCAAATTGACTTAAACATACTGTTCGTTTCAGAAAACAATATTTTTTCCCGTCTCTCGCGATATCTCAAAATAATTCAAAATAAATAAATAAAATTAAGTTGATACACTTTGGATGAACGGACTAGATGATAGAATCAATAAATAAACAAAATATAATTAAGAAACAACTTACCAGTTTAAAAATAGTATAAGAAGGAACGAAACAAGGTTCTGCTTACGATAAAAAATATTGAGCGAAATCTAATTTCCCTATGATGTTTTTACGATTATTCGATAATCTAGCTTTTAAAAAAGACCACTAAACAGAGTCGTAGCTGGAGTTTTCAGGGCTTGGGAACAAATTAAAGATTTTGTGCCCTCTCCTATTTGCTAAACTGCAACGGTGAAGGTTTTACACTCTAAAACATAACCGTAAGTTCACTGGATACTTTCCTGAAAATTTTACGGAAACTTTCCATTTATTTGAATGCAGGACATATTCCGTATATCAAGAATTGGCCCCCTACAATTTTGCGGCCCTTGAATGCAACGCCGGGGGACATATTAGACATAACTTGATAAGGTAAAGTCATATATTTTCTATAGTATAACAAAGTTCAACCTGCCCATGCATCAAAAATATATAAATAGATAAAAGAAGAGAATATATGTACTGTACACACATAATGAACGAAATGGAGAAGCTGTATACAATGTGCCCCACCTAAATAAAGCTACCTAGATTTTGTGCCGCAATTGGATGCGAAACAGGCGAGTAAGAACGAAACAAATATACTAAGAAAGTATACACAGAAATACGTATTTACAAGGAAAATACTTACTCCCTACTCAACCTCGGCAGGAATAAAACATAAATATGTAAAAAAGAGAAAGAAAAAATGTACCGCCGAAATAAAGCCATTATTGTTTATAGTCAATATATTCGATATGTTTACATGACTTTAAATAGTCCATGTAACATCATTTACCAATCCTTGGAGGACGGTAACATTCATAGGCGCACCCATGGAGGGGGCTATGGGGGCTGAAGCCCCCCTAAAGGTATAAAGTTAGAAATGAAAAGCTTTAAAAAATGAAAATTGTCGTTAATTGATTATTTTTTCTTTCTTTCTTTTTTTAATTGCCTTCGAATTATTTCTAACCAAAAAAGACATTTATTTAAAAAAGTTTTTAAATAAATGCTTACAGTTAGTTTATGAAACACTGTTAAACTCAGTTACATCGTCACTGAAAAGATCAGATTATTATTTATGACTCTATAACGAGTGACATTGCTTGTGGGCTTATGTTCAATGGCACAGTCAAGTGGTACCGAATATTTTGACGTTTTAAGAGAGTCGTAACTAATCTAGTTCACTATAACCGAGTTCAGCTATATTTGTATGTAGCCCAGGCCACCTAAACTAAAATCATCGGTGCGCCATTGCTACAATAACAGTACCCTAGTATTCAAAGATGGCTGCCTTCAACTCTGCCACAGACTGAAAATGTCTGACATTTGCATATTTATACCTACTGAGCAATGGCGTAGCCAAGGGGGGGGGGATAGGGGTCACAACCCCCCCCCTCCATGAGGAATTTTTTGCTATACAAAATATATATTCTTCACTCCCTTATCACACACACTTATACATGGTGTATATGTAAGTTGCAGAAGTCGTAACCCTTCCCCCCCATGAAAAATTTCTGGCTACGCCCCTGCTACTGAGGATACCCCACGCATTTCTTAGGGATACAGATCAAGCAAAAAGAACAGGACAATTCAAGCTATACAACCCATCACCGGAAAAACATTTTCAAGTGGATTTCGCAACGTGAACGGGTCTTTGTCCTGATAGAAAATCAAACTTAGGCCACCAATTCTCTCCGAAAATGGCTGTAAGTGGGTTTCTAGCATTTAGTGGTAATCTGTAGCTTTCATATGGCCTAAAGGAAAAGCCAAGTTAAGTTTACCTCCAGGTATAAAGTCTCTCCACATTGTATATAATGAGCTTTTCATGTCTTTTGGAGACAAAACAAGAGCTCCTGAACAACATCCACAACCAAAGAGTAGATTTCGCCAAATATCATCAAGCCGGGAAGGACCAGTGGATGGCCCACAAGGGGCGTTGCGTTCTGCTGACATGACACGAGAAAATCTTCTCTTACAGACACGAAGATGGGGGCTCATTATACGGTGTGGAGAGGCTTTACCCGGTTGGTAATCAGTTGATAATGGAGTAATTCATATACTAGTGTGCTTTTCTTTCGGTATGTATTGAAACTGCTGCTGATGCAACTTGGACCTTAACCTCACAGTTGGCGAGGATTCGCTTGCTGGTGGATCAGCTGGTATCAATCACATGGCTTATCTTTCAATGTGGAAAAGAAATTCATAGAATTTGCTCAACGGATATACGCTTATTCATGGAACATACTGCATGGACTCTGTTAATCAATGACTTCTTAATTTATGAATTTGAGCTACCAACTCCCTACACACTTGCAATCATGACGTTTTTGTGAAGTGTCTTGCATGACACTCGATTTCATCTTTTCTTCTGTTAGAACAGTTTGGGGAGATTGTAACTAACTCTCTTTCAGATATTGAATAAATCGACGGCGATGCGGCTGTTTGTGCCGTAAATTGTGAAGAGCCTTTGGCTGTCGCCCCCCCCGCCCCGGTGGAGGATTCTCGATCCCTCCTAGGCAACTAAAGAGACATTTTTGTGTGCTCATATTTTTTTCTTTCTCATAACCATATCAGTGGCCTTCTGCAACCTTGACCGCTACGAGGTCTGAAGATGTTAGTCATTTTATTACAGGGGCGCGTATTAGGTAGACATGTGTTGCCATCTTTGAGTGGTCTCTTAATTTTGAACCAATTCCAGATGTGAGATCTAGCACCTGCATAGGCAGTCCCAGCGATATCGTTTTAACATGCAGGACATTGGAGCCTTGGCAGATTTTACGTGCAACCGCTCTCTAATGTACGCTCTTCCAAAGCAATCCAGCCGAGAGAGATTTCCACCCTCCTAGCTCTGGTCAAGCCGGTGCTGTTTCACTTTCCGTGAGCTTATCGGAACAGAGCTTAGAGACTAGGCCACTATGGGATTGTGTGCTCAGATTACACTGTCCATTTTCTTTTCCACAGAAATATCAATCACTTTCAGAACCAACATAAGAATTTCAATTTATGTTCGGATGGTCCTACTTGAACAAAAATGCTACAGTTGTTTGATAAGCCTTTTAAATTGACAATAGCGTGTTCCTCATCGGAAGTGGTTTGCAGAACATAGTCAGGGGCGGCCCTGGGGTACGTGACACAGTGGTTATATCACTGAAAATGGTAGACGGCCGAAGTGTGAAGGTCCCGGGTTCGGGTCGCATCGCACGTTTGTCGATCTAACGGTCTCGAGTTTTGGTAGGTTTTCTCCAGACAGGGCCGGCCCAAGGGGGGGTGCAAATGTAGGCGATCGCCTAAGGCCCCCGCGCTTATAGAGGCCCCGCACCTGGGACATTTTATTGCTATCTCATAAGACATGATAGAGAAGAGGCCCCGCTCTTGCGCTTCGCCTGGGGCCCCGCACGCCCCTCGTTCCGCCTCTGCTCCAGATGTAACGTGAATACGCGTTAGAAACCCTTAAAAAGCCCTCCGACCATGGCATCCCCCGACGTAGGAAGATGCTCTGCAATGCAGGAGGATACGTGCGAAAAAAGGCGTTCACGATGGAAAATGTTTCTTAACTGATTCATTCGACAGTATTATGCCACTGCCAACTGGTTTCATTTTTATCGCCAATTCTTGACACACTTCTATAAAATACATAGGAAGGAAGTCGAATTTCTTCCTGATGTGCTTTACGACGATCATTCTTTATGCGTTGGGAAATAAATTAGTTCTCTTAACCAGGACTAATGAGAACTCATAGCGCATAAATGAAAAAAAAAAAAAAAGTGAAACAGTCCAGAAATAGAACAAATAAAGAACGTCAGAGAATTTCGAAAGCGACTTTTGCGGTACTTTTCGGTGAAAAGAATAGTCCCATAAAACTTCCAAGTAGGAAGAAAGAAAAAAAAAAAGAGAGAAAGTGATGCCGACTTTTAAAAGAATTTCTCTTTAAATTTTTTCTTGTTTCTTCGATTTGTTCTTTTATTCTTTCAGCACTTCGGAGTTCTCGGAGTTGATTTTTCTTGGAAAGCCGCACATATGTTTTAAGAGGGGGGGGGGGGCTTTGGGTAAGGCTGTTTTCTGATTGGTCCGGCTGGTTTTCGCCATTTTTTTTTTCTGTTTTCAGCACTGCCAAACATGTGCTGCGTGTGTGAGTAGTTATCTTGAGCCAAGGTTAAACAAAGAGTGCATATATGTGAGGACAGAGGTTTAAACATCCCCAACTTTTTCTTTTTTTTTTTTTTTAAATGGGTATATATACATACTTCTTCGCTCCCCGATGAGCACTTCTATAAACAAAAGAAAAATGACTGGGATATGGAAGTAGTCACTGTAAGTAAAACCATACGCATAGAGTGACGATTTTTTTTTGTGGGGGGGGGGAAGGGGCATAAAACATACTCTGCAAAAATGGCAAAGTTAGTTTTTAAATGAACTGTTTTTCTAAATGAAGTTGTGGGGTACGTGCCTCCTCCTCCCCTCCTATGCCACCTTCCTGACTAGGGTTGCCAGGTCGCCAAACCAAATAGCCGGACATTTGGGTAAAAAGGCCGGACAGCCTACAATTGAGGATTTTGTCTCAGCATTAATAGGTACAGCAAAAAAATTGTATGTAAAATCAAGCTTTTTTTATTATTACCATGAATCTTGTTAAATTCTAATGAAATATAAATAACATCGAATGCCAAATCAGTTCAAGTACTTTATTACTAATCAGCCAAAGTCACCAGTAAAAAGCCTAGCAAAAGCTGTACACCGTTAAGTTTGGCCGGAAACGCAATCAAAAAGCCTTCCTAACTATGTCCGGCTTTAACCGGACACCCGGCAACGCTATTCCTGACGCTACCACTGTTATGATCATCATGAGAAACCTTCTGCTTGTCTGAAAAATGCACGTCAATATTGTGTGCAGACCCGTTCATGATCAACGGGGACCCCGGGGATTTGGGAGGCCCCCATCCATGAAATTTGTTTTATTTGTCATAAAATTTTGATATAAAAATATATTTTCAGAACAATATTTGAAATTGGGGGCCCTGGGCAAAGTCCCGATTTGCCCATGCGATAATAAGGCTCTGATTGTGTGGCAGTATAATTATTTGAAAAATGCGTGTCAGTATTGTATGTAAGAAAAGAGGGGAGTGCAATCCCCTGATTGTTAAAAAAAAAAAAAAAAAAAAAAAAAAAAAAAAAAAACTAACCAACTTTTCTTGGCGATCTGCTTGGCGAAGTATGGGGTTAAGCCATAAACTATAGTGGTCCCGTGTTCTATTCCGAGTGGGGGTGGATTTCATTTACACAATAAATAATGTCTACTTCTTGTCTGCTGTTGCTCTCTTAATGTAATGTCGATATGGCTCCCAACCGATCACGTCGTATGTCAGTGGTGTGCTGAATGTGTCGAAAAAAAGCAATCGCGTTACATCTAATTCCTTTGGGAATAGAGGTAATGAGATTAATTTTTAATTATTCAGTAGGAAATTTTACGGAAAAAAGTGTCTTGGGGGATCCCCCCCCTTCTCTTCCCGGGGCTGCTGCCCTTCTTGGCCTTTCCTAAATCTAGCTGTGGTGAGAGTGTAACAATTAATGACTATGTCATTTTATCTTTCACCCCCTTTATTGAAAATTATCCGAAAACTATGCCCCAAAAAAGCGACATAAAAATGCGACATAATTTTACATATATTTAAATACTATTAGTTCATAACAGCTTTAATCTATTGTTACACTATTTCGTAAGCTGTAGAATAGGCATCCCATGCATTTTTCTATAAATGGGTTACAATCATAAAAATTTCAACAAAGGATTATGAGCGACAAAATGACCTAGTCAATTAATATCGTTTAAATATGGCAATAATGAAACTAAAAAATTAGGGGGTTCAAGGGGGTCTCCCCCTGGCGAGGCTGGAACAGCCGAGTTTTATTCTGTACTGAAGTCTTCAAAACTAAAGTGATAAAATGATAAAATTGAAAAAAAATATATATATAATTTAAGTTTACAGCAATTCAGTACTAAATTATTACGAGGCGACAGAATAGCAACACTGAGTAGATTATGCCTTGGTTGCACCTTATTTCGGTCGTCCAAGTGCGTTAATGCATCTTCGCAAAAATGCTAGAATCGGCCGCGTGCAATTTTTTGTCTAAAACACTTGTCTATTTTATAAAATTCAGTTGTATAAATTTAAAAAAAAATCCATAATGAAGATTAGAAAATGGGGTATAAATTTACAAGTAAGCAATCACAATTATTTAGCACATAAAAAAATCCCGAGTCCCAAACTTTGAATCCCAGTAAATTTTACACCACGACAGATATTAATTCAATGTAATCTGATGAAACCTCTGTAACTCGAAGAACAGGCTGAAAGAGAAATGTATGTAACTACATACTTTATGTGCAAGTTTCATCACAGCTTTTTTTTAAAGTTTCAAGTTTTTCCTCATAAATGATTAACAGCCTCAACGTTTGGCCTTATTTCGTATTTTCACTTCCTGAAACAAAGTTGTTGAAGCAAATGAGCTAGTCTCCATTCCTTCACAAATTGTATGGAAATAAAAGAGATAATAACTAAACGTTTAACGCTTGCGAAAGAGTTTCACCTAAAAAGAAGAAAAATCAATTTGAGCGTTAGGAGAGTACCAATGTTTAGAATTTGTAATCAAAAGAGACTGTTAACTATCCTTGATAAGCTTGCATCAAAGGTATGTCGTTAAAATCGTCATCGCTATACTTAACGTCATGATAATTGGCTTTTTGCATTGCAATTACAAGGTCAGGTAAAACCAAACAATCGATGAATAAATGGAGGTTACAATTTGCTATAAGAAATTGATTGGATCATGGATGTTACAAACATAAATCATGAGAATAATGATTATAATTTATTACATTTGATTTATATATTTATACTCGAAGGATCTCTCTTACTATGTGAATTAAACCATACCTATATTTTAGGTATGGTTTATTCATATAGTATATGAATTTTTTATTATATATATATATATATATATATATATATATATATATATAACTAACAAGTAAAACACAAAACATACTACAAATAATATCTCGCATAAAAATATAACAGCTATTAGCAAGAATTAGAAACCAGAATTTGAAGCCAAATAAAGTGCAAGAATTATCGTGATAATAAAATGGAACGGAAATTATAACCACTGTCACCATCTTCAGGGGCCACAAACAGTGGATTATAATTTACAGCAAACCAAATAGTAGGGTTTCGGTTGTGTGGCATATCAGAAGAGATATTAACTCCACACATCTGGGCCCTACCCTACTGTATAAAGGAAAGAAGAAATCAAAAAGATAACAAAAATTAGAAATAGGAATATAATTTTACATACCAGACCTTGAGCACATGGAGATTTCATTTGAACAATTGCCAATGTGTTGCCAATGTTAAGAATTGTAAAAAGTGAAAAATGGTGTTGCCACTAAATAAAAGTGTAAAAGTGGAAAGAAGAAAGTATAGGAGTTGCCAAATACTAAAAGGTAATATTATTAAATTTTAAGAATATCCTGGTATATTAATATAATAAATATATATTGAATAATAATAAATTAAAATGATTGAATAAAATAAATAGTATAGCAAAATTAAATATAACATATTGTTTAAAAAATATAATGATTATTATTATTGACAAAGTATGTATAATAAGTTATTGTATGACAGAAGATTAATCTATATATATATATATATATTTATAAGTATATATAATAAAAAATTAATGTATTAATAAAAAAATATATTAATATATTAATTTTTTATTAATATTAATAATAAAATTATATTAATTTTTTATTATAATTAATAAAAAATTAAAATATAAATAATAAATTTATATTTTATTATATATATACATATATATATTCATATAGTATACGAATTTTTTATTACATATATTTTAGACTGGGACGCAATGAGAAAAAAAAATCGAGAATGGCCCAAAAGGTGGAATAGGCAGAATTTCTCACCAAAAGAGCAGGATTATTCACGTCCAATTAACGAAAATCGAATTTCGTCCGGGGTCCAGGTCCCCGTTTTCTATCCCCTAGCAACGCCCCTGCTGGAAGTGCTGATATAGTATGATTATTTGAGAGCCTCATTTTAAAAATTATAGTCCAAATTAATTGTCAATCAAAAGGTGTTTGTATAAAAAGGAAAGCAAGAAATATAAATCATGCCAACTCCTTGATTATTAAACACTTTTCAGCACACTAGCGCGCGCGCACACACACACACACACACACACACATACACACGCATCCCCTAAGCAGATAGCCCTTGCGTAACGTTGCCTTAACAGAACAAAACAACTAAATCGATTCATTAAAGCGCGAGTAATGAATTTTTAAGATTCCTATTGAAATCATCAAAACTTAATATTACCATGTTAGGTATTTTTTGATTTCCCCCAAATAATTAAAATATCGTCAGGCTAGGTTCATTTTTCGAAAGATTTTTTCCACACTATATTTAGCAATTTATTCGCAAAAGTCGACCTTTGGAGGGGGGGGGGCACAGGCACACAAGGGTTTGAGGGAGGTACACGATCGGCGTTGGACCATTATCTAATGTTATATGTGCTTTAAATGGATGCCTGTCTGTAAACTGCCATTGAACGTATTGTATAGGAATTATTTTGAGTGCTCCTGTAAAAGAACTATTAATGTTACAGACACTATTTTCGATGGAGAAATTCATCGTGTAATTCTCAATAACATGTATCAATTTTGTTTCATTTCAAATAGCCAAATATCTCTAAAATACACTTTAAAGAATGACTACCCAACCCATTGAGCATAATGCATCAGAAATATTTTCAGCTCTCCTCTAGAAGAACTATTAATGCTACATACACTATTTTCAATAAGGTACATAGTACACTGCATAGGAATAACATACGTCAATTTCGATGATTCGTCTTCGCTTCTCTGTTTTACTTTTCAAGGCGTGATATCCCGCTAGATATTTAGAGGTGACAGTAGCTGCAAGTTAAAAAAAGGCTAAATTTTTAGAGGTCTTTCGAACTGCATAAAAGGTTTTTGCTTTTAGTTAGAGATAAAAATGTCGTTTTTATAGAAATTTCAACATGGCGGCGCCGGGAGCGATGAGTCGATCCGGAATTGTTACGAACAGGGCTTTTATTATTTAGATTTATTTTTATCATTTTCCACAACAATATTTCTTGATGGGTGTAAAATAAGTATGGTGGAGCTAAAGCAATGACATTTTTCAATGTTATCCTTTGAAAAAATGATTTAAATAAAATGAATCAAGACAACACCTTTGCTAAAACTTATCTTGGTGACGAAATATTAGCCCAAAGATGACTTGTTATCTTTCAGTTGCGTGCATTGTTTTCCTTCAACTGCTGGAAACGCAAATACATTTCAACACATAAGTCGAGTCGTATCTGCATATTTAATTTTCGAAATTTATATTGTGAGTCTCCAATTTTAACAACCCACGAGCCGCCACTGGGCTAGAAAATTCTTTTTTGCACATAGAAGCTTTGAAACTGGGAAAATCTTAAAGAAATCGTCAGCAAAATAGTATGATTGACTAGTGAAACGTAATCCTGTCTTTTTTTTTTTTTTTTTTTTTATCAACAATCACTGAATTTTCGGGAAACTTCTAGAAAAAAAGGAAAAGCGGTTTTCGGTGACTTATCGAATGACTGATTTAACCCCCCCGAAAAAAAGGGGGGGATGACAATTTTCAGTTTCCGTTTAGTTTGTTTTGTACGTTATGGCAAGCCTACCGGAGGGACATCTACCTGGGGGGTGGGGTGCCTTGGACGGAGGATTTTCTAAAGAGTTCTAACGCGTATTGTAGTTCCATGTGGAGAAAACCGCCCAAAACTCCAGATCGTTAGATCGACAGCCGCGCGGCAGGCCCGAACCCGGGACCTTCATACTTCGGCCCTCCACCGCGTTCAGTGTCTTATCCACACGGCCAGTTTCAGTTCAGAATAAGCATTTTCCTTCGGTTCAAGATTCCGTTGTTCCTTCAGAAAAAAAATTTCCCGTTTTCTCTTTTACTCGAACTCGTATTCTGTCAGAAGATTTTGAGAACATACTCTTGAAAATTTAATCTTTTTTTTTACTCAGCGACCAATAAAGTATAACTACAGCAAACAAGGCACACTGTTCAAATTAAAAGTCTGTCGGTCTGGAAAATGCAGGAACATTAATGAAATTAGTAGCCTTGGATTTACGAATAACTAATCATTCGTTTTCTCTCCGATCACGCAGAACTTAATAGAAATTTCTCCAGTTATATTTCATCTTGACGTGCTCGTTTTGTCCGAAACACAAATTTATTGTCGGCAAAAACCAAGGCCGAGGAGTTGACTAATGTGCCTGTATTTTTTGCACTCAATTGTTATTTGTTAAGAACTCGCAGGTGAATGTTATCGCTGTCTTTACACAATTCTCCAAAAGAACTCTTTTTTATTGTTTCGCAATCAGATGTCGTGAGTCTTCTCACGTTGAATCGGGGCTCACTTTTTTCATTCAGTCCTTTGAAGCGCAAGCATTTTCACATCAATGCAGAAGACCAACTGGGTCGACTACCCAACGCTGAAAAAGTGCAGACGTTGCCATCGATCCATTTAACTACCGACAAAATGGTGATGATTGAATAGCTGGCGTCACAGAGCTTTCTGACACAGGTGTTATTCAAATTAAATTCTAAGCCTTCTCTGTTTTCAAAAATTACAGTAGAACTCCAGTTATCCGAATTCCGACCATCCGAATCACTGATTATCCGAATCGCTGATTATCCGAATCGCTTTCAGAATTTCAGAAAAAAATAAAAAATCGCGATTCGCAAAATTATTTAGACTACCCGCGCTATTGTACTTCCCTACGCGAAGGTATGGAGAAGCGCGAGCTATGACTTTCATTTACAGTACGGTACGTACATACTGTACTAATGTACAGCACTTGAAAGGCCATGTAAACGTGCTGCCTTTTCATTTAATTAATTAAAAGCTCATTTTCTTTAAAAATAGATTTTTTTCTCCCATTTTCCGCATACATACACACTGTAATCATCATCATCATATATATTATTTCTCAAAGGTGTTTTTTTCTGGCGCGGGTAGATCTCATTAAATACTTGACCAAAAAAAAAAATATATATATATATGTATATATATATACCCAGTTAAAGCTTATAATTTCTACTTTTGACGAAAACAGCGCCACCTATTGTTGACACATGCTTTTTATTCTCTATGAAATGCAAAAATGTACAGAAGATGGCGTTTGAATGTAGTGGGAATAGCCCTGTTCAAACACATTCTGTTACACTTATTTCTGTTAAAATAAATGTCTACTTTTTGAATGATTTCCAATCAAACTTCTAACTGGCCCGTGAAAATATTTAACAGAATATTATGTACTTATAGATACATTTATTCATTTTCACACTATAATATTTACAGTTGTAGTATTAAATACGATATTGTGCGAAATATTCGCACACTAGGCCCTTTTTTTCCCCAAAAATCTAATTATCCGAATTTTTGATTATTCGAATGGGGTTCGGTCCCAACTGATTCGGATAATTGGCGTTCTACGGTATCCGCATGCGCAACCAAATCTTCAACACCTCTTTTCTTTTTCTTTCATCCTTTTCTTTTTTCTTCTTAGCGAACGACTGAAGAATTATTTCGGCGAACAGCTTGTCCTTTTTTAATCGTCCAGGCTTCTGAAAATATAAATATAAATTCGCCAGACATTTTCTTTCATTCTTTTTTTTTTTTTTTTTTTTTTTGTTTACCGAGTTCAGTCTACGGCTCTGCGGTTCGCTGTTAAAATATAAGTCCCACAAACAAGCATTAAACTTTTTTTGTTTTTGGACCCGGGTTTGTTTGCCCTTGGCAGCATCACTTAGCGGCACGAAAAACGCTGATAAAAAAAATTTTAGAAATGATTTTCTCTTTTCTGAGATCCGGTCTTTCATTATAGTGTCTGTCACAAGAGGGGACTCGGTTTATACGAGCGACTCACGCAGAGGGCAATATAATAAGCAATAAGACGAGTGCTTTCCCCTACCCAACCCCTCCCCCTTCCATTTTTTTCACGAATGACTCAAAAAAACAAAAACAAAAAAGCTTTCAGAAGCCTCGCTGAATGACATTTTGCAGTGTTTCCTGTGCCCGTGGGGCACATAAACTTTACTGCAACTGATTCAAGGTTGTGATTAGTTTTCGAATCAGCTGGCTGATTGCTACCAAAACAAGTTGTCCAGTAAAGGTCTACTAGAAATATTCTAGATAAGAAACCTTTAGGCGCAACCCTTTCCCAATGCTGAAAAAAGGGCAGCCGTTGCCATCGCTCGACTGTGCCGACTGGCAGGCTGTGCCGGCACAGCCAGCTGTCGTCAAAAAAAGGGTCTTTCGATCTGTGGCACGCGACGAACGTTTCAATCGTCCGCCATCTTGCTAGTAGTTAAGCCGAGCGATGGCAACGGCTGCTCTTTTTTCAGCATTGGGAAAGGGTTGCGCCTCAAACGGTTAACGGTGAACGAACTTTTTGCTAGGTAAATGTTGATGATCGCGATTATTTCTAAAATCTTTCAAAATTCCGGAAGTTAATATTTAATAAAAATTAGTGTAATTGAAAATGTCTGCTATATTAGATATAGTCCCAATAATATGAAGAAATTCTCAAGCATTCTGTTTCAGCAATCCATGTAGCTAGCTTTCTGTTGATCTGACCTGATATTTTGCTGTATAAAACCTAATGTCATGGCTTGAATAACACCCGAACATTGATTATTAAAGCTTCTCTTTCAAAAGACAAAAGAGGCACCTTAAAAAATATCCAATTAAAAATATCATTAAGTTCGCATGGAAGGAAAAAATAATAACAGCATTCTTTTTTTTTTCATCCTTGCCCGGCTCAGGTTATTAGCATTTTAAAATGACATTCAGATTTTTTTTTATCCCTTTAAAAAAAAAAAAAAAAAAAAAAAGCTCACCGAAAATTACATTGAGCCTGTCGCCTAGCAACCGAGGTTGCCCTATAATTTCCCACAATGCACACTTCTTCCATCGATGGTGCATTATGGCCATTAGAAACGTCAAAAATCGCGTAGGGTTTCGTTCCACCCTGTTCATTTCCTGATGCCCTGTTTATTTCCGTTGTTGTTAACGCAGTGGCGGGAGCATTAAAAATCGATTCCTTTTTCAGTGGCGAATGCAGTGATTGGGATGAAAGCGAAAAAAAAAAAATTTTTTTCCCCCCCCATATGTTAAGTAAATAAATACGAAAAGCAAAAACACACACATAACGGGGTCATTTTCAAATTGCCATTTTGAATAATTGCCAAAAATATAATTTAAAAATATAAGTAGTTTTTTTCCCATAATATAAAACATACCTTTTTTCTAGGGATGGACGCGAGACGACTTTTTTGAGAGACGAGACAGAGATTTACATATTTTTTGCGAGACGAGACACACATTTTTAACATTACGATATAGGGATTTTTGCGAGACGAGACAAGAGTTTTAGGCTATTTTGCGAGACGCGAGACTCCTATTTTTCGTCTCGCGTCCATCCCTACTTTTTTCTAAACATTATTCGAGTATTATTCAAGCATTTTTTTCTTTTATTTAATTTCTGCACATTTTTCAGAATTGATGAAATTTGTCATGTCTGTTACCGGACATTTTCTTTGAAATTTGTACACTTATGTTTAGCACAAAATAATGCAAAGTGATATATTACATAAGTATAGACCCCTTTTGTCCATATGATATTGTCTTTTCCATTTAAAAATATTATTCTTTTTCTTTATTTTTCTTTCTTTCTTCCTTTTTTATAAGTTTTTGTTTGTCTGTTACTTATTATAGTAACAGACATGACATTTCAAAGAACAAAAATTCATGAGTCAAAATAATTCCACAAGAACACGAAAAGAGACATTAATTTAGACTAAAAAACAAAAAAAAAATTATTAAATAGTACGTTTTTTAATCTATTGTTTCCGTACTGGAAACTGTCTGATAAAAACCATAATAAAAAGATAAAATCATTTAAAATTTCTTATAACTTACAAAAAAAAAAAAAAAAAAAAAAAATTACACGCGGAAAACAAATGGTACCAAATTTTAAAATAACTCGAGAATGATCAATCAATACCATCACGAATCAGCGCATTCTAGGTGTTAAAAAAAAAAAAAAAAGAAAGAAAGAAAAAGAATGAAAGAAAAAAGATAATTCTCATGTATAACAACAACAACAACAACAACAATTCTGTGGCAATCTGTATAAGCTGTCTTAAAATTTGACAGACAATGAGACTTTAAACACTCTTAATTTACAAAATGCTTCCTTTGACTATAAATATGAAAGAAGAAAAAAACGCCAACTCTAAAAATAAGGTCCTTAATAATAATTAAAAATAAAAAAAAAATACAGAGTGATTCAAAAATCCTTCCGGAGGGGGGCGGGGGGAGGCGAACTAAGAGGCGGTAGAGAGAACCAAGACGGTTCACAATCACATAGCAGTGTGGGGTCGGAAACGTTATCTTCATGTACCCGTTAATAATCACTTTGGAAGATGTATTGATGTAACAGTGAATTTCCCGACCATGGTTTGTCAAAAAATAATACAGCTTTCGCAGAAAGCATTTGATTAAAATTGATATTTTAAAAATTCTGTTTCACTTCTTGGATGAAATTGTCGGAGGAACAGGAAAGCCCATTCTATGCATGAAACTCGATTAAGAAATGAGACGCAACGCCTCTTCCAAAGTGATTATTAAGCCAAAGGGGACCCCGGGCATTGATGAATTCGGGGGCCCCCATCTATAACATTTGTTTTATTTTTCATAAAATTTTAATATAAAAATATACAGTTCAGAAATATATTTGAAATTGGAGGGCAAAGTCCCGATTTGCCCATGCGATAATAAGGGCCTGAATACATAGAGGAAACGTTTCCAACCCCCACATTCCTATGGGGTTCTAAACCATTTTGGTTCTCCCTTTCACCCCCCCCCCCAAGAGTTTTGAATCGTCCTATATATATATTTGTTCTTTTATTGGTGATACACCCCCTCCCCCAAAAAATAATATAAAATAAAATAAGTAAATAAAAATAAAAATGAGTAAAGTGTTCATAATATCTGTCTGTCTGTCCTTGCTGTATCGAAAGCATTGACTTCCACTAAATTTATTTAAGCTCTATGACATTCCTTCTCCCCCACCCCCACCCTACCCAAGAGTTTTTATTCGCATTTGTTTTTTATTGTTCGTATTTTTCAAAAAAAGAAAAAGAAAATTGTAAAGTGTTTATACTATCTGTTTGTCTGCCCGTACTCTAACTGTCATAAATAGTCATGGACGTATATAGGGAGAGGGGAGTTAGGAAGTCTAGACACCCCCCTTATTAGCATTCGAATGGGACCTACCATTCGAAATTTCGAAATTTCACATTTTTTTTTGTTGTTCGTATTTTTCAAAAAAAAAAAAAAATGAATAAATAAAAATAAAATTGCAAAGTGTTTATAGTATCTGTTTATCTGCCCGTACTGTAACTGTCATAAATAGTCATGGACGTATATAAGGGGGGAGGGGAGTTAGGAGGTCTAGACACCCCCCTCCCCTTGTTAGCATTCGAATGGGACCAGCCATTCGAAATTTCGAATATTATTTGAATAGTGAAACCGCGAATACTATTCGAATAGTGAAAACTGCGAATATTCACTTTTCGGTTAATCGATTATTGATTCTATTCAAATAGTAGTAATCGATTATGAAAATCATTCGAATGGAACATTACTAGGACCATCTATTTATGCTCTTCCGCTATTCAAAATTTACATAAACCGAAACGGCATCTAAAAATCAGACAACGGTTCAGTCTGACTGCGTTTAGCGTGGAAAACTGGCATGCTTCCAGCAAAGATGAATCCACATAAACTGGTCGAGGAGGGGAGACAGCGAGCGGAGTGAATGCACATGTTTCGTCTTGTTCACTGAATTCTTATTCTTCGTTCATCTGATTTGATAATATCCTTCTGAATTTTGCTGGACATTTGTTGGAATTGACGACAGCTGGCTGTGCGGCACAGCCAGCTGCGACATAAAAAGGTCGCTAGATCTATGGCACGCGATGAACGTTTCAATCGTCCGCCATCTTGCTGGTCGTCAAGTCGAGCGATGGCAACGGCTGCCCTTTTTTCAGCATTGGGCAATCTATCCAGCTGTTCTCGCATTCCTCCATTTTTCAGCAGATGTCAGTGCTGTTAAAAATAATCGCGACCATTTTTTTACGGGAAATGACGGGCTAAAAAGGTAAAGGATTCTCGTGGAGCTATGTCATCCGCAACTATTTTTTTTAGAAATCCAATCTATTCTTCGTGACTGGCAACAGCCAAAACGTCAGAGTTGGGTGTTCCCAGAGCGAGAACACTTTGCGTTAAACAATCCGGATGTTGACGTTTTTATCTGATCAGTAGTCAAACAATATGATTGATTTTATTATAAGTGGCCTAAACCAACTCCGACTGAAATATGAATTTTCAGCGAAACGTTCTGCGTTGCTAGGCTACCCAGAGATGAGTAATCCTTTCCGAGTTGAGTCTATAGTCTTTTGAATCATTGACAAATAACTTTTAAGAGAGAAGAAAAGTGCATCCGAGATAAAATAAAGAGGCACACACTATACTAATAATCCGCTTTCCGAAAAGATTAAGTACCGCGGAGTTTTCGAACAGGAACAAATTTATGTGTTTGGCTGCAAGTTGATCTCTCTCTATATGAAATGAATTACCCTTTAAGAATTAATGCTTGTTTTCGGAAAAGTTTTCTCCTGCTTTTAATGGGATTTATATTAAATAAACATTCTTATTGATGTTGTAGAGAGGAAATTGCGGGGCGTGGTACGAAAACAAGAGTTTCCAAGTAGCTCGGTAACTTCTCAGGGGTGGGGTATATACACATGGATCAAAAAGGTATATTTGAGATTAAAAAGTATTAGCTAAGGATAATGAGGAATTTCTGATTTTCTTTTTAACCCTTTGAGGCGCAACCCTTTCCCAATGCTGAAAAAAGGGCAGCCGTTGCCATCGCTCGACTTAACTACCAGCAAGATGGCGGACGATCGAAACGTTCATCGCGTGCCACAGATCGAGAGACCCCTTTTTTGACGACAGCTGGCTGTGCTGGCGCACAGCCAGCTGTCGTCAAAAAAGGTCTCTAGATCTGTGGCACGCGATGAACGTTTCGATCGTCCGCCATCTTGCTGGTAGTTAAGTCGAGCGATGGCAACGGCTGCCCTTTTTTCAGCATTGGGCAATCTATCCGGCTGTTCTCGCGTTCTCCCATTTTTCGGCAGATGTCTGTGGTGTTAAAAATAATCGTGACAATTTTTTTTACGGGAAATGACGTGCTAAAAAGTAAAGGATTCTCGTGGAGCTATGTCACCCGCAACTATTTTTATAGAAATCAAAGCTATTCTTCGTGACTGGCAACAGTCAAAACGTCAACAGTTTGGTGGTCTCAGAGCGAAACCACTGCGCGTTAAAGGGTTAACTGTACTTATCAGTTCCTGAAATTATAATATGGATGAATCATTTCAAGTTAAAATTACTAAGGCATTAATTTCAGTTACTTCTCATAAAAACAATTAGTTTTTTTAGGATTTTCAGACACATCTATGATATCAGATTTACTAGATTGCTCAAGTACCCATGTATAGTGTAAAATTTAATCTCTAAACTTAATGAAAGTACCACTTTATACGCGTTAAAGAATTACGGAGACTGTCTGGTATGATTTGAATGTGAACCCTAAATCTGTGTTGCAAGAAAGGAATCCCCGATAATAGAATTCTGCAGATAATCTAAAACGCATGCAAAGTATCCTACTATATATTCCATAACTGTAAGCAATTCTTCGCTGCTATTTTCAGCTCCATTTTATTTCCGAGAAAAAAAAAAAAAAAAAAAAAAAGCTTGTCATTTGCTTGACAAAATTAGGTATCGCAAGTAAATAGACATTATACTGAAGTACTCAGATTTGAAGGGCGAATTACGTTTCCAGTACGCTTAAAATAGTTTTTCTAGATTACCCAGCTTCAACTTTTTTTTTTCACTAATAAATTGTTTTTCTCTGCATGAATCATTGATATAGGAGGGGATGTTCCCACCAAACGAAGTCTTTGGAATGCGAAAATTTTTCACAGTGTACATAATTCCGATTTCGGTATATAATAAAAATTAAATATGAAGCTATTTATTTTAAGTGGGAAAAGATTAAATATACTAAATGTAGACGTATGTTTGTCAAATGCTTTTTCTAGCATCCGTTGTAATTGCCTCCAGAAGGGCGTTATCCTCTAGTCTCAAATATAACTTTCTTACGCAGTGGCATTCTTAGCTGTCGAGGGGTCCAGAGAGAAAAAAAAAATTAAAAATTACCTTAACGGTGTAGTTCGAAAAAAATCACGCGAATTCGACAAATAAACTAATGCCAGGCACTTCAAAATTTTGAAACTGCCTCTTTACAAGCTGTACTGGTTGGTTGGTGTCGTGTCCTAACTGTACTACATACTGAAATAAACGATCCATCTGTATCAGTTTCAAAACTTTTAGAAGAAATTCTTAAAAATCTGAAATTTTCGCAAAGCGTGTCACGCTTCAAAAAATCTTGCAGCTCAGATCCATGTTTAAGAATTTTTTCTGAAAATTTCACAAAAGCCACAGCTTTTTCGCTTATTGCAGTGTGTAAAGCAGCTTATGAAGAACCATCTGGAATTTTTTTTTTGGAGACCATGGTGCAATTAGTTTATTTCAATTTGTGTACCAAAACTAAAATCAGAGTTACTTTTTTTTTTTCGACATACATCCTTAATCGTTGGATTCCATGCCTGTGGGTTCTATAGAAGATTCTATACCTGTTTTAAACTCTATAGTTTGGCTCTATATAATAACTTCACAAACCACCATCTTGGTTGATGGTGATAACTGCAGATATGTCGTTGCGATGTCTAATCTAACCTGTAGGCAGGGTGCGAACTGAACATTTTCTCCAGGGGGGGACACTTGAAAAGGAAAAGGAAAGAAGATGCAAATGCTCCTCTCAGGGGCGTAGCCAAGGGGGGGATTAGGGGGGGTCATAACACCCCCCCCATGAGAAATTTTTTGCCATACAAAATGTATATTCTTCACTACATTATCACACACACGTATACATATATATGACTTGTAGTAGTCGTAACCCCCCCCCCCCATGAAAAATTTCTGGCTACGCCCCTGCTCCTCTCACATGATATTTCTCACATGATTCTATTTTCTACAATCGCCGACACGTGTAGGAACTGACTTATATTCAAACAAAAGTCATAGATTGTCTGTTCTATGGAATCACTGATACACAAGCTACATACAATATACCTGTATTGGAAGCCACCCTTGAGGGTTTTTAGCTTAGAAAACAGACGAAATTTTAAGGCAGTCGCCTTAGAGTATAGTAACAAACGATAACATACAACCTTCATTTTGACTTTTTCAATCCCGAATCTTCACTTACTAGTTTAACATTTCTTCAGCAGGGGATCAATAGTATCCCTGGCAGGGATCCATTAATATTTCTCTAGCCAGGGATATTAACTTCTTCAGCCGGGGACAATCCCCGGCATCCCCCCCCCCCCCGTCAATTCGCACCCTGCCTGTAGACCGTATATCCCGGCGTATAACCCGCACCAATACTTTAAGATGGCTTACTATTTTCAAGCAGTTACTGCCGTATAACACGCATCCTACTTTCCCGACCAAAATGAAGGATTATTACATCAGAAATAGTTGTGCATTCATTCAAAAATGTGAAAAAATGCACTACACGAAACAGGATGATATTTCATGGTTAGAAGAAAGTGATTATGAAGATGACGATGGCATTTCACTGAAAATATAAATGAGGATGAATGCAGTGAACTTTTCATGTCATCTGACTAAGAAGATCAAGTTTGTTAAAAAGTATATAGACATTGTAATTTTTTTTCCGTTTTTGTTTTTGTTTATACAGTTAATACATCGATACATTGTATTAAATAGTTGATAATAATTATCTTTGTTAACGTAAAGCATGCTTTTAATGTTTATTTATGAATTTTTTAGAGCAACCATTTTATATTTGGTGTAAAACACGCCTACGAAAAAATTAAGTAATTTTTTTAAGTTCAAAGTGCGTGTCATACGCCGATACATGCAGTATGCATTTGTTTATTACACTTTCACAGTAGAGAGCTGGCGATTATTGTTGAGATCGCGTGAATTTATGCTACCCAATCTACAGATTTTTACTCATGGTCTTCCTTAGCCTGGAAAAATGTATGGGTTTGAAATTCAAAAGTAGTCTGGTCAACAAAATAATCGGATAATTAAAATATATATATATATATATATATATATATATATATATATAGATATGTATATAAATATTATATGCATTACTTTGCCAGGCTGTGGGGACGATCCTATAAAGAAATAGAACTTCTGCCCTGCACAGTGTACACATACTGATCCCCCGTAAAAACTGCTAACTTAATTTGTCGTAAGTTAATAAAGTTTTCGCTCTCGCCCCATAGTTGCCATTTAAACTTTTCTTTTTCCTTTTTAAATCCTTCAAAATATGTATACGCTGGAAGTTCAGAAACCGCCAACTCCAGTTTTGCATATAATTAATAATTCCAGAATCCAGAATTGCAGCCTTATATATATATATATACACGGAATCTGTCTTTGGAAAGCGGGGCGGTTGCTTAGCAACCGTTAATCAGCGCCAGTTACATTTTAGCATCCCTGACGCGTCTCTTTTCTCTCCTTCGCGCCGCGGGAAGTGTAAAGCGGCTAAAAATTGCTTTTCGAAGGGTTAAATTAAAAATGTTTTTCCCCGAGTTTTCGTAGAGGAGCGGGGATATTTGCTGCAGGAAAAAGTAACTGACGGAAATGAAGTCAAAAATAGCGGGGGTGGAGCGTTCAATGCTTTTCTCAAAATGGATACGCTTTTTATTTATTTATTTATTTATTTTCGTGTTCCGAACGCTACATGTGAGAGTTTATACAAATGTTTCTGCACTCTTTCACTGGGGGTTGTAAACAGTCCTATTATATAGCTACGCTGATCCCCGACTCTTTGATTCATTGATTCTATAACAATTCCGCGTAACCAATCCAAGGTAAAACTTTTACCGCCATCACTCCAAAAAGATTAAAAAGTTAAGCTCAAAAAGCGTAATCTACGATCCGCTTTAAATTTTTCATAATGATGCATAAAAATGTAGAAAACAATCTGCACTCCTTTAAAAATCTGAAAATCCACCTCATTTTTAAGCAATTTTTTTGCTATTTTCAGCTGTATTTATTTCCGAGAGTTAAAAAAAAAAAAAAAAAAAAAAAAAAAAAAAACATCATTTGCTTGGCAAAATCAGCTGTCACAATGGACATGACGTCCCATTGAAGTCACGGTCACCAGGCTTTGAAAGGAAAGTTGCGATTCCAATTCGTTCAAAATAGTTTTTCCAGAAAATATAGTTTATTTTTTTATTATTAAAAGAATATCGTCTGCATGAAGCATTGATATAAGAGGAGCTGTTTACACAAAACGAAATCGTTCAAATGCGAAAAGTTTCCGCACGTTTCCAGAAGTGCATGAAATTCGGTTTGGGTATATAATAAAAATTGAATATGATTTATTTTAGGTGGAAGATGATGAAATATATTGAGTGTAGATATTTTTGTCCAATGTTTTTTCTAGCGCCCGTTGTAAATGCCTCCCCAACGTGCTTTGACTTGTAAAGTATTGTTACTGAAAAAAAAAAGGAGCCTAAATCAAACTGATATGTTTAATAACAAGAAACGCTCAAAAAAGCTGGTGTTGAAAAATGCTATAAATAAAAACTTTGTGTAATAACACGCATAAAAAGGTACTTAGCGATGAGTACGATTGTTTCGGCAGAAAAAATCATCAGCTGTCAGCTCAATTTGCTGACAGCTGAAGAAGGCTGAAAGTTTATATCACATATATTTATTGTTTGTATGCTGTATAAAACTGCTCTTGGACACAGATTTGACAAAAAATCTGTGAACAGTTTGACAAAAAATCATTCCGAAAATACAGTGGTTGCCTTGACTTACGCGAGGGATGTGTTGAAAGACCCCCTGGGCAGGAGCGTAGCCAAGGGGGGGGGGGTTAGGGGGGTCATACCCCCCATGAGAAATTTTTTGCCATACAAAATGTATATTATTCACTACATTATCACACACATGTATACATATATATGAGTTGTAGTAGTCGTAACCCCCCCCCCATGAAAAATTTTTGGCTAGCCCTTGCACCTGGGTAAGTGAAAATTACGTGTTGTGAAATAGGCTATATATTACGACTATTCTAAATACTTACACAATTATTTTAGACACTTATGAACATCCCTCTAACGGCTTAAAGCCATTCCTTAACTATATATTATCATTCCCTACATACAGTAATGAATAAACTTAGAAAAAAAGCAGCGTTATTCAACATAATGCTGCAATGTATTGCCAACGCATAAAATTTATGATTAATAGGTGAGAAGGAGACATGAAGTACAGTACTCAATGAACAGTATGTGGTAATAAAGTGCAGTATTTTAATAATAATACTGTATTGTACAGTAATAATTATTATTGTATTTCACTGTACTGTAATAATAATCCCTAAGTTTGACAGAGTACTGTATTGTACAGCAATAATTTTTATTGTACTGCACTGTACTGTAATAATCACTAAGTATGACACGGTACTAATAAGAATCATAATTGTACTGCATTGCATTTGTCCAAAATAATATTGTACCCAGCGCTTCTGGTGGCACTTCTTACTATTGGTGGAAAATTAGTGTAGTGGGTGAGGAATTTGCGTTAGCTCTCTGATACGTTGCTTTTGTAAAACTCGCTTAATATCTTATTCGCCTAAGACGAAACGAAATAAGAATTCTGTAAGTAAAGCACTCCTATAATCACACAGCACAGACAGTTTCGAGTAATACAAAGCGTCTACTCTTCTTCAGCTGGAAAAAATTCTTTCACTTACTGCTTTCTTGGAGGGAGAAACTTAAACTTTTCCCAGATGACAAACGGTGGACTGTTTATATCCTCCGAAACACTCTGTGCTATTTAACCACATCTATGAGTTACTTGCAAAGTTCTTTTATTTTAGCCAACTTCTTTAATTCGATATCGTAGTTAATTCGAGAATTTTTCTTGGGCCCCTTAAATTTTGCTTTCAATCAGTGTTAGAAAATCGTGGATAATTAGAAATTAATCTTCCTTTATTGGAATATTCTGCTACAAATTATCAGTCAAAAGTTCTAAATTTCTGGACATTCTAGAGTAACTTTTTTTTGTAAAGCAATTATTTTTACTTTCCGAACATGTACCATGTAAGGAAAGTATTGTAATCATGAAAAAATTCGACTTCGAGATTTTGGTGTTTTTACACGTTTTGAGGGCTTCTGAATCCATTTATGCTATTTTTACGAGATGTATGTATGTATGTGTGTATGTGTGTGTGTGTGTGTGTATGTGTGTTTTTGTGTATGTGAGTGAACACGATAGCTCCTGAACGGAGCATTCGATTGAGCTCAAAGTGGATATATATGTCATAAACCACCGTCGCAAGACCGGTATTGATTTTGGTGTGTATAGGACTTATAGTTTTTCTACAGGGCTACGACAAAGATTTCTTTTACATTATGGCCTATGGGGGGAATTTCTTGAAAGTGCGCTAGCGTTTAAACGGTAAATTCTATTGAGCTCAAATTGGGTATATATGTTATAAACCACCGTCGCAAGACCGGTATTCATTTTGGTGTGTATAGGACTTATAGTTTTTCTACAGGGCTACGACAAAGATTTCTTTTACATTATGGCCTATCGGGGGAAATTCTTGAAAGTGCGTTAGCGTTTAAACGATACATTCGATTGCGCTCAAATTGGGTATACATGTTATAAACCACAATCCTAAGACCGGTGTTGATTTTGGTGTGTATAGGACTTATAGTTCTCCTACAGGGCTACGACAAAACTTTCTTTTATATTATGGCATAATGGCATATGGGGAGAAATTCTTGAAAGTGCGCAAGCGTTTAAACGGTGCATTCGATTGAGTTTCAATTTGGTATATATGTTTGAATGATTCATCGATTAAAATTTATTTAAATGCTTGGTAATGTTCTTAATCGTAAGTGTTCGGAAAGTCGAGTGGAGTCACTCCAGATTTTTTTGTATTGATGTGACAGTTACGTCAACCGTTTTGTTTACAAACGTATTAAGTTTTTCATTCTATGCTCTTTTTTCAAGTATTGACAGAACAATCTTTTCAAGCATTCAGTGGACATAAATTTGAAGTTTGTGGACATAAATTTGAAGGACATAAATTTGAAGTACGAACTCGAATTTTTTATTAGTCTCTTCAGCTTCGGAACTGAAAAGATCACTAAAAATTCAGCTGTTTCACTCTATAACATGCTCCATTTGTTGCACATTTTGTATGTATTTTTATTTTCCAGCGCCCTATGTAACACCAAATATTTAGTTAACCCTCTCGTCACCCTGAACCTCGTATGAGGCTCCTACTTCAAATAGCAATATTTAGAGAGAAAACAATTGAATTTAGTATTTTTTTCTTTCAGTGATATCAATATCATTCATTCATGTAGAAAGTATATGAGGCTCTTAACTAGCTGCATAAATCGTGCCTAGATTGCAGAACTAGTCAATTTAGATCATTTTTTACAGTTTTCGCTTCCTTGCTTCAGGAGAAAAATTAAGAAAATATTTACGCTGCTTTTTTTACCGTTTTATTTCTTTTTAAGGTAAGTATAGTTTTTTTCTTATTCCTCAACCTTTACCTAATATGTGCATCCTTTTAAATTAATTTTAGCATAACAAAATGCTTTGAAAATTCAGAAATTATTATTAGAAAAATCTAATATTAATCCACATAAGAAAAAAATATTTTTGCATGATTTATAATAGTATTTCAGATGCATTAAATGCTAGATAGAATTTTTTTTTTCTCTGATTTTTCATAATTCGGTGACGAGAGGGTTAAAGAAATCTAGGGTAATGTAAATGTAATAAACAACTTTCGCAGAGCATGAGAAGAACGAATGACATTTCTGCAGAATCAGCGCCCTCTGACGTCGGATAAAATCGCAACGATATTCTTCATTTTTAATGCATAATAAGCTATCTTCTTCGACATAGCTACATAGCGACATCTTCTTCGACAATCTAAATCGAACACTTCTACATTTAAATAGAAATTCTCATTTATTTTTCGAATTTTCACGAAGAAAATAAAATTTACATACAATTTACTTAAGAATAGACCGTTTCTTAAAAGTACTCATCTTTCAAATTTAAGTTCAAAATAGCTTTTTTATTTTAATAGAAATGCTTGGGGGTTTTATGAGCTTGTTTCAAAATAACTTTATCTATTAGCATTCCGAAATAATCCAGAGCCCGAGGTCTCCTAGCAACGAGTAAAGCCAACCGGATTTATTAAATTTTGTAGCTTTCGAAATTCAAATCAGCTGAGGCACAGTACATCATTGCCAACCCTCTCTTTCATTAATAGAAGAAAAAAAGATTACATTATAAAATATTCCACAGTAAATTTGAAAGGCAGACATTTGAAACAGGGTCGAAAATTACTAGGGGGATACTTCTATGTGAGTTCTGATTAGTAGATGGTAATTGCAAAGGAAATTGGAAATAAGAGAGGGAACACTAAATGCTGTAGAGTGTGAATCGAAATTGATTATTTCAAGGGTGTTTTCTATAACAGCTTTTCATGTTCTTGTCGAAGTCAAAGATCGAAATTAGCTTGCTAATTAGATTTTTTTTTTTTGAATATCGTTTTTATTTTTATTTGAAAAACTATAACTCTAATATGAATTATATATATGTACAGTGATTAATTTTCTTTAAATTAATTTGAACCAACCAACTGGATCGGCAAGTGGGCAAAATTATTACTTGTTTTCATATGTAAATTTTTGTATCTCTCTATTCTAAAAAAAAGTAAAGGCCGCTGTCGCCGCTGCTGGCGCTGTCAAAGCTTGTTGACCTATCTCCTCCTAAACCGTGGGGATTTGAATTTCGACTAAGGTGCCCACAGATACGAAAAATTCCGAGGAACCTGCTAAGCTGACGTAAATTTCAAAAATCGAATTATTTTAGAAGATATTAATAAAAAAAACTGAAAAAATGAACATAATGGTTGCCAGATTTGGTATAAAATCATTCATTCCTTTGCAACAAAGCAATTACAAGTATATAGACTCGCGTGAAATTGACAAACATGACTTAGAATTACACCCATTTTACGCCAAATTAAAAAGTATATGAAATAAATAACTCAAAGTGTGTTACACAACGTTGAGAATTTTCAAATAGTAAGTTCGCTTAGACAACAGGAGTTTAGAATTAGCGACTATTCGTTTTTCCAAAACAGAATAACTAATTGTAACTGATTTTAAAAGCGCTATCTTGGCATTAGGAATGATCTGGCAAAATAGTATCTTTCCAAGCAGGGTGAATAAGCTTCTTGTTCCAGAATGCTGGAACCCAGTATCTTGAAAATGAAAAATAATTAAAGTGCAGATTATTTTAAAGGTGGTTCGGTCCAGCTGGAGTATTTCCTAAAAGTAGACATATTTGGTGGGGTTAACTATGTCTATTTGCTAGCGCGGCGAGATGATATAATTCGTGGTGCTAAATACGCCAATCTGCAAAGGATTATGTATATGAAAATATGGATAACGGTTTTCCGGGAACCTTGCATGAGCAGTAATTATAGGTCGTGAGCATGTGTAAATCGCCAAATAATGAAAAGTCGCCATGGGTGACAAGCTATTCTAGCTGTTCCGTAGTTTTTATCAAAGAAAACACGTGAAGTACTGTTTTCTTAGAGCTCATTATTAACTATATATATACGCAAGTCGCCAAATAATGAAAAATCGCCATGGGTGGCAAATACGCAAGGTGTCCAATAGGTTTTACATAATTAAAAATACAGCTCAAACAGATGTTCTGATTTTATTACGCTTTAACTCCTAATTAATATAACTTTTGAATGGCAACATTAAATATCATTGTGTTTCTGAGGAGTGCAAATAATTTTTCCAGCGATTATACGCGGAGTCTGCACTCCAGGTGGAGTATAGCTCAGGACCCGTAGAACACGGATTCCTAATAACAAAATATGTACCGTAATATGGGGGAGTGGCCTACTGTAGTGTGAAGTTTAAATTTTTATGTACCAATGAACATGCAAGAACCAAGCGACGTGTAGCTCAGTAACATTCTATCTGATCCAATCTTTGGGATTTGTCTGTTGAAATTCTGTCTTTTTTACGAATAAGCCTTATTAGGGGCCGAAATGCCACATACAAAAAGCGAGCGTAGCGAGTCTAGGGGCCTTGGCTCCTAGTCTCTTAAAAATTAATTGCATGACTACTTTGGATAGTTTTTCTAATTTAAACTTGTTAAAGATAAGAACTCTTAATTCTTATGTATAATCCGAAACATTTTGCAAGTACTTCCATCCAATAAGCAAATGGCTGAAACTGCAAATGCGATTTTGATTTTTACACAGCATTTTAAAAATGTATAAACACTAATTATGTACCTAATTCAGATTAATCTTTATATTGAACTTAGCTGCTACCCGCGACTTCGTCCGCGTCGGCTTTAGAATTAGGTCCCGACAGAAATTTAGCAGGTGTGAATAACAAATGTTGTTGCGACAAAAGGAACTGCATTTAAATATTATTTGCTTTTTACTTGTTTCAAATGAAGTACAATGCAAGTTAGTATACTTCATTTAAAATAAGAGAATATGCACAGAGTTACTAAATTTAGATTTTTTTCAGGCATTTGGCGAATAGAGACAGTTATGACAGTATTTGCGAACTGTTTTGTAAAAGAAATATTTATGCTATATGCATGAATTTTAGTCTATGTTAATCAGGAATAGAGCAGCTTTCTATTAGTGAAAAAGTTTGAGAATCGGTTCTGTAGTTACAGAGATACCCAGAGAGAGTAATGTATTAGAATTATTTTGAGTGTTCCTGTAAAGGAACTATTTATGCTACATGCATGAATTTTAGCCTATAATACTCAAGAATAGTGTAGCTTACTATCAGTAAAAAAAGTTTAGGAATCGGTTCAGTACTTACAGAGATGCACATAGAGCGTAATATAATTCTTATTAGCATCCCTGTAAAAGAACTATCTGTGATATAGGCATTAAAGGTAGCCTATAACACTTAGGATGCCACCAGTGTCTAAGAAGTTCTGCTCTCAAAACTGCAAGAGGGGAAGTGCCAGATTCAAACTCTGGTCGCGCCTGTCGACCTAGCCGCTCCCTGTTTTCCGTGGTTTTCTAAAAAACCTCGCATAAATACGGGCTAGGATCCCTTAGAAAATCCCCCACAGAGGAATTTTCCATATAGTCCTAGGACCCTAGTGCAGTGAATCGGTATTAATCCAAAAACAAACAATGATACTCAGGAATAATGCAACTTTTAATCAGTGAAAAAAGTTTTAGAATCAGTTTAGTAGCTACAAAATGTCCATAGAGCGCAATGCATTAGAATTATTTTGAGTGTCTTTGTAAAAGAATTATTTATGCTATATGCTTGAAAGGCTGCCTGTATGTTAATCCAGGGCATAAGCTATTTTCATTACAAATTTTTTCAAATCCGTTCAACCATTTTTGTGTGATTCAGTCAAAAACATCCAAACACACAAACATACACATTTATATTATTGGTAGGATTTGGAAGTTTATGAACTTTAAGCAGGGGCGTAGCCAGAAATTTTTGATGGGGGGGGTTACGACTACTGCAACTACATGAATGCATACATGTGTGTGATACGGGAGTGAAGAATATACATTTTGTATGGCAAAAAATTCCTCATTGGGGGGGGTTATGACCCCCTAACTCCCCCTTTGGCTACGCCCCTGACTTTAAGAAACACATCTGGATTTTTCTTGGTACTTACGTATTATCCCAGCGGTCATTCCCGCCAAACTGTTTTATCGTCAAATGGGTTGCCAAACTGTTGCCAATCGTAGTCAAAACCATTAATAATTTCATGTGCCCGGCATTTATTTCGGCAAAAAATTGTTTGTCTTGGCGGACCGCCGGGATACTACGTAAGTACCCCTTTCTTTACTTATGCTTTTTAATTTGGCGTAAAATCAACGTAATTTCCATGTTTTTCAAATGCATGTGATTTTGCAAATAGAATTTCTGCTTTATTTCAAAAGCATAAATCATTTTGTGTGGGCGATAAAACGGCTTTTAATTAATAGTTTGAAAAGTAGTTAAAATTTCAAAATTTTGAGCCTCAGGTGCACTTTACCGAAGTTATGGGCTCAATCATGCTCAAATTTTCAAAGCTCAGCTTTCTGTAGATTTTTCTGGAGAACATTCATTTTTATTATTACAGATAGATAGATTTGGCATAAAACTGGCTTAATTTCCGTGGTATTTAATGTTTTTCAGATGCACGCGCGCTTATTTATTGAAGTAATAGCATTCTTGTTAGCTCAAAATATGAATCATTTGATACGGGCGAAACTCGCCAACCATGGCAATGTAAAAACGGTTTTTAATTAATAATTAAAAAAGTAATTAAAAATCTAAAATTCTAATTAGCCTATAACCAACTCCAGGGTCCCCTATATATCTAAACCAAAATGCATCCTAATCGATTCAGCGGTTTAGGCGTGAAAGCGTCATAAACAAACAAACAAACAAACAAACAAACTCACTTTCGCATTTATAATATTAGTTAGGATGTATTGCGTATTAATAGAGAGTAAGTACATTTATTTATTCTCAGTGAGTATGAATTTCTAAACAACAGTGGCGTAGTCACGGGGGGGTGAGGGGGTTTAGGGGGTCACCCTCCCCATGAAGAATGTTTTGCCATGCAAAATGTATATTCTTCACTCCCTTATCTCACACACGTATACATATATATGAGTTGCAGTAGTCATAATTCCCTCCCCCATGAAAAATCTCTGGCAACGCCACTGCTGAAAAATGATTATTTAAGTCCACTGAGCCTACATCAGCAAATATGCAAAATTACTCACTTGTGTATCATTGATTTTTCCTTTACCACTGACAAAAGCATTCAGTTATTTTTGACGAAATGCACAGGACAGACACCTTCTGTAATTATGCAAAATTATTCACATGAACAGAAGAAAAAAGTAAAGTGGGGGAGGGGAGAGACTAGCCCAGAATAATTTAAAATATTTCAAAACTTAATCAGCCGACTTCTCATAGTTTAAAAAAAAATGAGAATGTATTTTCGTATTTTAACGGAATATACCGGACATGAACCAATGCAAATGAGCACAAAGTATGTAAAACTGTTATTCATGTGTTCATTTAAACTTACCAATACATCAACATATAAGTAAAACTGAAAATATAATTTTGTTATATTTTATAGATTTCAAAAAGTTTTTAATATTACATCATTTTTAATTTATTATTATTTGAGAAAAGGGGATATTCGTTCATTTGTAACGAAAATTATGAAGTATATTTTCTTTTAGTAATGAATTAAATCCACAGGAGAAAATTGGCAAAACGATAATATTATTTCAGCCGCTTTAGTACTCGTTGAAACTTAACTACTTATGTAATCGTATTTTATTTTAAATTCTGTTTAAAATGAAACAAAAAGATAACATACATTAATACTTCCTCGTAATTTTTTAAAATCCTAAACTGACCGGAAAACGAAGAAAAGAGCAAATAGAGCTTCGAAGCACATATTAGCATAACATTTTAAGTTCCAAAAAATTACGATTTTTGTACTTAAAATTTGAAAAAAAAAAAAAAAAAAAAAAAAAAAAAACTATACATTTGCTGAGAATGACGATTTGTTGACGTCACCCTGCATTTTTCTTTTAATATATTTATGTTGGAGTCCTATTAAATACTTAATAAATTTATTATTAATTTTTCATAATGTTGTCCTGTGATTTTAAAAAAAATTGTAGATGAGAAATTTATTTTAAAGATAAGATTCTACTTGCATACAATGGCTTCATTAATTATTGCGAGCTTACAACCAAATTAAAAGAAAAAATACAGAACTGTGACAGTAATATTTAAGCTAAAAATTAATAATATCAAAGAATGAAGATAGTTTTAAAGCGAAATGTTAAATATATACAATTCTAAAGCTGAAATCGTGTAGATTATTCTTCTTTGTTTATTTAATTTATTTATATATTTATGTTTTCAATTAAGGTTTTTATAAATTTAAAAATTACTTGACTTAAAGAAAATTTGATAAATCAATGTATATTTTAATTCAAGCAACTATATTTTATAAAAAAAATTAATAAGTAACGGATGTAACAGAGTCAGACTTCGATTGCAATTGACTGTAATCGTTTACAAAAATAATAATTTACATTGAAGTTTTGGGAAACGCTTTGATAAAACTTAATTATGCAAGATATTATTTGAAAGTTAAATTTCATTAAGATTAAAATGGCTGCATTTTTACAAATTTAACATTAACTAACCCCGCCCCTGTAATCCCCTTTTAAAAACAGGTAGTAATTCTAATCATAATCGACATCAATTCCTTTAATAGATTAAAAATGTCTGTGTAACCGTAAGTATGTCTGAACATAATACAGAAATCACTACAATCGATAAATACCTTTCCAATACATCAAGGGTCCCGCTCTAGAGCGGACAATTAGGACATTTGTCCGGAGCGCCAGAATTTGATGATCGTCATTTCGGCTTTCAGTGAAGGTAAAAAATTGATATATTAAGTACCTAATTAATCAAAATTTATTTAGGTAAAGGTACCAGTGCCTGACACTTGGATTTTTTTCCCTTTTCTTTCGCATAGCTCAGACCCCAATTTATGTAGGAAAATTTTATGATTCGATATAAATATAGTTAACTATTCTCTTATTTTATTAAAACAAGTATTTATTCCTCATGGCGATTGCAATTTTGAAAAAAGAAAAATACTAAAAGGAAAATTTGATTGAATAGTTGACATCCAGCGGAAGCGAAAAATTCAGTAGTAGACACTAGAGATGAGACGGGCTCAGCCCGAGCCCGGGCCCGACTCGGGCTCGGGCTCTGTAATTCACGATTGCGTTCGGGCTCGGGCGGGCTCGGGCTCGTGAAAAATTTCTCCTTTCTTGAACATACTCCTTGAAACAGATTTTAAAAAGTGATTCATGGGATAAATAGACGTACTTATTTAAAAAAATCTGACGTGTCCAACACATGACTTCCTTGCACGTCTATTAAATCAAAAATGTTTTTTACGCACTTCCTCTAAACTTATTTGTTTGAAAGATATAAAATATCGATAATAGTAAGATATAGCGATTTCTAGCCAAACATTTCGATATCGCCAAGATGAGTTCAATTTGAAAGATTTCTTTCTGACACTTTATTTGGCGATATTTCACCAAAAGCCGACAAACTTGAAATAGTTTGCGAGATTTTGGGGATGCCAAAGTAGTCATTGACCACAGACTTTCAATGAATTGAATGCATTCATACACCTTAATGTATTTAAAGTCATTTGGCTCACCCTGTAAATAAATTTCCAGTCGATTGCTGTCAAAAAAGATATTCAAAACCGTTAGATATTATAATATAGTTCTAAACACAAAAGTTCAAAATTCTACGGGTTAAAGTTTTAGAGTTATACAAAATACGAAATAATTTTTGGCGCCAAATTTGGCGATATTTCGGCGAAACTCGTCAATATCGACGACATTTGGCGAGATATTACGCATGGACCAACAATGACAGATTATCGCAAAATTTGGCGATATTTCGCCAAAACTCGCCAAGAACGATGACAAATGGCGATACTTTGGGCATGGACCAAATGACTGACTATCGCCAAATTTGGCGACATTTCGGCAAAACTCGCCAAGGTCGAGGACAGACGGCGAGATTTTGGGCATGTACCTAACAATGACTGTCTACAATTGTATTATATTGAAGATGTCCATAGACATTAAAGCATTGAAATTCTTTTCGGTGGTCCTGTAAATAAACTCTCCAGTAGATTTTAACCAAAAATCGAGATGCACAACTAGATGTTACAACAATCTTATATATGAAATTTCATAATAGTTTTTGAGATTTGAGAGTTAAATATGCACACACGTACACAAAAAAGTCCCCAAGCTTAGCGACTTTTGGCATAGTTCTTGAGGGAGGCACGTGACCGTGGTCGGACCATTACCTAACTTATGTGGTAGGACGGTATTGTGCTTGAAATGGATGAATGCCCCTAAAATTGCCATTGACCGTAATGTATTGGAAATCTTTTGAGTGTTCCTGTAGCAGAACTATAAATGATAAAGACACTTTTTTTATGGAGAAATTCATTTTCTAACTCTTTACAGCATATATCACTTCTGAGTCGTTTGAAATAGCCCAATACCTCTAAAAAACGCTTTGATGAATTTCGGCCCTTAGAGCGTAATGTATTTCCAATCTTTTGGGCGGTCCTGTAGATAAACTATTCAGTCGAATGGAACCGAAAGGGGAGGTGCACAACTAGATGTTACAACAATCCTAAATATAAAGTTTCAACATTGTACGCCTAACAGTTTTTGAGTTAGGCGAGTTTAATGAATTTCGGCCCATAGAGCGTAATGTATTTCGAATCTTTTGGGCGGTCCTGTACATAAACTATCCATTCGATTGCCACCAAAAGGGGAGGTGCACAACTAGATCATAGAACAATCCTAAATATCAAATCTCAACATTTTACGACCAATAGTTTTTGAGATATGCGAGTTACATACATACGTACGTACGTACGTACGTACAGACGGCATGGAAAAACTGGCCACAGTAGACTCGCCGCTGGTCAAAATGAGTTGCAGACGCGTTAATATGATTGTGCATGCTAGCCTACGATGAGATGCATCGAAAAAAATTTTAAAATTATATTTAGAGGTAGTCAAAATCGGTTTTTTTGTCGAAATTTGGCCCCCAAAATTTTTCGGGATCACATTACTTCCTTATACTACGTACAAGGAAGTAAAAATAGCGCACGGGGGACTAGAAGGTGTGTGAAGCTCCAAAATTTATTGTATCCTCTTAATGAAGTAGTTAATTTTATTTGTCTTTAGCTGAAATTTCGGGCTCGGGCCCCAACTTTAATAATATTGCTCGGGCTCGGGCGGGCTCGGATTAAAAGTCCTCGGGCTCGGACTTCAAAAAATGAGCCCGAACTCATCTCTAGTAGACACCTTCTTGTTTCAACAGCTGACACATTGAGTAAAGGCTATTGATGAACTAGTCTTGGTTTTGTATGAACAGAAAAGTGAATTGAACATTTAAAAAAATATTATTTTCGAGCAAATTTACATAGCATATTTTATGATTGAATTTCTTTTGACAAAAATATCGAATTTAGTTGGTGACCTTCTCCTAAATTCTTTTGGAAAATCTCACCTCTCGCTTGACTGTCTTTGCTTTAAGTTTTTCTACATTAGCCTTTTCTGTATTCACTCTTTTCTTTTCTCTTTCAGCAGCACTTTCTAGTTTTATTTTTTCTAAGTATCTTTTTTGGCTACTTTCAAATAAAATATTTTGGCATAAACTCCCTGAAATAATAGAAGGTATATTTTTTCGATCATTTTGTTAAGAAGGATATCCCTTCTCTTAAAAAAAGTTTTTGCTTTTCTTCTCTGTTAGAGATTGTGTTATCAGCATTAGCTTCAAAAGAAAGTTTTACAGCTTGCGGATTCCACGGATATAACCCATAATTCCTAAATCCACTCTGCAGAATACTTGGATCATCAACCACTTCTTTTAACAATTTTGAAAATCTTCAAAACAGGGTCCTCCAAATTCGTCAGTCTCCACGATGCGCCTTTTTCTTCCAGTGCTCTTTCAGAACTCTAAAAGCTGCGACATCCACCCCATGTCAACAACTGAATGATTGAAAATTTTAAGCATGAACAGTTGACACAGGGCGAACTTTGACAAGCTCCGACATTCTCTAGTCATTTTTAATAAATGAACCCTTAACAAGCTTTAAAAAATGCAAATGAATGTCTTTTCGCCCACAATGATAAAATTAAGTAAGTTTGCAACACTTAACATTTTACTCGGTCCTTAGCAATCTGAATTAGAAAACGAGCAAAAATCACAAGAGACGAAATCCAATTTATTTAGCAGTTGATTACAACGATACGGATCCCTGGAGTATTCTGATTGTTTTTGCGATTCGGTCATTAGAAAGAATCACTATACAAATTAACATTAGTTCGATACATTACAGCTTTCGATTTTCTTTCTTTTTTTCTTTCTTTTTTTGAAAAAGCGTCAACTATTGGTACACTGTCATCTACATCGACTTTTCCTTTCTCTGAAAATTTACATATCCTCTCTTACATAAGCGTAAAGTTTTCAAAATTATTGGGGGGGCCGGGCCCCACAACCCCATATGTTAACGTCAGTGGCGTAGCGAAGGGAGGGGGGTTAGGGGGGATCATAACCACCCACCAGGAGGAATTTCTTGCCATACAAAATGTATATTCTTCACTCCCTTATCATATTTAGACACATCTGAACTTTTCTTCATTTCATACTTTAAATTGCATAATCTGATTTTAATGAACCAGAGCCTGGCGAGGGCAGCTTATAGTAACATTGTGTGTTACGTAACGTCACAATGAATACTAAATCATGATTGAAATCAAAAGAAGAAAATTTTTAAAAGTACAAATAAAGGTTTTTCTTAAACGTTTGTAAATGGCGTGAATACATTTTTTTTTATGTTAGTATAAATTAGTTTTCTGTATTTAGTGATAAATTATTGGGTGGGCTCAGCCCCTATTCACAATTTATTGGGGGGGCTCGAGCCCCACGGGCCCATATAACTCTACGCCTATGCTCTCTTAACGACCGATTTTTCACAGAACGGAGAGTGGTCGCTACCGAGAGGTTTCACTGTATATGTGAATCTTCTAACTAGCCGCCCCCACCCACAAAATCGCGTTAACCCCCCTTCTGAACTAGCCCTGTAAGTCATCTTGCAATCCACTTTGAACGCAATTCCAGCCTAAACACCAACTACAATAGCTCCTAAAGGTACGCGAATTTCATATAACCTGGGGAACAAACAAACAGCCGCCACTGTTTGTGATTTGTTTCTCTTAGCAACTATAGCTATTCGCTTTGTTCACTTGGAATGCAAGATACGTGCATTAAAACAACGCGCTTATTTTCTTCCAGACACAAAGCTCGGTTAGTTTTAAGGTAAGTGGGGGGGAAACATCAAAGAATCGAAATATCGACTGCCAGTTTTCGAAAGGTGGGAGGGTGAATTCGAAGCGCTTTCAACAAATGATCGTTGGTGTATAATCCGAGAACCTTTGTCTGCACACTGATGGAATTGGACTTTGTTGCGCTTGCAGAGAGATTTCCAGTTATTCGAATATCTTCAAGAATTCACAAAATTGTCGAAAGCGTCTTGCTAAAACGACAGAAACGTAAATGTGTGTGCGTGTGTGTGTGTGTGTGTGTGTGTGTGTTTTCACTTCGCCTCCAGCATCTACCAGAAATGTTTACCGACTTTTTAATTTGAATAAAAGCAAATATCATTTACTATTATAATGGTAATAGTTTTAGAAGACTATCCCTAAAACTCATTTTTAATTAACGGCTTATTATAGATCTTAGTGTATTGGGATTCTTTTGTGAGCCTCTGTAAGAAAAAGGCTATTAATAGTGTCGATTCTCTTTTCACTGTGCGATATAGATAGCAGTGATACATTTAAATTCTATTGCATATATTCTAAATATTTATGTTATTTAGAAAACGGACAGACCGAAAAACCGCAAACAGAAACACTTTTCAATGTTATGAGAAAGTGCTTTAATAAAAGAGAGGAAGCAGGAGCGTGGGGGGGGGGGGGGACAAAACTAAACATTTTTCTTCTTCGTAATTTTACTTTCGGGGAAACTATTTATTCTAATAAAATATAAAATGATAAATGGTATGTTTCTTTTATTCGTTCCACGCAATTTCACCCCGCTGTCTGCCTGTATAACCCGCATGTATTATAAGATGCTCCGACAAGCATAAAAATTTATATTTAAAAAAAGAAAAAAAAAAGCAAAACATTTCGGGGGCTAGCTGTGCTTACAACGACTGGTACCGGTTCCAACCGGTGTGTAATAAATAGGAAGCAAAAATTGTTCCGTCTCTCTGGGTCGGGCTCCGCTGCCAGCCATAAAATACAGAATTCAATAATAACTTGTGTATGTTATCATTTCCATATACGCCAGCTACGCCACCGACGTCACGGACGAGAGACTTCTGTGATTGGCCGCAGACTATAAAGGTCCTTTATTAGATTTTTTCTCTTTTTGCAACTCGGGGATGTTTTTGCTTCGGAAATCTCATAACATTTTCAAGGATAGCGGAGTATTATTCTGCTTTCTTTCTTTCTTCTCCTGCCTCCTCCCTCCCCCCCTCCCCACTTTTCTAAATTGATTAAAGATAAGGTTATAACTATGTTTTTACTAAAAAAAAAACTTGTTACTTTTTGAACATGTACCATGTAAGGAAAGTATTGCAATCACGAAAAAATTCGACTATGGGGGTTTGGTGTATTTACACGTTTTGGGGGTATTCTGAATTCACGTATGCTATCTTTATGGTGATTTATGTACTTGTGTGTGTGTGTGCGCGAGAGAGAACACGATAGCTCCTAAACGGTGCATTCGATTGAGCTCAAATTTGGTATATATATTATAGAACACTCTCGCATGACCAGTATTCATTTTGGTGGGTATAGGACACATAGTTTTTTTTTTCTTTACAGGGCCACAAAAAGGAATTCTGATACATTACTGCCTGTAGACATTTGTTGTTGTTGTCGTGTCCATGGATAGACGACACTATCCATGGAAAGAGGGGTGCCAGTGCCCCCGAGGGGGTTGGACTTCTACTTGTTGTTCCCTAATCTTGAACCGATTCCAGATGAGGGACCAACCACCACCTGAAATCGGCTCCCCCAGAGGTATCGTTTAACAATTTGGAGGACATTGGAGCCACGACGGATTTTACGTGCATCAGCTCCCATTAGCGTACACGGTCCCACAGCGGACGAGCCGAGAGGGAGATGACCCTCCCAGGCACTGGCCAGGCTGGATGCTGCTTCACTTGCCGTGTTCTTATGGGACCGGAGTTAAGAGACCAGACCACTGCGGGACCCTGTGGACTATTCTCGAAAGTGCGCTAGCTTCTAAACTGTGCATTCGCCTGAAGAAAAACCGGGTATGTATATTATAGAGCACGGTCACGTGACCTGCATAGATTTTGGGGTGTCCACAGAGTTGTAACAATTGGAGGAGCCATGCCCCTCCCTGCTTCCATATTACCGTTATGATTTACGTACTGCTGTAGTGCCGTATAGCACGTTTTATAAGCCTTTCAAGGGACCGATCTAAAACGACGCATAAATGAAAAGACGTATAACTGAAACATTAATAAAAAAACTTACACTTCATTAGTAGAGGTTTAGATCTACTAATGTAAGTTTATGTAATTAGTAATTTTAGGTTTTTTTCATATAATAGTATAACGAAAACAACAAATTTTCAAAAATAACCCAGCGAACACACACAGGTTCTCTGAACGTCTATTAACGTTCAGAAGACGTTTTCTGAACGTTAATAGACGTTCAGAGAACCTGTGTGTGTTTGCTGGGAAAGCATTTATCATAAAAGTGAAGTAAATCATACCTTTTTTTTATACTCTATCTTAAATGCTGCATGCATTTAACTGTAATATAATACACATGTCCGAACGATCTCGGAAACTGCTCTAAGGATTCTTTTTAAATTTCGTACCTGGGGGTTTTTTGGGCCCCTGAAACGATTGAGCTAGGTCAATTGATTGAAAAATCTCTAAAACGCTCAAAATTTAAAATTTAAAATTTTTGGACGGTAGCGCCATCTATTGAGCGTTTGAAAAACACACTTGATGCAATCTTCCTAAAAGGGACGCTCAAATAAGTTTGGAGCGGATTAAAAAATACACGCCATCTATATATAATAGTAAAAATTAATTTCGCAAAGAAATAGAATAAATGGAACTTGATATTCAGTACACAGACAAATAAATATTTTAGAAACTAGATATATTACACCATTCAGCTACATAAATTTGTTTAGAATTAAAAAGTTATTTTTATTTCAAAATATCGTCCTGGCAACCAGCGAAAGAAAAAGAAAAAATCTGGAGTGACTCCACTCGACTTTCCGAACACTTACGATTAAGATCATTACCAAGCACTTAAATAAATTTTAATCGATGAATAATTCAAACATATATACCAAATTGAAACTCAATCGAATGCACCGTTTAAACGCTTGCGCACTTTCAAGAATTTCTCTCCATATGCCATTATGCCATAACATAAAAGAAAGTTTTGTCGTAGCCCTTTACGAGAACTATACGATCGATTCCTAAATTGGGCTCGCAGCCGATATTCAAATTAATTTTGCAGATGATCAGCCATCAGTTTAGTTTTCATTCACTGCAGTTGATGATTTCAACTCATTTATTTTATCATCGTATGGACAACCTTTTAAAAGCTTCGGGCAGAACTTTACGATAGTGGCCTACTGGGCCTGACTTCAGGATGTTAGCGAAATCGCGGGCCGTATAATTCGGATTTATATGGAAGTTTGAATGTTTTATATAGGTTTTATACAGGGTTTTGACTTGTTCTGAGGGCTGGTCCAAAAGCCATGGCGGGCCCCATCCGGCCGCAGGCTGGGAGTTGTCCATATGTGGAAGCAGTAAATTGGGAGGCTGAAATCTGGTTACTAAGATTTTTTCTAATAAATTTTCAATTCTTATTTAGACGTGGACTGTGTTGTGTACTATCACTAAACTAAAGGATAAAGCCCTTTGTGGACACAATTACAGCGGGCGATAGAATGTCTACACTCAGAATATTTAATATTTACCCACTTAAAATCAAATAACTTCATATTCAATTTTTATTATACATCGAAATTCGAATTGTATAATCTGCAGAGACATTTCGTATTCGAAACATTTCGTTTTGTATCAACATCCTCTCCTATATCCATGCTTAATGCGTAGAAAACCGTTTTATTTTTGAAAAAAAGGTTAAACTGAGTAGTAATTTAGAAAAGCTATCTTAAGCGAATTGGAATCGTAATATTTCCTCCAAAGCCTGATAACCGTGACTTCAATGTAACGTCAATGTCACTTGCAATAGATAATTCTTACACTAAAATGATTAGCTTTTTTTAGTCTCTTAAATGAAATAGAGCTAAAAATACAAAAAAAATCCGCTTAAAAATCAGGGAACGGGCGGATTATCAGATCTTTTCTTTCTTTCTTTTTCTTTTTTTTTTTTTTACATAATTATGATAATTTTCAGGCTGATCGCACCAACGAACCGTGTAAATTTTAAGTTATTAGACAATACATTTTTAATCTGTTTGGATGGTAAAAGTTTTATTTTGAGTGGTTGAACTCGAATTGTGACAGAGTCTGGGATCAGCGTAACTATATAGGAGCGATGTATTTTTGATTTATTCGAAGTTAGAAGTCCATTTTCTTCAGTCCATCCGTTTGTTCTATTATTGTCAACGTTTAAGTAGTTGTTAGGGTTATTATAAAAGAATATTTTTGATCTATTCTGTTTTTGATTTCATGATTTCGAAGTGTCCTTTTATACTAATAATTTAAATTGCGTTACACTTTTTATTTTCTTAAGCGCGAGTTTATAAAATAAAATTATGTTTAAAGCATATTTATGTAAGATTATACTTTTATGGCATCTATATTTATGTATCTATAAGATTGAATTTACGTTTGTAGAATTTGTTTATGCATGATGTATTTTCTTTGAATTAGAAAAAAATAAGTATTTTATGTTTGAATTGAAGCACTATAGAGAAATTTAAATGTGTGAACGTGCAGTTCAAACGCAAGCAGATGAAACAGATGATTAGTATTTGGAAGGAGAGCGACATGGAACAGCTAGACGTCGACAAATACTTCGGGTAAACAGTCTAAGTATCTACAAAGCTGCCACAAATATGGGTACTTATTATCATAGTTTAAAACTTTTTAACATGGATTGCATTCACGCTGGAGCTTTGCATTTTTCTGAAGAGTAAAAACAAAAATTAACCGAAACCATTTTGGGGACTGTAAGATTGATGTAGGACATTCCGAATTTCCTAATGAATTGGTGTGGTTGTTTCTTCGATGTCACCCACATTTCAAAGAATTCGAAATTTGAAAGCATACTTTACAATGGCTTTGTTCACAGTATATGACGAGTGAAACTATTAACGATTTTGGTGTGTACTGCTACGTTGCGAACAGTGTATAACAGACTTGATGAATTTTTTTTATAAACTCATTCATCTGACAGTTCAAGCAACTCAAATTCTTGATGCTGAATTTGAACGTCCTCAATATGGACAGATATATTTCTGAAGTAATGAAGACGCTGTTAGTGAATGCATCGCCCAAGATCTTCGCTGATACCCTCGTTGATCTGCTACAGAAGGAAAGGAGGCACCTTACGTTAAACTGCTTTTTCCTGAACTCTGATGGCACCGACCATCGAATATTTAGCATCCCTCTTCAAAACAAAGTATATGCCATTGTAACATTGAATACCGACCAAAGTTTACCTGATAATGTATGAGTGATCCGACAGCGATGAAAATCTTTAGCAACCATGAAGATTCTTGATACGTGCCAAGGCATTTACGTATTCATTATTTTACACTTAAGGAGCCTTTAGATTCTGAGCATGGCTCGGTAACCTGGTACTAGACATTAAATGATAAAACAAAAATCTTTTATAGGAATGAAAATCTTTAAACAAAAATCTTTTATAGGGAGTGGATTAAGTTCATGAAATGTTTTTTCACTCATATTCTGGCAAAGTTTTTTGAATATTGTGGATTATGTGTTGAAAGGAAGCAGTGGCGCACCCAGGATTTTAGTTTATAGGGGGGGCTGGGCTACATACAAATACTGCTGAACTCGGTCATAGTGACCTCGGTTAGTTACAACTCTCTTATAACGTCAAAATATTCGGTACCACTTGACTGTCCCAAAGAACACAAGCAATGTAACTCATTATAAAGTCATAAATAATTATCTGATCTTTTGAGCGACGTTGTAACCGTGTGTAACAGTGTTTCAACTAACTGTAAGTAAGCATTTATTTAAAATTTTTTTTAAATAAATGTCTTTTTTGGTTAGAAATAATTTGAAGACAATTAAAAAAAGAAAGAACTAAAAAAAATTAATTCATTAGCGACAATTTTCATATTTTTAAAGCTTTTCACATCTAACTTTCTACCTTTAGGGGGGGGGGCTTCAGCCCCCATAGCCCCCTCCGTGGGTGCGCCTATGAAAGGAAGGTTGTTAGGGGTGCATCTCTCCCAACATTCTTTATTAGACATTCTATCTAGTAAAATTTTCTCCCCGAGAGGAAAATAATGAATGCGACAGAAAATTGTCAAAGTTTATGAAAGTGAAAAACGACGTATTGTGCTCCTAATAAACGAAGCATTTTTGTACTAAAATGAATAGGAACGAATCGGAACTTCACGAAAACGTCGTATAAATGTTAAAGTCGTATAAATCAGAAACGTATAAACGTTGCTTTACTGTATAAAGTAGCAATAGTTCAACGATAAAATGTATCTTTTTGAGGTAGGATCACAATCATATGCGCGCCCATGGTAGGAAATTATCCCTAAAGATATTACAAAAAATATAAGACCCCGAGCTCTAGAACTAACAATTTCGCCCGAACGACGACAGGCAAGTGCATTTTTCTTCGCCAGTCCGCTAATTTATCTGACTGATGTTTTTTTTCTAATATCTGTTTATGTGAAGTTTTCTTTCCAGTTCAGTTCAGTAGTTAGTTGTTCGGTCAAAAAGCCAACTTTAAAACAACAATGCCATTTTCCCTCTTTCTCTATTATAAAAATAAGTATCAACTGATAAATGCAATTTATGTAGCGGTTTCTAATGCGTATATGATATATCATAATCGATCTGAAAATAAGATTGTTCATCTAAAGTCTGATTATTTTTCGATACAATATTGAGCATCGTTGTTTGTAAAATGTAAGAAAAAATAATAAATAGAAAAGTGGCGGAGAAAAAAAGATGGTTAAAAATGTCTTCAAAGATTAAAGCATCTTTGGAGGTTTTTTAAAATCTAAACAAAAACATCCCAATAAAATTAAATAATGTGTTTCTGTAATGCGCCGAAATGCTATTTTTTAAAGCAATCCATGCGCCCTTTTTTTATTTTTGTGTGTGTCATCTTTTCCAGGATCATATTCGCATTCACATATTTTTTTTTTAAAATACCCAAAATGCAGTTTTCAGTGCCATTATCTAAAAAAGACATGCATGTGTGTGTGGGGGGGGGGGAGGGGGGATGGCGAGGACATAAATGAGCATACACAATTAAGAGGTTTCTCATTAGTTCTTCTTTTAGTCTAAAAGACAACGTATTTTTTATGCTCATTTTATGAAGGCGCATTTTTTTCCCCCATTGATTTTTTTCCTGCCTGGTCGTTAACCTACCAGAGACGTATAACAAAAGCAGACACTTTTACCGAGTAAAAATTAATTTTATTTTATTTTTATTTATTACTTTCCGAACATGTACCATGTAAGGAAAGTATTGTAATCATGAAAAAATTCGACTTCGAGATTTTGGTGTTTTTACACGTTTTAAGGGCTTCTGAATCCATTTATGCTATTTTTACGAGATGTATGTATGCATGTGTGTATGTGTGTGTGTGTGTGTGTGTGTGTGTGTGTGTGTGTGTGTGTGTGTTTGTGTGTATGTGAGTGAACACGATAGCTCCTGAACGGAGCATTCGATTGAGCTCAAATTGGATATATATGTCATAAACCACCGTCGCAAGACCGGTATTGATTTGGGTGTGTATAGGACTTACTACAGGGCTACGAAAAAGATTTCTTTTACATTATGGCCTATGGGGGGAATTTCTTGAAAGTGCACTAGCGTTTAAACGGTAGATTCGATTGAGCTCAAATTGGGTATACATGTCATAAACCACCGTCGCAAGACCGGTATTGATTTTGGTGTGTATAGGACTTATAGTTTTTCTACAGGGCTACGGCAAAGATTCCTTTTACATTATGGCCTATGGGGGGAATTTCTTGAAAGTGCGCTAGCGTTTAAACGATACATTCGATTGAGCTCAAATTCGGTATACATGTTATAAACCACCATCCTAAGACCGGTATTGATTTTGGTGTGTATAGGACTTAATAGTTCTCCTAAAGGGCTACGACAAAACTTTCTTTTATGTTATGGCATAATGGCATATGGGGAGAAATTCTTGAAAGCGCGCAAGCGTTTAAACGGTGCATTCGATTGAGTTTCAATTTGGTATATATGTTTGAATTATTCATCGATTAAAATTTATTTAAGTGCTTGGTAATGATCTTAATCGTAAGTGTTCGGAAAGTCGAGTGGAGTCACTCCAGATTTTATTTATTTATTTTTTATAGGAATATAGCTTATCCTGTAAAACACGCTTGGCAAATTTTAAAGCAAAAATTCATTTTTTAAGGATATTACGACAGAAGAATTTTGATAAAGCACTGAAAAAGAGTATATGTGTCACACATTAACTTAATATTTGTGCCAAATCTCCTACTTTTGACTAGAATGGGGGTATTTTAAGACCTAATGATGCATTTAATTTAACCATTTATTTTAATATTTTTGACGTGGACATTTATTTTTTTCTCATAAAACTCAATCATTGGTTACACTGTTTCTTATTTAATATCCAGAAACATCTGGTAATGATATCGGATTCATGCTTTAGTCTTGGAAATTCTCGCATCATTTGATTAAAAAACAGTCTGATGAGAACACCCCATAACTTTCCTAGTAGTTTTATTAAATTACACACATTTCTGACCTACTTCATCCATATTTATTTCTAGTTATTCCATGACGTAATCCCTAGTTGCGATTCTGCCCATAGTCCATACGTCTGGCTAGATTTGGACGGAATCCATTTTCTTCCCGCTAACTTGGACAAATTAGAGAGAGGAAGAATGAAGACTGAGTTTCCTTTTCATACATACAACAGCTAACTTAACCCTTTGAGGCGTAATCCTTTCCCAATGCTGAAAAAAAGGGCAGCCGTTTGCCATCGATCGACTTAACTACCAGCAAGATGGCGGACGATCGAAACGTTCATCGCGTGCCGCAGATCTTGAGTCGTAAAAAAAAGGGTCTCTAGATCTGTGGCACGCGATGAACGTTTCGATCGTCCGCCATCTTGCAGGTAGTTAAGTCGAGCGATGGCAAACGGCTGCCCTTTTTTCAGCATGGGGCAATCTATCCGGCTGTGTCTCGCATTCTTCCATTTTTCGGCAGATGTCAGTGATGTTAAAAAGAATCGTGACCATTTTTTGACGGGAAATGGCGTGCTAAAAAGTAAAGGATTCTCGTGGAGCTATGTCACCCACAAGTATTTTTATAGAAATCCAATCTATTCTTCGTGACTGGTAAGAGTCAAAACGTCAGAGTTTGGTGTTCCATGAGCGGGAACAGTGCGTGTTAAAGGGTTAACGTAAATATTTAGCTTCCTTCCTTCCCGAAGTTGTTAGATAAAATTCTTGATATGCGTCACTGTCACATTGCATATAAACACGGAAATTTCTTTCGCATGACATCTGGTGGTAGTATATATATACTAAAGTTGGGACTCGTCTCTCAACCTTATCCAAGGTCTAAACCTTTTTTGTCAAAGGGTGAGAGTAAGGTTACAGTTAATTTAACCTTCTCGCTGTGTTGTTTCCGAGAAAACACTTCACATTCAATTCAGGGTTATGCGGGTAAGAAGGATGCATGCATTTTTCCTGTTCTTGAAAATTTCGACAACCACGAACGATCGCATAGTAAAAAAAAAAGAAAAAAGTTAATGGATAAAATATATATATACGAATAAGGGGAACAAAACAAAACAACAAAAAAATATTTTTTTCCCCGTCTGTCAGCTACTATATTCTTTTCTTCGCAAACTGGAAGCATCTGCTTCTGTGTCGCCCGCAGATATACACGAACCTTGGAATGTTCCACATTTCCTGCGGAAGTTTTTAGACAGCTGTTGGCAACAGATATTTTTATGCTCAAATTCTGAATAGATAAAGAGCATTGTCCTTTAACAGCCTAAGCTGACACGAAAATGCGACCAGCTTGCGATGACGTAATTGTTTGTTTTGGTATTTCTTTTTTTCTCAGTGTATCCGATTTTATGTCTGTTAGTTGCTGATTCCGAATGCTTCTTGTGCTTCGAATTTATCAGAGGAATGATAAATCAATGCAAGAAGCAGATACTGTATGACTCATTTGGAAAACCAATATTTAAATATTTTTTAACCCTTTAACGCGCACTGTTCCAGCTCTGGGAACACCAAACTCCGACGATTTGACTGTTGCCAGTCACGAAGTACAGATGTGATTTCTATAAAAATAGTTGCGGGTTGATATAGCTCCACGAGAATCCTTCATTTTTCAGCACGTCATTTCCCGTAAAATAATGGTCACGATTATTTTTAAACAGCACTCACATCTGCTGAAAAATGGAAGAATGCGAGAACAGCTGGATAGATTGCCCAATGCTGAAAATGGGCAGCCGTTGCCATCGGTCGACTTAACTCCCAGCGAGATGGCGGACGATCGAAACGTTCATCGCGTGCCACAGATCTAGAGACCCTTTTTTGACGCAGCACGGTGAACGTTTCGATCGTCCGCCATCTTGTCTGGTAGTTAAGTCAAGCGATGGCAACGGCTGCCCTTTTTTCCAGCATTGGGAAAGGGTTGCGCCTCAAATGGTTAAATAAATAAATAAGTAATAAATCAAAATAAAAACATTGTTGGGACTACAAATTAAAAAGTAAGTTAATTCATGCCGAAGTCACGAATGCAAAGGACTTTTCAATACAGTATTTTCGAGGAGAATTCTTTTGCGAACGACACACTTCTAATTCAAGTAAAATTAATCATGCCTCTCGAGTGTTCGCGTTTGATGGCAGCATGAAAAACAAAAAGTACTAGGCCAGCCAGCACCCTCTAGATATAGAAAGCCTTACAACTGAAGTTTTGACGTCATCACTAGATCTTGTAGATGACGTCATCGCAGTTTTATTTTCACAAAGTACACCCTCCAAAAAATGTATTTGAGCAAGAGAGAAATTTCCTATTTTAGATTTGCGAATAATAATTGAGTTTTTGAAAAATGCACAACTTGATAGAAATATGGAAAGTCATATTTATACATAGCCTAATTCATATTCTATGATAAATAATTTTTAATATACGAAACCAACGTAGGAAATTTCTCTCTTGCTCGAATACTATTTTTTTTTTTTTTTTTTTTTTTGAAGGGTGTACATTAGGGTGGATCGAAAAAAACTTTTTTTCGAAATCTTTTTCTCCTGAGGTCTCAAAAGTTGTATATTGATATAAATAAGACGTGTGTAAAATTTGAATGTTCAACGACAAGGTCTTGGGGCTGCGCATCGAGCTTGAAATTTAGAAATTTTTGAAAAATATGGCTTTTTTAAAATATTGACCAAAAAAAAATCTTTTCCAAATAATCAGGCTCCCGAGGTTTTAGGAGTTGTATATTGTTATGAATATACACGCATGCAAAATCTGGAGCGGCTAGATAATTTCTACGGATTGCATGCACATCGAGCTTGAAATCTATAAATATTTGAAAATTATGTGTTTTTTTGAAAAAATTAAGTAGAAAGCAAATTTTATTTGTTAAAAATAATGTGGCCCTTTTATATGTTAAAAAATGTTCAGAGAAACTCAGTAAATCCCCCCAAAAAAAATGGCTTTTCTAACAGTTGATACAATGCACACGTTATACTGTCGTTTTGCCTTGGGCGCAGTACGCAAGCTGTGATCTAGACAACTAGCGCCGGTTTGCCTGCCGAGCCTGGCGGTGTATTCGGTTAAACCAGGCACGAAATATTTCGTTGAAGCGGCATTTAGTTTAACCCTTTGAGGCGCAACCCTTTCCCAATGCTGAAAAAGGGGCAGCCGTTGCCATCGCTCGACTTAACTACCATGAAGATGGCGGACGATCGAAACGTTCATCGCGTGCCACAGACCTAGAGACCCTTTTTGACGCAGCTTTTGAGCCAGCTGCGTCAAAAAAGGGTCTCTAGGTCTGTGGCACGCGATGAACGTTTCGATCGTCCGCCATCTTGCTGGTAGTTAAGTCGAGCGATGGCAACGGCTGCCCCTTTTTCAGCATTGGGCAATCGATCCAGCTGTTTTCGCATTCTTCCAATTTTCAGCAGATGTCAGTGCTGTTAAAAAGAATCGTGACCATTCTTTTACGGGAAATGACGTGCTAAAAAGTAAAGAATTCTCGTGGAGCTATGTCACCCGCAACTATTTTTATAGAAATCCAATCTATTCTTCGTGACTGGCAACAGTCAAAACGTTAGAGTTGGGTGTTCCCAGAGCGGGATCACTGAGCCTTAAAGGGTTAACGGTGTTATTCGAAAAAATCATGCGATTTTGGTACATAATTAGAAATAAACTAATTATGCTAGGCACTTCAAAATTTTGAAACTGTCTCTTTACAAGCTGTATTACATACTGCGAAGACAGGCCAATCTGTATCAGTATCAAAACTTTTAGAAAAAATTCTTAAAAATCGAAATTTTCGCAAAGCGTGTCACTCTTCGAAAAATCTTGCAGCTCAGATCCATGTTTAAGAATTTTTTCTGAGAATTTCACAAAAGCCATAGCGTATTCGCTTATCGCAGTGTGTAAAACAGCTTATGATGAACCCTCTGGAATTTTTTGGAGACCCTGTTGCTATTAGTTTATTTCAATTTGTGTACTAAGACTAAAAACACAGTTTTTTTTTTTTTTCGAAGAACAGCCTTAACGCTTCAGATAGATGGTGCTTTCAGTTTACTCTCAAAAAAAGCTAAAAGATGGTGGCCTTGTACTGCTACGATTCTGAATAGAGTGAAACTGTCTGCAACAGGACATGGATCAAAATCGGTGTTATTAGAAGAGTTGGGAATATCGAAAGAATTACCTTGTACCAAGTTACCAACCCGTGAAGACATACTCGTACTTCTATATTACTATTTTGTACTTAAGAAGAATAATTTCTGAATAAAGGGAAGGATCACCCGGAAGGTAGAAGTAACCTTAGTGTTGGCGATCAAAGTACAGGAAATGTGGATGAAGGCCAATATCCCAACCGTGTCAATCTAAGGAATTCAAGATATAGAAAAGGTCATGAGCAAGTTCAGCAGCAAAATAAATCGTACGCTAGAGACAGGCATTAGGAATTGTTTATGAAGAAAGTGGGAAAAACTCTCCCTTTCCGAGCTATAAAATATCGTACTTGCAAATGTCCTGACTTTTCCCGGAGCAGGTTAGAGATGAGACGGGCTCAGCCCGAGCCCGAGCCCGGGCCCGAACCGGGCTCGGGCGGGCTCGGGATCGTGAAAAATGTTTCCTTTATTAAACATACTCCTTGAAACGGATTTTAAAAAGCGATTCATCAGGAAAATAAACGTACTGATGTGATGCTAGGACTTGCAACAAAATAATGGATGGGTAAAAAGCTAGCTTTTTCACATAATTTACTAAATGGTGTGTTGTGCTATTTCATTTGCGTATGTGTGTTAAAATGCTGTTAATTCAAAATTTTGGACTAATTATTTACTCGTCTCTCTTAGTTAAATGTATATATTCACATCCTATCATAAAATATTTTTTAAAAGTAATTTTGTTCCTACCAACTAAATTCTTATGCAATAATATATTCTTATGCAAATATGCAAATTTCTTAAATTTATTATGCAAAATCTCTTTTCTGGACGTGCTTTAAATATAACATTGTTTAATGTCACTATACGAGATTAATAACTTGTATTTTTCTGTATCTAATATATCTAAGTACATACGAATGTTTAACACTGATGTGACTATTCAACGGAATTTTTAATAAAAATTGAAACATTATTGTTATTTGATAAACATGGATATAAAGAATTAGAACAGGCATTAAGAGTTTGCAACTATATTTGTCTTGAATTTGCACAAACAGTAAAATTTATCGGATTGTATTAATGAAGTAACTGAATTTTTTTTATCTTTAGCGGAAATTTCGGGCTCGGGCTCCGACTTAAATAATTTTGCTCGGGCTCGGGCGGGCTCGGATTAAAAGTCTTCGGGCTCGGGCTTCAAAAAATGAGCCCGAACTCATCTCTAGAGCAGGTGTGGGTGTGGCTCAGAGCCTCACATACCTCATACAGAACGGGAGTCATTAGCATACCAGTGGGGGAGCAAGATATGTGACAATCGATGGAGTAGTGAAGAAGAGAAGTTTATGCAGAATGAGAGAAAAGTTGGAAAGAGAAGTTTTTGAGATTGGTAAAGAAAGAGGTGAAAGTTCCAATATCCAGTCTCCAACTTTAGTCATTGATTTGGAAATTGAAAATAACGAAAGAGAAGTACGAAAGACTGAAGAAAATGCTGAATGCCTATCTACCGCCACTTTGTGAGATGCGTTCGAAAATGACCAGGTTAGAATAAAAATCTCAGTGCTTTCGCAAGTCTGCGACACAAAGTTATTGCGGACTGGGCAGCAGCAACTTTGGTATCAACATTATTTCACAATCTAGAAAGCGGAAGGAATGCAGATGGAGAGAAATCTTCTCAACTAATTCTCGACCCATATAAGAGGAAGGCTGAGATGACTCGCAGTGAAAGAAACGGAAGAAGGCTTTAAAATTTTCTTGGGATTGTGTTTTCATAGGAGGAAGAACAAAACCAGATACATAGAAAAATTTGTTGACGGCAAATTACACCCAAGTGTTTGTCACAAAGAACACATCTCGCTGATAATGGAACCTGGTTCAACATACTCTGGCCATATGTCACGATCTGATTTTAAGAAATTCCCTGGAAATTTTGTGAGACGACACGAAATCCATTGATCTTGAGACCCTCACTTGCATTGGCAACGGCGACGAATCATCGAATTCTGGAAAGAACAAAGGCGTCATCCGAAATGCAGTTCTCTAATCTAACTCAATCTCTGTAATGTTGTATCTGCCCAACTTCACACCATAGCAAACAGCCACTCCGAAATTTGCAGTCTGTCCATCTATTGATGATGGTTTTTTATGATCTAAATTGTAACACTTGACATAAAATGCCACAGTTTGATTTGAAGTCGGGCTTTACATTATTCATTAAAAATCATGCTCCAATAACTGGATGCTTGGGCTGGCACGGGCAGGACTCGGATCGCAGGCAAATCAACGAGGTGGGTCCTGGATAATGTAGTTGTGATTGTGGTTGTACTAGAGAAGAGCTGCGAACGTTACTGACTATTTTTCAAAGGGACTAATTCATTAAAAATACATTTTTTTCTTTCTACATATTTTTGTCAAAAAAAGCATATTTTTCAGATATTTGTAAATTTTAAGCTCGATGTGCAACTCCTAGAAATTAACACAGCCCCTTTAAATTTTGCATGCGTCTTATTCATAATAATATACAACTTCTAAAACATCAGGAGCCTAATAATTCGGCAAAGAATTTTTTTTGGTCAATTTTTTAAAAAAGTCATATTTTTCAAAAATTTCTAAATTTCAAGCTCGATGCGCAACCCCAAGACGTTGTCGTAGAACATTCAAATTTTACACATGTCTTATTTATATCAATTTACAACTTTTGAGACCTAAGGAGATAAAGATTTCGAAACAAATTTTTTTTCGATCCACCCTAGTGTACATCTATTTTAAATTTGTGGCGAATTTTCTCACACATAAAACTTTTTTAATGATTTAAGATAGAAAAATTAATTTTACGACAAATGACAATTTTTGACCATTACCAATTGTATAATATGATACAGTGGTAGATCACAATGAATTATTTTGTATCAGAAAGGTATTTTAATTTTTATCTTTAATTTAAGATATTTTCTAATATTTAGCATCCACCAGAAATTTTAAATAGTTTTACATTTTGAAGATAGTATGTACTGTGATGACGTCATTTAAGAAGATCTAGTGATGACGCCAAAGCTTCGGTTGTTACGCCTTCTGTATCTATAAGGTGTTAATTAGGCGCGGGGGGAGGCACTGAATACCTTAAGACCAGGGCCGTACATAGAAAAATTTTTCGGAGGGAGGACCGAAAGTTGAAAAAGGCTGAATTTTTCACAAAAAGACTTCGTTAATATTGTTCTGTTAACAAAATTTTAAATTTCGGGGGAGGGGCGGACCCCCTGGTCTCCCCCCAGGGTACGGCCTTGCTTAAGACAGTTGTTTAAAAAAAAGTGTGATTTTCGGATATATGATTAAAAAAAAAACTAATCATGTCTGGGACTTTGACATTTTTAGGAGGACACTTGACAAGTTGTATATTAAACGGTAGATCTGTAAATAGACACCGTCAGAATTAAAATTCTTTAAAAGAATAAATAGTTCGAAAAATAGATAGTTTTATTTAAAAAAAAAATAGTTCGAAAACACTTCGATAAATTTTGCGGTTCAATTCAATCTTTAAGAGCTTCTTCTGAAAGTTTCATCAAAGGAAGAGGTTTATCGCTTATTACCGTGAGTAGCGCAGCTTGTAAAATAGAAAGTATTTTAATTAGTCAATTTTCATTTGTGTTTAATTGCCTCAAAGTTATGTTTTTTTCGAACAACAGCCTTCATCAAGCATTGCTCTCTGGGCACCCACATCTCTCTCGAGTTGCCAGCAACATTTTTACCCAGTCGAGAATTCCGCTTATTAAAATCGAACCGACCATTGTCCCCAACCTCCACACTTGTCCGCTTTCAACGTGACGTCGGTTATAATTAAAACGGACTGTATTCGAAACAATGGGAAAATTCAATCACGCCATTTTTATTTCGAGAAAGAGCCGTGCGTTTTCATAAATTGAAATGCAGAACCTCGCTCATCCTATTCTATATATATACATATATAGAATGATTCTATTATTATCGTGTACTATTTTTGCACTGGAATCGTTTCCTTTAACGATTAAAGCTTAATATCTATGGGAGTTCTATTTTTTAACGCGTAATGGTAAGAGAAGATTCAAATCTAAAACGAATGTATGGAAGATAATGGAGAAGTACATGTAACGTGTAACCACGTTCTAAATACGTTCTCCGACACGCTCTTGTTTGTGATCGAAACACTGTACGTTTACATCATGCACTACATATATCGGAGTGTCTGTCATGACCATTTGAAGAATTTAATCAAATATGAACGCAGTGCCTTTAAACTAGTGTCGGGGGACTTCCGACGCTCATGAAAATCGTGGGATTTCGGACTGAAGGGAGGCAGCGATGGCCGGACCCACTGATGTTTTTCGGGGTCTCGCAAAGGGCCATCGGTAGCATGTTTTCGAGTGGCCCCCTTACAGCGATGGCCGGACTCACTGATGTTTTTTAGAGTCTCGCAAAGGGCCAGGCGTAGTATATTTTCGAGCCCCCCCCCCTAGCGATGGCCGGACTCACTGATGTTTTTTAGTGTCTCGCAAAGGACCAGCCGTAGTATATTTTCAAGGGCGCCCTCTAGCGAAGGCCGGACCCACTAATGTTTTTTTTTGGTGTGGGCTCGCAAAGGGCCAGCGGTAGCATATTTTCGAGGGGAGCACCTACAGCGATGGCCGTCGGAAATCCCACCATCAGAAGTCCCACGTAACCTTTAAACTTACCAACCATTAAAATTAATAAGTTAAAAAAAAGACACAATTAGTGAAATGATTTTCTCATAAATTTCATTGCGTATGCGGCATGATACGGTTTAATATGGCGCTGCCAATAAGCAACGACAGGCACAAAAAGGCGATTTCCTACCGTCATGTCTTTAAAAGAAGTGAACAGGTTACGACAAATAAGACATTAAAGTATATTTTTACTACTGCCCTTAAAACCTAATCTATGAAAATTACATAGTCTCTAAAAGAGATACAAATATCAGACGTTTACTTTATTTTACTTGAAACAGATGAAGTTCTCTAAACACTGTCGTAGCTACAGATTACGTGACATGTAACAAACCTCAATTTTGGCGCCCCTTTTATCTCAGCGCCCAGGTCAAAAGTAATTTTTTACCCCCCCCCCCTTCTTACCGTTTTGGCATTACTTATAAATTAATTTTATCCATTTTAATTCTTAATTATAAATTGATTTTATCCATATTTTTTTCATCGTAAAAAAAAAAAAAAATTCTGGAAGAAATTTTCAATAAAAATAAGAAGAATGTTTTTTTAAGCACTAAAAAAATACTTTTTTTATTATTTACAATATTTATTCATGCATCATAGTTCCCATGTTGAACGATTTCTCGGCAGAATTAGGATTTAAGCAAAGTGGGGGAAAAATGCAACTGATGGAAAATAAAAAGAATAATGATCAAATTTCTTCCTTAGGTTTAATAAAAAATAGTGTTTGCATGTGGTTAGCAAGCAGGAACGAATTGCTTTAAATAAATGAACATAGATTATGATACATTTTCCGACATAACGAAACAAGATAAGCAAATAGGGCCAATGCATGGATCGTAATACACTTTTGATATACAGCATTATAGTGCGATTTCAAAACATGGAAGTATCGAAGTATTTTTTTAACCTGGGCTTAATGGATATTAAATTAAATAACACCCCCCCCCTCCCAATTACATATGCAACCGTTTCAACGTATTGCAGTAGTATAAACAACTTTTAAATTTGTGTTTTTCTCGAAATGCCCAGAAGGTTAAATGAAATACTTGAGTAATTAAAAAACTTTGTAAAAAACACACATAAGAAGTAAAAGGAAAGAGGATACGCGTTTCGTTCAAAAAATTGTTTTGAACTTCTTCAGTCCAAGCCCTTCGACGTAAAGAACAAAAAAATTGTTTTGAACTTCTTCAGTCCAAGCCCTTCGACGTAAAGAACACTGTTCTTTACGTCGAAGGGCTTGGACTGAAGAAGTTCAAAACAATTTTTTGAACGAAACGCGTATCCTCTTTCCTTTTACTTCTTATGTGTGTTTTTTACAAAGTTTTTTAATTACTTTATCGTTTAACACCAGTATTTTGAGTGTTTTTTCAGTTGAAATGCTTGAGGTTGAAAATTAATATTTTTACGGTGAAATTAATGATGTTGCTATTTAAATGTCTGGCGTTGTGCAAAATGACGAAAGATTTATCACCCACTCAAAAAAAGAAAAAAAAAAAAGAACCTATGCGATGCTATTTGGGTCAGAGATTTTCATGTTGAGAGTACCTACCTGAGGTTGATTACATTTTAACCTGGAACACCCTCCCTCCGCCCCCTTTGCCCTTGATGTATTTATTCCACACCACGCCATCTGCGGGAGAGTTACACATTTTCTAAACGAGGCAGTGATTTCATGCTGGGACATTTGTCTGTAATTGCAAATAAACACAAATCTCCCTCTCTCTTTTGCATTTCTCTTTTGTCTTTTTCCTATAACCTTCGATTTTTATCTGCGAACAAAGAAGGCGATTATGTCAGATTGTAGTTAGTAAGATCGGCCCGCATCGCTTTAATTAGGTCAACGTTTATGAACGTTTTGTTACCATTCTCAAAAGGGTTATTGTTCAGCGGTTGTAATTTTAAAGTATTTTGAATGCTTAAGGTCGGCCAGTTCTCATTAAACTATTTAGAAAAAAAAAAAGTTTTTGCGGAAATCCATGGACTTTTTAATTGTTGAAAAGTTTTTACGCAAACCCACGCGCATTTTAATTATTCTAAAGGTCTCCTGCTTCCATAAACGATTTTTTTGAAAGCTTGGCAATGGTGGAAAAGACGTGACGTGTTTTTGTTTCCTGAACAAGTCTAGGCAGTTCACACTGGGTGACCAAACTTGGCCTTGATTGGTCCATGCTTGGCCTTCGCTTGGTCTTTACTTGGTCAAAGAGCCACAAACGATGAATTTCAATTTCAGATGTTCTAGAGCCCAGTTTAAGAACTCATGAAATTCAGTTTTCGTCTGATTACAGACTTTAACAAAGGCAAAAATAAAGGGACATTCTTAACTACAATGCTAGAAATAGAAAATGAAACTACCGCATTGGCCCGAATATAACGCGGTGTTTTTTGACTGACCATTGCCCGTGAAAAACCCGACTCGCCCTAAATTCGATTTCCAAATATAGGATTTTTCTAATTATCTTGATGAAAAATTTCCGGGTCGTGTTAAATTCGGACCAATAAGATAATAATATATTTAAGTGCACAAAGATGTAATGTACTGATTGTAGTTTTCAGCAATGCAAATAAAAAATTATTTTGTCATCAGAGGATTTCTTTATTAGCTAAAACCAGGCCCGGACTGGCTACTTTGGGGGCCCTCAGCTAGAGAGTGAAAGGGGGCATTTTACTGGAAAATTTAAAGGGAATAGACTATTAGGATAGGAAATATTTGAAAATTAGGCTTAGGTGCCTGAAAACAACATTTAACTACTTTAAAGCTGTTGGGGCCCCCTATTCTTCGGGGAGGCCCTCGCGCCACGGGGTCTGTGGGGGAGGGTCCTCTGCTACGCCACTGTGTAAAGGCGTGGAAATAAGTAACTGGGAAATACTGGGATTACTTTGAAATAAATAATCAAATTACTTTGATATTGGGTTGTAACGAAAGTTTTCCGCCACTGCAAGTATTGTCTGCACAAACAGTTCGCGTTGGTGTCTTTGCCAATATTTTGTTAAACGATTTTTGTTATTTGAAAGAAAAAGACTTGTTTTAGAGGACTGTGTTGTGAAATCTGTAAAACAATATAGTTATGATTAAGTATAAGGTGTCTGAAATGGAACTATCACGCTACCAGATTGAACCATCATTTACTCTCAGTTCTGTTGCAAAAAGTCAGCTACAGAATCACACCTAATCATGTGCACAGCTTAAGGTACTACTGTTCAATCATACGACACTGTGAAGATTTGGTACCAAAAGTTCAAAAACGAGGACTAGGACATGTAAGAAGCAGAGCGCTCTGGCCCGCCTACTGGTGCTGATTAGGCCCGCCTAGGAGAATTTGTGGAAGGAGATAAAATATTCATCCACTCGAGAGCTAGCTAAAAGAGTTAGACTTTAGTGACATGTCCATTAGTCGTGCTAGGCATCGCATAAACTTGACATATAAGGTCAATCGCTCGGTACCGCATGAGCTGACTCAAGCAAATCTGGCGGGAAAACTTTCGTTACAACCTGATACATATTACTCTCATGTATATCAAATTATTCTAATTGTAAAGTAGTATATCCATTATTGGGGGACTCTCTGGGGCCCTTCTGCAGTCACCGACCAGACGGTCTGGCTAAAACTCAACATTAATATAAAATTAATATGCAACCTGCTGAGAAAATGCGTAGATATTTATAAAAAGAAGAATAAATACAGAGAAAATACCCTGTGATGTCCTATCGAAATAAGATATTTTCTTACGATTGTGATACTTTTACAAATGACGATTTTAAATTCGCGATTCTTACTCCTGCAATGTTGTTTCTTTGTATGGGTTTAATAATGCTTCGCTGCGAAGCTTTATTGCTTCGCACCCGCAGCATTATTTTAAATCAGGGTTTCTTAAACATTTTGGTGTGGGGACCGCATGATATTTACTAAAAGTTTGAGGGACCGCCATAAGCATTGCGCAAATCTGATACATGCCTGAGTGAAGCCAGGGCCGGCCTAAGGCGCGTACGGTCGTCCGATTTTGGGAGGGGCGCCGAAATGAGAGAAATACGAGGTTTACTTAGAAATTTTTGAGATACAACTAAATGGTACAAGTTAAACTTACCAAAAATTTTAGAAGTATTCAAAACAATCTCCTCTAACATCACTGCACTTCTGTAGGCGATTTTTCCAAAAGTTTAAAAGCCTCGAACCATCCATTTCTGGGAATCGATGCACATTATGCTTTTACAGCCTCATCAATCTCATCTTTGGAGTGAAAGCGGCAACCACGTAAATTTTTCTTAAGATAGGCAAAAGTCACACATAGCAAGATCAGGGCAATAGGGTGGATATTTCATCACTTTTATGTGTTTTTGCTCAAGAAAGTCCACTGTCAATCTTTCCGCATGAGAAGATGCATTGTCGTGATAAAATATGAGTCCCCCTTCCTTTACTTCTTGAAGAATTTCTGGAAGACACTTAGTGGTGTACCAGTTACCTGTGACTGTCTTCTGTTCCTCCCTTCTGAAGAAAACGGCATAGATTACTTTTTCATTGTCTTTTCACCACTGTTGATTTGGGGTCATCTTCAAAGACCCATACTTTACTTTCTGGACTTGTTGGAATATCAAAACGGTTAGCACGTTTCATCACCAGTTACGATTTTAGAAACAAGGTGACGTCCACCATCGTTAAGTAGTTTTAGGGTTTCTTTGTAGATCATTTTGACACGCTCTGCTTTTTGGCGTTCGGTTAAATTATGAGTGACCCAACGACAAACAATTTTTTCTATATGCAGTTTTTCATGAATAATTTTACGTACTGCTGCGGATCCAATGTTCAGTTCTTTCTGTATCATTTTTTAAGTGCAGCGATTATCATCGATTAACATTTTTCTAATAGCTGGCGCATTTTCTGGGATTACAGCCTATAAGATTCTTCATTCAGGAGCGAACCTTCTACCTCTACAAAATTCTGTGAGCCATCTGAATCCAGTAGCACGAGATGGAACTTCGTTTTCAAATGCTAATTGTAGACGTTTAACACTACTTTAAAATCACAGAAAATCTGAGATCGATTATGCTCTCGCATCAACTCCATTTTCCTTTCTTCCAAAATTTATTCTAAGTTAGATAAATTGCAAATGTTGCCACTAATTATCGTCTGCGACCATAAAAGAGTTCAAATTTTTAACATTTTTTTTTTTCTTTTGCTTATCGTCTGCCACTGTCTCAAAAATTTCAGAGTAATCCTCGTCGTACTGAAAAATAATATGGAAAAAACTATAAATATGTGATTTTAAAGGCAATTTATCCTTTTGAATATATTAACTTTAGTTCAACTAATGTTACTTGAAAAGCATAGACTGGCTCCAAGCTCTCCTCTACTTTATTATGAGAGAACTGAACAGTTGCAGAGAGCCATAATCATTATCACATGTTTAGTTCATTTATTATTCAAATAGATTTTTAATTTTTTCGTGAATATTAAATCAAATAAATCTTTTATAAAATATTTCTGTTATTTTCTATCTGACATATGACAATAAGCTGAATAAAAGAAATTATTTGAAGTTTACTTTTACTCGAGCACAGTACAGTACGCTTATTGAAATTTGAAAAGTCAGTTAAAAGAATCGCTGCCCTGATGGTGTAGTTGCTAACGTTGGTGTAAGTTGGCATTTAACTTTCGGGGGGGGGGGGGGGGGCAAAATGTTTCCTATCGTAGGAAATACCATTTTCAAATAGGTGATATCTCGCTACCACCTATTGAAGCCTACTAGATAAAGAGTACCAAAAGCATTATAAAAAATATAAATACAAATAAATAAATAAAATAAAGTAAATTTTAAAAATGTATAATACTTTTTTCAGTATATGAAATCAAACTATTTAAAATTAATAATAATAATAGTAATAGTTATAAAAAAATTAAGATTATTTATATGTAATTAATTATGTTATTAGTGCGTACACTACTCGATAATATATTTGTAACTTAGTATGGCTTGTATCTGGATCAGTAAGTAAAAAAAAAAAAAAAAAAAAAAAAAAAACCACGTACCAGTAATTAACAATTCTTTTTTAAAAAAATTTTTTGTACAAAATATATATTTCATGGTATTTTTTGAATAATTAAAAAATAATAATTATAATAAAAAAGTTGATACTTTATACATGTGCTTATCACGTTGTATACAAATGAAAAATAAAAGTCAGGTAACTTTATAGCGGTGGGTTGATTATACGTCAGCATGTAAAGAATATCCGTGAAGTAAAATAATAATAAAATACCTGAAATTTCGTGAAGTGATAGTTAACTTTAACAGTTTTATGAAGAAAATAGTCAGCTGAGTTTTCCGTTGTGGAAAAGTGCTCAGCTGGCGATTGAAAGTTACAGCATTTTGCTACACGTACAGGCGCCTGATGTATTTCACTGCATCAGCTGATCAATTTTACTCCGTGGAAAATATAACGGACCACTTCTTTCAAGTAACTTTTATAAAGAACTACTTTATAAAGCTTCAGCTTTCTTGGTTCCTGATATTTATCAATTTTTAATGTTACATTACATAGTGCGTATATGAATCAGCTGAAGATACCTAAATCTTCTTTTTTTTTTAACTCTCAAATATATATTTAAAATACATAATAATGAGAAAAATATATATGCAAACATGGAAGAAAATTTCGCTTAAATTCGCATCTATTTCGTAAAAGCGAAATTTTCGTACCTCAAGTTATGTGCAATTTATTTTTATCTCAGCTGTTGATGAAAGAAGTTTGTCCGTTGCTTATTTTTCGCGGTGTAAAAGTGATCAGCTGATGCAGTGAAATACACCAGACGCCTGTGCATGTAGCAATAAGCTGTAACTTTCAATTGCCAGCTGAGCACTTTTCCACCACGGAAAACTCAGCTGACTGTTTTTTTCACAAAACTGGTAAAATTAACTATCAAAGTCAAACATTGGCGCAACAGCCCCTCTGCGGGACCAAGTCCTGCGCTGCCGAACCGCGCCCTCCCGCCCATAGGCTCTGGGGTGCGGTTGCCTGGCCAGGTGGTCAGCCTTACGCAAAGCCCCTAGTGTTTGACCCCAAACAAGCCTGGTCCTCATTTTATCGACCCACTCAAGGGATGAAAGGCTGAGTCGACCATGCCCAGCCTGAGATTCGAACCCTGGACCTGTGGGACGGCAACGCGGTGCGCTAACCATTACACCACTGGGCTTCGAAAAGTTAACTATCACTTCACCAAATTTCAGCTTTTTTATTTTTGTTTTCTTAACGGGTATTCTTTACATGTTGACGTATAATCCACCGCTATACAGTCGAATGCAGATCATCGTCGGCAGCTGACGTATAATTCACCACTATAAAGTCAGCTGACTATTTTGTTTCAATTGTATGCAACGTAATAAGCACAACAGTTTTTTATTATAATTAGTATTTTTAAATTATTTTACATGTTTGGGCGGCCGGGGCGGCCTCACCCACCGCTACTCTGTCGGCTGACGTTCATTTTTCTTTACTAACAATATAAAATGAACCAAAGTACAAAATCTCAGCTTTTTTTTCGATGATGACCCCAAAATGGCAGCTGGCTCCCGGACTATACGCCCCTGCATTCCTCTCCCCCCTTTATATGCGATAATTATCTCTGTTATTTCAAAATAATGTAATCCCAATTTACGCATAAAAGAGTGAATGTAAGTTCACAGTATCCAATTTCGCTTATTTGCTATACAGTAAAACCGATGTCGCAAATACATACAGATAATGCAATCTTAATGACACATGCAGTCTACTCCATTCGACCGATTTCTGGAATTAATCAGTAATTTTAAACCTTTCTGTGAGTAACCAGATTCTGCCAGTCTCGTCTCCAGGGCAACGGGGAAGAGCTTATTCAGTTAAAATAATGGTGTCTGTCCGAATAAGGGTTTTATTTGCAGACGACAAATGTATCTCAACAAATATATATGGAGATATATTTGACCTTGGCAGAATGGCAGCAGATAAAAGAGAGGCACTCAATTAAGGGGGGTAAGAATAAGCCTTTCAGGGATCGTTTGTGCCAATTATGTCTTTCTTTGCTAACAATGAGAAGAGCATAAAAATAATTATATGTCGTTACTGTATACTACTCAACTTTTAGTCTTAAGATTATACTTCGAGTTCCCTTGGGGGAGCTAAGAAAAAACTCTCAAAATGGCCGGAAATGCAATCGACCAACCATGGTAAAAATAAAATACTGGTACGATCTGGTACGTGATAGCCCGAAGGGGGACACTATCAAGAAAAGATCCGCTATTCACTTAGCGACCGTACCACAAAATAAACGAAATTAGATCGTTATCGCCGTAATTCGAAGAAAAGAACAAGAGCTTCGCAGTTTAACCTTTTTTTTTTCTTCTGGGTTAGGTCTGGGTTATTTTTGAAAGATAATAACAAAGGAGATGATTTAAGTAAATGGTCAAAAGATTAGTTTGCGTTCACCCATGCGTTAGCATACGCATGATGACCGTTGCATCAGTAAGTTCTGTCTTAACAGTGTGGATTGCGAACAGGTAGGTAACTTTTAACATAAGAAAATGCCTGTATCTCGCCAAATGAAATGTAATATTCAGTAGCGTAGCCAAGATTTTATTTCGAGGGGGATAGGGCTGGGTATCAAATTGTAAGCTAAGTGAGGGGTACCATTTCGGGGGGGGGGGCTGCAGCCCCCTCATCCTCCCTCTGGCTACGCTCCTGATAAGATTAGGCACTTATTCTTAATGCCAAATTTGGCGATATATTACAAAAAGTTATTAAACAGGGGACAATTGGCATGCTATGACTTACATGGAAGTATCATGGAAAGGTCACTGGAAGATTGAAAATCATAACATACCACTGAAAATTTCAGATTAGTTAAGATATCTAAAGTTAAGGGAAGACCATCGCAACAGGAATTGACCGCCTGCAGAGCCTTATTATCGTATGGACAAATCAGGACTTTGCCCAGGACCCCAGGCTCGAAAGGGCCCCCAATTCCAAATGTTTTCTGAAATATTCTTTTTTATATCAAAATTTTATGAAAAATAAAACAAATATCATAGATAGGGGCCTCCAAATTCACCAATGCCTGGGGCCCCTCTTGGTCATAATCGGGCCCTGTCTGTCTGTCAGTCTGCTGGCTGTTAGCTTCAACCTGTTATTGATTGATAAATCAATCCGAGTGCGTTTTCAAGTTCTGTGTAGAAAGAATTAACAATAATTTTCAGGCCTAAATTATCTTTTCGTTTTCGTGTGTAGGCATCTGCCTTAGTCGTTTTCGAAACCTTGGGCACAACAGTATGAATTGCTTGGAACTCTATCTCCACTGTCAAAAGCCTTCTTGGATTCAACGAAACCTTAAAACAAGAATTTATACGAACAATGAAGTTGCTGCAAATATGGTTCGGTGGAGAATCAATAATGAACACACACGAACAAGACATATTCTTAAACAAAAAAAAAAAAAAAACCGAATAAATAAATAAACTTTGAAGGCAAAAAACCCTTCAAAATATTCATTTATAAATAATTCATGTTATTGGCAAACGCTGGGGATTTACGGAGATGATATTTATTTTGCTGTTTTTCTAGAGGCGCAATGATTTAGCCAGCACTGATCTATAATAGTAATTACCAAGGTCTGTTTACAGATGTCAATGGTAACTATTATTTAAACATTCGGACTGGTTACCAAGTTTTGCTAATGAATAAGCAAATATCCTTTTTTCAAAATTGTTCAAAACGCCTGAAATCTAAGTGGAAGAGGAAACATGCTAATTTAGAACAAATAAAGCAACAAAAGAATTCTAATATATGCCCTGAGGAACCTTAGAAATGAGATCGATGATGCAAAAATAAAATGGCCAGAACAAAAATTCGATTTTTCTGACGTATTGGCTTTGTTATCTTATTGAATTCACGTACACATATATGGAAGTAAATAAAATGAGAGATTAATTTTCTAACAACAAAGATTGATAAATCATGACTAACGTACTGATTGTAAGACATTTTCCAACATAATACACTGTTACAAATTTTTGTGATTATCTGCTCTTCGGGCGTTTAATTTAGGCTAAAATTCGCATTCTACTCGCCAAATAATTAAATTTTGTACTTTGTTGCTTGTAAATCGGTTGACTAGGACGCTGGTTTGGGACCTCTGGGTTTTCCCCATTGGATAACAGGGTTTGGCGATTTCTTGCCAAATATTGGCGATATCGCTTTGTTAACTTCAGCTTCGGGAACTTATTTTTAGCGGCAAATGTGGCGATATTTTCCAAGAAGTCCAAGCTTAGGAACATTTTTCGCGATTTTATTAATTGGGACTATGATGTTTGCTTTCCTTGATTAGTATTACATAATTAAGGTGGGCGATTGATGAAGTATTCTAGAATTAGAATTCCGTAGAAATCGCTCGAATGTTCGGTGAGACTAAAATAGGAACAGCTCCCTCCCAGAGTCAGTTTTGAGTGATCACTTGTAGAGTACTCTGCAGTGAGAACACTATCGTTCTGTTATGAGAAGCACAGTTCTCTCGCCTGTTTTTTGAAGCTTATTTTGAAAACTATTTGTGAATTCTGTAATTTTGTATTCTGTGGAACAGTTAAGAATTTTGCTCGAGATTTCTACTGAGTTTGTAACCGTGGAAGGATTTTATTATGCGAAAAACAGTGCTCGAGGAAGTCTGTGGGATCAGCTGACTGTTGAAAATCGAGTTACTGCTTGTAAAAATTATTTATTTGAAGATTATTCATTGAATTTCTAGAACCAATGAAATGTATGCTTTGTCCCGTCAACTGGACTGATTACCAGAACTTTCCTCAGACAATGGATCTTTAAGCTTGCACACCCGAGAAGTATAGCAGAGTTTATGCAACAAAATAATATTCATGTGCGCATGACTATATTTAATCATTATAAGCCACTAATTTATCTAATGAAATTGTTTTTTTAGCATTTAATTTTATTTAAACTCGATTCGGCTCTATAGATTCTCTGTTCTTGATTACAACGTAGAGAGTGGTTTTTTCTCCTATATACAGGGTTCTACAACTAAAACAGGTGAACCGATTGTAACCAAATTTGGTATATAGACTCATAAGAGGTGCACAAGAAATTTCGAAAAAAAAAATAGTTCAAAAAATGTTCATTAGGTGTCTCTTGGCATGAAAAACACCAACTTTAATGGTGGAAATGACTAATTCGAAATGTATAAATAATTTGAAATTTATTCGATAGTTTTTGTACATTTATTAACCAATACTCGAGTCATTTTTTGAGCCGAATTCACCATGCAAAGCGCCACCCAGTAACTTTTTTTGGTTATATTCAAAGAAAAATTTCAATGTTTAAATAAGAAATATTTATTTACTTTACGAAGTAAGCTTAATAAAATTCTCTGCTTAAAACATATTTTTAGCGATTCCCTGCTTACTAGAAAACACACATTCAGTCACAACAACCATGAATGTTGGCTTTTCCTAGAAATTGAACTTTTCTTTCTTCTTTCGCGCTAAAAATATAACGCAAACCTTAAAATGAATACGTATATTGTACATGCACTTATTGTTATACAATTTTCTGGAATAAAAAAATGCATGGCACTTTTTATGACCGTTTTCTTGCAAATAATGCGACCGTTAACGGGTTAATGACGAATGCCATTTAAAATAGAGATCGATTCGTTGTGAACCGCTTAAGAAATTACCAATACATTCGTTTTAATACCATATCGTTCGATATCAACTGACGGTATGAGATTAGCATTTTTTACGTTATTAAAGGGCAAAAGAATACCCTCATCTCAGTGGCGGCTCCTCCATTTGAGCAGATGGGCACGTCAAACCCCAGACGAAAAAATAAAATATAAATACATTAAGAAATTAAAATTAAAAAAATATATATTAAGTACACTTCTAGATTTGTGTGAATTTAAAACGTGAGTTTTACTTCCCACCCACCCCCACTATTATTATATAAGCTTATTATAGCTAATGCACTGTATCGTAGGCTACTACAGCATAGCATTTCGTCGCTCGCACACGCGATCGGCCCAATGGCTTTCTGAAACGCTCTCTGAGGAAAGACGCGGAGAGAGTGGCGGGAGAAGTAAGGCGCTGCTGATATTACTCCGTTCGCACATTTTGAGTGTGCTGACAGACGATTCTTTTTTGCAGTTACCCCTTCCGGATTCTCCCTTGGTTTGCTATGTTCGGTTAGTTAATCAATCCATTATTTTCATCATTTTTCACAACAATATTTTTTACAAACTAGTGTCAATAATTAAGATGGGAGTCAAATAAGTGTTTCGGAGCTAAAGCAATGGCATTCTTCGATATTATCTTTTGAAATAAAATTAATCAAGACAACACTTTTGCTAAAACCTATCTTGCTGACGAAACGTAAGACCGAAGATTACTTGTTTTCTTTCAGTTGCATGCATTGTTTTCCATTAACTGCTGGAAATGCAAATATATATTTTAGCTTGTTAGGTGCGTCGTATCTGCCTATTTAATTTTCGAAATTTATTTTGTGAACCTCCATTTAAATAACCCACGAGCCACCAATGTCTCATCTCTTCGCTGTTCGACATCAGTTTGAAAATGATACTTTTGGGAAGTAACATTCGTTATGCAACGGATGGGTGCATTTGCTAGAATTTACGCTCCATTTTTATCGTTTGCAGTGCAGGACCCCCCCAAGACTGCCGCTAAGTTAGCCGGAATCAGGCCCGGCGATAAACGTTCCATCGAAAACGGGCTTCTCCGCTAAAATTCGGATTTATATATTATACTAGCTGACCCGGCAAACGTTGTTTTGCCATATAAATTATTCCTAGGATTATTTTAGTAGAAAGAAATGACTAACTTATTGTAAGTGTGTGAGGATGTGGTATATGAGTGGAAGAGGCATGGAGCGCTGTGAACAATGCTGGAATATAAAAATAACACAATACCAAACATTTATATTTTTAATTCATTGTAATTTATTCTTTACATTTATATATATCGCTAATTACAATAATTTTACTAAAAAATAATATCAATCCCTTAACGGAATAGAGTGAACAATATTTTTAGCTAAGACAAACAAACTGCATGGTTTGCCCACTCGAGATCATGCCACGTATAATTGTCCGTGTGAAAAACATGGCGTGCTCAAATCTAAGCCACAAACAAACATAGTTTGGCCTTGAGACTTATTCATAGTCATTCCATAAAAAATTTTGTCCAAAAAAAAATAATAATAAAAGGATGAAAATCTGAAACATTTTCAGATTTTAAATACGCACTATAGCGCTATATATTAAAATCGTATCATAATTTATGCGTCGTCCCTATTTTTCTCTCATATTCCATTAAGTTGGAAAGTGTATATTATTCATGACTGTGCTGTATTTTTTTTTCTTGTTTCGTAAAACCCATCTTTGGAATCGAAATCTATCTTAAAATCGTCTACTAAAACTATTTTACAATATTCGCCAAGTATATTACAACTACACTTCATCGTTCTATATATTGTTTCGAATGCGCATCATAATACATGCGTATACCATGTATGTCTTTCTTGGGTTGATTCCTACTTTAACGCCTCGACTCTCGCCAAGGTGGCGATCATTAAACATATGCAGTTACAATGACAATTTTTTGCATTTATGTGGCAATCATAATTTAGAATTAAAATGGCGATTTGGAACAACATGTAAGCACAGCATGCCGTTACATTTTTATTTATTTTGGATTGCCAATTAATGTAGTTGTAATAATAAAGTGTCTTCAAATTCCTTAACTGGTGCGTTTATCGCTAATTTGTTTACTTTAGTTTTCATCTAGTTCTTTTGGGAGCGCCGAAACGGTACGTACGTATTATGCCGGCGGTCACTTCCGCCAAACTACTTTTTCGTCAAATTTGCTGGCAAACTATTGCCAATCGTATTCCAAACCATCAACAATTTCATGTGCCCGGCATTTATCTTGGTGAAAATTGCTTGTCTTGGAGGACCGCCGGGATAATACGTAAGTACCGTTGAAACTTGTGCATTACTCCCAGAGACCCATGACTGCAAAGCTCGCCAAAGTACGGGGATTTTTTAGGTTGGCGAGAGTGGGGGGCGTTAAAATAGGAATCAACTCTTTCTTGTACCATAAAACACATCTTTGGAATCGAAACCTATCTTAAAATCGCCTACTGAAACTGTTTTACAATCTTCGCCAGGCATATTCGTCCTATAGGCATATTCCAACTATGCCGCAAAGACATGAAATGGGAATCATAATCCATGAGTGTACAGTGTTTTCCTTTCTTGTTCCACAAAGCACTTCTTCAGAATAGAAATCAATATTAAAATCGCCTAATAAAACTGTGTTACAATATACGCCAGGCGTTTTCTAACTATACTCGAAATATATTTATAATAAATTGTCACGTTTTGGCTCCCCATTTAGCGATCCATTATCAAAAATTGCAAATCCTTGTGCGACTTTCAACATTTTATTAACGCCCCCCCCCTCTCCACGTTATCTGGCAAACACATTTGAAAAGGGACTCGATGCGCTAATGCCTAGACAAAAATCCTGATTGAACTTATTAGCACTCTGGTGCTAAAAATTTTGAGGTGGACCGCCCTTGTGACTTAGGGGTATGAGACAAAATCATATTCGCAGACCTAACGAATATACATATAAAATTTCTTTAAAATCGGTTGAGCCGTTTTGGAGGAGTATGGTAACTAACACTGTGACATGAGAATTTTATTTATTAGATATACCCAATATGAGTTCAATCGAATGTACCGTTTAAACGCTAGAGCACTTTCAAGAATTTCCCCCCCCCCATAAGCCATAATGTAAAAGAAATCTTTGTAGTAGCCCAGTAGAAAAACTATAAGTTCTATACACATCAAAATCAATGTCGGTCTTACGATGGTGGTTTATAACATATATACCCAATTTGAGCTCAATCGAATGCCCCGTTTAGGAGCTATCGTGTTCACATCACATACACACACACACACACACACACCACACATACAAACATACATCTCGTAAAAATAGCATAAATGAATTCAGAAGACCTCAAAACGTGTTAATACATCAAAATCTCGAAGTCGAATTTTTTCATGATTACAATACTTTCCTTACAGGGTACATGTTCGGAAAGAAAAAAGGATGAAAATCTGAAACACTTTCAGGTTTTAAATACACACTATAGTGCTATATATTAAAATCGTATCATTAGTTATACGTTGTCCCTATTTTTCTTACTTATTCCATTAAGTTTCAAAAGTGTATCATTATTCATGACTGTGCTGTATTTTTCTTGCTTGTTTCGTAAAACCCATCTTTGGAATCGAAATCTATCTTAAAATCGCCTACTAAAACTATTTTACAATCTTCGCCAAGTATATTACAACTATACTTCATCGTTTTATATCTTGTTTCGAATGTGCATCATAATCCATGAATGTACCGGTTTGTCTTTCTTGGGTTGATTCCTACTTTAACGCCTCGACTCTCGCCAAGGTGGCGATCATTAAACATATGCAGTTACCATGACGATTTTTTGCATTAATGTGGCAATCGTAATTTAGAAATAAAATGGCGATTTGGAACAACATGTAAGTAAAGCATGCCGTTACATTTTTATTTATTTTGAATTGCCAATTAATGTAGTTTTAATAATTAAGTGTCTTCAGATTCCTTAACTGGTGCGTTTATCGCTAGTTTGTTTACTTTAGTTTTCATCTGGTTCTTTTGGGAGCGTTGAAACGGTACTTACCGTATCGTACAATCGAATTCCAAACCATCAACAATTTCATGTGCCCGGCATTTATCTTGGTGAAAAATTGCTTGTCTTGCCGGACCGCCGGGATAATACGTAAGTACCGTTAAAACTTGTGCATAACTCCCAGAGACCCATGACTGCAAAGCTCGCCAAAGTACGGGGATTTTTTAGGTTGGCGAGAGTGGGGATGTTAAAATAGGAATCAACTCTTTCTTGTACCATAAAACGCATCTTTGGAATCGAAATCTATCTTAAAATCGCCTACTGAAATTGTTTTACAATCTTCGCCAGGCATATTCTTCCTGTAGGCATATTCCAACTATACCGCAAAGACATTTTAAATGCTGTTTGGAATGGGCATCATAATCCACGAGTGTACCGTGTTTTCCTTTCTTGTTCCACAGAGAACTTCTTCGGAATAGAAATCTATATTAAAATCGCCTAATAAAACTCTTTTACAATATACGCCAGGCGTTTTCTAACCATACGCGAAATATATTTATAATAAATTGTGGCGTTTTGGCACCACATTTAGCGATCAATTATCAAAAATTGCAAACCTTGTGCGACTTTCAACATTTTATTAACTTCCCCCCCCCCTCTCCACATTATCTGGCAAACACATTTGAAAAGTGATTCGACACGCTAATGTCTACACAGAAATCCTGATTGAAATGAATAGCACTCGGGGGCTAAACATTTTGGGGTGGACCGCCCTTATGACTTAGGGGTATGAGACATAGTTAAAAACCTATTCTATGAACTAACGAATATACATAGAAAATTTCATTTAAATTGGTCGAGTGGTTTCGGAGGAATTAGGTGACTAACACTGGGACAGGAGAATTTTATATATTAGATATTCTGGTAGACTTCAGTTCCATTTTACTTCCGAAAACACGCAAAGAGGAAGAAAATCGATTGAGGAATCCAGAGAGACTGACTGCATCAAAGATGTAGATTATATACCTCTAGTAGTGGGGAGGGAAAGAGGAACTTAAATAAATTATGTTAGCGGAGGAAGCCCAAGCCTGAGGTGCACTGCATTCGCAATAATAACACTTGTAAGGAAGGCAATGCGCGTTCAGCAACTCGCTGTCGAGGATGATGGAATGCACTTGGGGACAAGCGATTTCGCTGCGTGCGATGTTCTGCGAATGATTTCGCATGTACGGTGGGTGAATATCATTTTGAAGGGAACATCTTTGAATATCTTACGCAATGCACTTGCAGGTCGGGTTGCTTTTGGTACTTTGAATTATGTAAGCTTTTTTTTTTGGGGGGGGGGGATATAGAATATCAAATGTGGTCACGTGGAGGAATGTTCCGTTCTTAACACTTTCCGGCAAAATTAAAGAGCGTTCGGTTTGTCTGTCTGTCTGTCCAACCGGCTGTATGCATCGATTTCTGGAAAATTTAGAGGTTGCTACAAAATGGTGGAGCTATCTATTTCTTTAAGCTTTATTTTAAATTTAAAGTACCGTATTAGCCCGAATATAACTTGATATTTTTTCACTGAACCATTCCCGTTAAACACGCCCCACCATGGCCGAGTGGATAAGTCCCTCAAAATGGTAGACGGCTGAAGTGTGAAGGTCCCGGGTTCGGGTCTCCAGCTATCGATCTAACGGTCTGGAGTTTTGGTCGTTTTTCTCCAGATGCAACGTGAATACACGCTAGAACGCCTTAGAAAGTCCCCCAACAAGACATTCCCTATCCTAGGCAGATCGCCCAAGTGTAGCGTTGTATTAACCACATCAACCTAATCTAACCTATTCTTCCCGTTAAAAAAAGCCAAATTCGAGGGGCTAATTATTGTATTTTTCTAATTATCTTGATGAAAGTTTTCAGGGTCGCGTTATATTCGGCCTAATACGGTAATAATACATTCGTTAAATAGTCAAAAGAGAGCAGTTTTCTTTAATTTAAATCAGTTAATTAGAGAGCGGGTATGAATCATTGAATTCTCATTAACATTATTATTTTGCAATATCTCGCCATGTGCGTAGGATATCGCCAATCAGGTATCAGTTTCGGGGACTCTTTTGATACCAAACTTGCTGACCATTTGGCACGATTCCAGGCATGCTCCTCTGTATGTTAACTTTTCCGATTATCAACATAATGGAGTAATTGGCAGGTATTTCTCGTTACGGATCTATCAAACGTATAGTCGAACATTCGAGAAAGCGCCATGGAAACCTATGAAAAGAGAGAGTGTCGCTGTTATCAGAGCCGTCTGTCAGAGAGCGATATACATTTAGTGGCAAGTCCGCCCCCCCACACACCGCCACTGAGTCGGTTTTATTTAGAACTAAAAACAATAAATTGCATTGCAAAGCAACAACAGTAACCCTCTAGAAAATGCTTCGGAAATAAATTTTGCCTGAAATATACATTTGAAAAGACATTTATTTTAAATTTTAAATTGGCAACGCATCGTCGCCCAGACGAAAAACGTAGAACATCTCTGAAAAGACTGGAAGTAAAACTCGGTAAAACTTGAATAAATATTTATTCTGTGCCGCTCTGTTTTAAATTAATGCATCTCAGGATTTATTGACAAGATGAAAAGCAAACGGAGTATAGTTGTACATCAACGCTAACACAGAAGCTATTTTATTTGCTCCTCAAGGGAGGAAACAGCTCATTAAACCCGACGAACTCGAAGAGAAACGTTATTTTCTCAGAATTAACGAAAATGTTAAATTTCTTTTCTGAATCGCGATAACAAGAAACAGTTGTTGCACTCGAAAATGACAAAATGCATGTCAAATGCACTTGCATGTTTAGGTACTCGAATTCGGGTGCAGTGTATCACATTACTGGATAATTAATTTGAATTTCCGCACTGGTTCATTGAGAGATAAGTTAAAATTGTGATCACTGCGTTCTTTGTGTTGGTTAGTTTAAGCTTAATGTAGAATAGTCGTTCCTTAACAGCAGTTTTATTTTAACAGATGTTTGTTTGTTTTTTTATTTATTTCATCTCTTCATTTTGGAATTACGCTACTAAGTTCTGTTTGACAGAAATGTTTGGATGGAAGCATCCTCTCTTATATCAATGTTTTATGCGGACGAAATTATTTCATTAGCATGGAAAAGAACCGTGTAATCTAGAAAACTATTTAAGAATTCGATCGCTTCCAGATAACGGGGGTCTATCTGCCACTCGTTAAGCGAACGTTCGATTTGTAAGTATTCGAAAGGTGCTAATGTAAATCGGTAGGAAGTATCTTACCTAAGCTTACGTAGTTGCGATCCAACATACGTAGCGGATGTGAAAACGTCTTTGATGACATTCCGACGTCGCTTATACGACGTGGCAGATAGCCCCAGACTCACAGGCGTTAGCGTCACTGCAGACCATTTTGTCACGCAAATGATTTTTTTTCTCTCGGAAATAGAATGGAGCTGAAAATATCGAAAAATCGCATAAATATGAGGGAACTGGTGGATTTTCAGATTTTTAAAGTAGGCGCAGATTGTTTTCTATATTTTAATACATAATTATAAAAAAAATTCAAGCGGATCATACAAACGGTGCAGATTCGCTTTTTGTGCCTAAATTCTTAATGTTTTTAGGGTACTGATGGTAAAATGTTTTATCTTCGAGTAGTTACCCGGAATTGTTACAGAATAAGTGAATTTGGGATCGGTGTGAATATATAGTACGATATAGAATTCGGTTCAAAATTTTAAAATTAAAAAAAACCGCACTGTACTATATTTAACTATTTCTGTATTGAAGTGAAAAGTGTATAGTACGGCGCGTGAAGTAACTATTATCATTCCCCCCGATTTTCTAGCCTTATCGTAAATCTTTATAAAGCTGTTTACTAAAGTTGCATGATTTCTTAAGTAGAGCAGCGATAAAAATTAACACAGAACACCAGATACTCGCATTAATCAAAATCTCTGTCAGTCGAACATATGCCCATTTATTTTTAGTGTTTCGCTGGAAAATGCTGAAGATACATTCATGCCTCCTTCAGAAAAGGGGGGGGGGGGTCGGACTTTCTCTCTGTGAAGGACGTGTATATACGTACAGCAACACACTGCCTGTCAGAGTTTCTGAGCGGATAATCGACAGCGGCAAATGTGTGAAACCAGAAACAGCAGGAAAAAAAAAAAAAAAATAAAACCCCAAGAAACATGCCCGGATAGATTGTAGCAGATGGAGAAAAGAAGCTTGCAAAGAGAAGAGCAAAAGCGTGTGGAGTTTCTCTCCTCGTTTTTCTGAGAATTCCTGTATTGTGTACCGAAATACTAAGAACATATGATCAGAAGGTAGACGCCGATCCACATCCGTTCGCCACAAATACTCAGAGCAATTCGAGTAGGCCGTAGGGGAATGCAAGCAGTGGTGTAAAGTCAAAACTTGCCGACAACATATATCAATATGCCTTCAAAAAAAAAAAAAAAAAATACCAATTTTACCTGCCATTTTTACTTAAGTAAACGAATGCATATAAAATATACTGTGGTATTCTGTTTCATTACGAGCAACGTGTCACTATTCAAACATCTCAAAATTCTTCGATCAATCCTGCTAACCAATCACTTACCCCGCTACACCCATTTTTTATTGATGAAATAAGTATTTGGTTTTACTATAAACACTATTTTTTTTATTCAAACAATACGAGTTACTTCAATCTTGGTTAAATGACGCTTTTTAGGCTCGATGCTTGTATCAGAAAATCAGTTTTTCTGGAGTGTGCACGAATTCAAGTGTATTCTAGAAAAAACGTTCTAATCTAATGAAACAAAACAACATATCTAATTCATCATATAAGTTCAATTCTCTTTCAAAAATTTTCAAATGAATAAGAATAATGATAATGATAGCTTAAGCCCTTAACGAAACGCGATAGAAATATTTGCTAGAGTAAGTTGTTTAGTGTGAGCTTGAGGGGGCAAAGGGGACTTGCTTACTGGCACGTAAATCACTAAAATGAAAAATGAAAATCGTACCCAGCTACCCCGGGCCTCTAGTCAAATGGAGGCCCGGGACCGAAATCCAAATCAAGAAATGATACCACTGTATTTTGTAGAAATGCTTTTTTTCTAGAAAATTTTTCCTTTTCTCCCTCTGCTTAAAGGATTCTCTCTAAAAAAAAACTTAGTAAACTATAATGGAAAAAAGGTTTTCATAAATTAATGCAGGTCTGGTTGATAGGATCATTTTGGGCGGTATCCAAGGTTCGCCCTTTTGCAGTAGGAATAAAAGTTCTAAGCATCGTCCACAAGAGTAGAAAGCCTGGACTTAAGTAAGCCTGTAGTTCCAGCCTTCCTAAATTTTGTAAACTGAATGGGCACACATGAAAGGGGTCCCCATACGCCTGCCCCGGGCCCCCATGTTGTATTATTCCGGCTCAGTGAAATGGATCGCCGCCTTACTGGAAAAGTCACAACGGTTCCAGTGTTGCCATCTCAGGGAACTTTCAGCAAAAATCTAGGGACTTAACAATCCATTTTGCGATTTGTCTGGAAATTTCGCGACTTTTCTTTGCATTTCGGAGTTTGTTGCTAAGTTTAGCCACTTTTCATTTGCATGTGGAGCTGAAGAATTACATATTAAAAATTTGTAGCGACTACTTCAGAGGAAATTTAGTGATGTTTTCAACTGAATTTAACTACTTTTGCCGCCGAAGCTCATTTGCCAGCACTAATATATTCCTTGCCAATGTACAACTTATCCTATTTAAAATCTCAACTCATGCAAATCAACGGTTGGAAAGGGTTTTTTTTTGTTGTTTTTTTAATCATTTTTTTTTTAAATAATACCCAAACTCAAATGACAATGGTCACTAAAATTTTCCATCAAAGTCCACAAAAGAAAAATTTTTAAATTACTTTTTTTATAAATAAATTGCTTTAAGTAATCATAATTTCCGTTTTGAAGCCTGTACAAAAAGGCAGGCTGATCCTTTACCGCGATAAACTCTGGAAATTTAACAGCATTTTAATCGGCTTTATCAGAAAAATGTTGATAACCTGTGAAGTATGGCCTTCAGTGAAAAAAAAAAAAAAAAAAAAAAAAAAGCTGACTTAACTGGAATAATTACTTACAGACTTCCTGCATGGTAAGTGACTCGAAGGGTCTGACAAGTCAAGGTTTAGAGAGTTCTTTATTTTTATTTTTATTTTATTTATTTATTTTTGCTTTACATATTTAAGCCCAGAAGCAACTGGATTACGTATAATTAAGTGCGAACTTTTGATCTCTGCATCGCATTCACGGGAACCAAGTGGAACCTGATTGCGTAGGAAAGCTATGTTTTTCCTGCTTTCAGTGTGATTAATGTTAGCGGAAGAATATTTAAAAAAAGAGATAAGACTTTATAGTGTCGCATTAACGAAATTGAAAGCGAAAACTGCTTATTAATGTGCTTATAAATGTATATAAAAAAAAAGAAAACAATTAAATATTATGACGTCTCTGTATATCAAAAGTGATTCGAACGGCGAGTCGGAAGAATCTATTAAAGAAATTCTCAATTTATATAACAAAAAATTATAACTTATATAGAAAAATCTGATGTGGACTTCCTTATAAGTCCATTAAATTATTCGCATTTTTGATGTACTTCATTGAAGCTTATTTAAGTGATGGGGATGAATGAAACAGGCCAGTGGCGGATTATTGCAAGTTTGTCGGGGAGGGGGGGGCGGTTAGTTTGTCCGTGGGGTTAGTTAGAAGACTGACATATACATCCATTTTATGGAAGTAAAATATGACATTTTACATTAATTTCTTTCTTCTCGGGAGAGGGGGTGCGGTCGCCCCCTCCGCCCCCCTTTAATCCGCCTTTGAAACAGGCCCCGACTGGCTCCTTTGGTGGCCCTCTGCTATAGATTGGAAAGGGGCCACTTACAGGGAAAGTTAGAGGGAATAGAATACTAGGATATGCAATGTTTGAAAATTAGGCTTACGTGCCTAAAAATCGCATTTAAATAATTTTTAAAGCTGTGTAAAGGCGTAAGGTTACTAGGAAAAAAGAATAATACTTTGATACATATTACTCTGATATATATCAAAAAAGTAGATTATCAATTATTGGGGGCTCGTTGGGGCCCAGCCCACCTGGCCAGTCCGGGCCTGGAATGCAATCATTCGAATAAATCGATTATTAAATTCATTCGAGAAAGTCGATTTTGAAGAATCCACTCGAATGCTCCTCACATAGCATTCGTATAGCAAGCACATGACATTCGAAATCTTGAATAGAAATTGCGAATACTATTCGAATAGAGAAATAAATCTGTTCGAATAGTATAACGGAGAATAGAATCGTACTAAAAGCACGGTTCTGGCCCGGACTCAGGCTGAGCCAGTCTCATTTGGTGGAGTCTTGACTAACGCGAGGGATATGACAACGTAAGTGAAAATTTGTTGTGGGATAGGGTGTATATGTACGACTTTTTGAAGTACAAACCCAGTTATTTTAGACACCTATAAACACCGCTCAAATTGTTTTGAACCACTCCCTAACTTTATATTACCTGTTCCCTTATAACGTAACGAGTGAGGCGAGGTTCACTCTGGCACTCTTCGGGTGCTTCCTCCTTCAGTGATGCTTCGAGGAATGAAATCGAAACCAATATTCCACTTGAGCTGTATCTGCTTGTAAGGCACAGATTAGTCCATTACCCAGCAAACACACACAGGTTCTCTGAACGTCTATTAATGTTCATATAACGTCTTCTGAACGTTAATAGACGTTCAGAGAACCTGTGTGTGTTTGCTGGGTAATATCTGTAACGCAAAAGTCTCGAATGCTTTTTAAAATATTTTGAACAATTAAAAATTTTCATCGCTTGCAAAAATGAAATATCTTTATTTTTCTCTAAAGTTTTCGTAATTTTGAAACTTTCATTCATTTATAGCACACCTTTGCAAGAGTAAATTTTTATTGTATGCCTTTCAGGGCTCTACAATGAAAATCTTCCACTTTAAAAAATTGAGTGTTTACTTTTTTTTTTCATCCTTTAAGTCAGGTATGGGCAACCTTTGAAAAGTCGCGGGCCAAAACTTCGGGATGTTAGCGAAGTCACGGACCGTATAATTGGGATTTATATGGGATTTTAAATGGCTAATATGGGTTTTATACAAGGTTTTGCTATGTTCCGCGGGCCGGATCAAAAGCCGCAGCGGGCCACTTCCGGCTCGTGGGCCGGAGCTTCCCCATATGTGCTTTAAGAGCAAGGTGTTAGAGACGTTTATACAGTATGCCAACTGTATATAGTACCAACTATACTAACTGCAAGTCTGTTGTCACCTTCTTAACTTCGGAACTGCTGCTGCTGCCACGTTCATAAACGTGGTGTCTAGGGATAGTAAAGTAGCCATGCGCTACTGGATGAAACCGCCTGCGGCTCCACCTAGTGAAAAACTGCGGAGTTACATCCAGATTCGCACCTCGAAAACGGAAGGACAACGAGGTAGGGAATGTTGTTGTTGTTGTTCTCGTGTCCATGGATAGACGATTGCACTATCCATGGAAATAGGTACCACTGCCCCCCTAGGGGGTTGGACTTCTGCTTGATGGTCCCTAATTTCGAACCCATTCCAGATGAGGGATCAACCACCACCTGAAATCGGCACCGCCAGAGGTATCGTTTAACCCTTTGAGGCGCAACCCTTTCCCAATGCAGAAAAAAGGGCCATCTATCCAGCTGTTCTCGCATTCTTCCATTTTTCAGCAGATGTCAGTGCTGTTAAAAATAATCGTGACCATTTTTTAACGGGAAATGACGTGCTAAAAAGTAAAGGATTCTCGTGGAGCTATGTCACCGGCAACTATTTTTATAGAAATCAAATCTCTTCTTCGTGACTGGCAACAGTCACAACGTCAGAGTTGGGTGTTCCCAGAGCGGGAACACTGCCCGTTAAAGGGTTAACAGTTTGGAGGACATTGGGTCCATTTTACGTGCGCCAGTTCCCATTAGCGTATACGACGTTTCCACGGCCGTCCAGCCGAGAAAAGAGTTTACCCTATCAAGCACTGCCCAAGCCGGATGCTGCTTCACTTGCCGTGCGATTTGTGTGTTACGCGATTAGTATCCCACCCAGGGGCGTAGCCAAGGGTGGGATTAGGGGGGTCATAACCCCCCATGAGAAATTTTTGCCATACAAAATGTATATTCTTCACTACATTATCACACACACGTATACATATATATGAGTTGTAGAAGTCGTAACCCCCCCCCCTTGAAAAATTTCTGGCTACGCCCCTGATCCCACCTGAAATTAACATAAAATGTGAGAAATCTCCGTCGAATATTTCATAACTGAAACAAACGCACGCTCGGTTTACGTTAAAAATCACGTCATTAGTGAATTAACTGCGACTGTCTAAATTTTTCTCTTGCGTGTTACTTTAGAATTCCGCGAAAAGCAGAGTCGTTCGTCGTGTTATCTTTCAATTGAAAGATGTCTTTGAGAGCGTCGTGCTACACACATATATCTATGTAATGTGAAGTATAGACTTCATTAGGCCTCATTAAGTGGGTTTGTTTTGTTGTTTCTTATCTTCCCCCTTCCCCTTCCGATGGGTTTTTTTAATGATAATGACCGTAAGGATAATGGCGAAACGGTGTTAGATTTACAACGGAATGCAGTCGTCAATGGCGTTTGGCTAACAGTGGGTAATTTTGTCGCTACATTTGGATAATAAACACGACGATCATATGGCAATTAAACAGAACATTTATTGGACAGAATTCCTCCTCTTCTTTTTTTTTCCTTTTCTTTTTTTTTCTTTTTCTCTCTCTCTCTCTCTCTCTCTCTTTTAAAGTGTAGCATGCTATCCCTTTCAGCCGTGTAAAATTATACGTTAGTGGTCGCTTTTACGGCCTTATTCACAAAACTCTTGACATGGTAAATAATCCGATCTCGCCTGTTAAACTCATCGGTAAGATATCGTACCGATGATTTTAACAAGAGTTTTTGGATTAATCCACCTCTCCTGCGTTTGTGAATAAGGCCGTGAATGAACTATCACTTTTCCGTAAAACGAAACACACCCGTGAATTAAAGCACCGCTAATCTGCTTTTATAGGTTTTTAGAAGAAAGTTAGTTAATCGCAACGCGATAAACGTTTGAAAAATAAATATTCATATTTAAACGTTATTAACGAATGAAAATTTTTAATCAGTAATCAGGACCAGGGCCAGCCCAGCCATATAAACAAACTACTGACCGTCGATCACAAGAATAGCTCCTGCCAACAAGTCTGGTTAGTGGCGGTCGCTGTAGCAGCTGGACCTGCCCTTTTCCAATGGGGGATGAGCGTGATAGGAATTCGGGGAATGAAAGGTAATCTCACACCTCATGCCCTTTTCTTATTGGTTCTCTCCCCTGTCGAAAATGGGGTGAGACTTATTTCCACGGCAACAGACTGGCATAGACTTCTTGGCGAGACCTATACTTGTGGTTGACATAGCGCGGCACTAGACAGGTTGCAAACTTTTTTTGAGTCCTATCTGCAGGGAAAAGATTTGTTCCCGCTGCCCGGCTGATCCTTCAGTTTATCTCTCTCTCCGAGTTGCCAACTGGCCATGCGGAAAATTGCACGTGGGCTGTATACAATTTGGGCCGATTTTGAAACTCCTATCCCTTCCCTGTTTTCCAAATAATCCTTTTTTTTAAATTTATGGTCTGGGCCATTTATAAAGTTTATGATATCGAAATTTTTTGGAGCCAGCTTAAGAAACTTTAACAAACGAGAAAGCACGGATGAATTAAAGGGAGGGGGTGCCCTCGGAAAAAAAAAAAAAAAAAAAAAAAAAAGAAATTACATGAAAATGTTAACCCTTTGAAGCGCAGTGATAACATCAAACTCTGCGCAGTGTGGGAACACCAAACTCTCACGTTTTGACTGTTGCCAGTCACGAAGAATAGATTGGATTTCTATAAAAATAGTTGCGGGTGACATAGCTCCACGAGAATCCTTTACTTTTTAGCACGTCATTTCCCGTAAAAAAATGGTCACGATTATTTTTAACAGCACTGACATCTGATGAAATATGGAAGAACGCGAGAACAGCTGGATAGATGGCCCAATGCTGAAAAAAGGGCAGCCGTTGCCATCGCTCGACTTAACGACCAGCAAGATGGCGGACGATCGAAACGTTCATCGCGTGCCACAGATCTAGAGACCCTTTTTTGACGCAGCTTGCTGTGCGCGAGCACAGCCAGCTGTCGTCAAAAAAGGGTCTCTAGATCTTCGGCACGCGATGAAGGTTTCGATCGTCCGCCATCTTGCTGGTCGTTAAGTCGAGCGATGGCAACGGCTGCCCTTTTTCCAGCATTGGTAAAAGGTTGCGCCTGAAAGGGTTAACAGATCCTATTTTACTTCACAAAATGGACACATATTTCAACTAGCCGTCTCCACCTTTTAAACAGATTTTAAAAAATCTGATGTGTCCAACACATGACTTCCTTGCACGTCCATTAGATCAAAAATATTTTCGATGCACTTCCTCCAAATTTATTTGTTTGAAAGAGATAAAATATCAATAATAGTAAGGTTTAGCGATTTCTAGCCAAATATTTCGATATCGCCAAGCTGAGTTCAATTTGAAAGATTTCCTTCTGACACTTTATTTGGCGATATTTCACCAAAAGCCGACAAACTTGAAATAGTCAGCGAGATTTTGGGGATAGCCAAAGTAGTCATTGACCACAGACTTTCAATGAATTGAATGCATCTATACACCTCAATGTATTCAAAGTCATTTGGCTCACCATGTAAATAAATTCTCAGTCGATTTCTGTCAAAAAAGATATTGAAAACAGTTAGATATTACAATAGTTCTAAATACAAAGTTAAAAAATCTACGGGTTAAAGTTTTAGAGTTATACAAAATAGGAAATAATTTTTGGCGCCAAATTTGGCGATATTTCGGCGAAACTCGTCAATGTCGACGACATTTGGCGAGATTTTAAGCATGAACCAAACAATGACAGATTATCGCCAAATTTGGCGACATTCCGCCAAAACTCGCCAAAAACGATAACAAATGGCGATACTTTGGGCGTGGACCAAATGACTGACTATCGCCAAATTTGGCGATATTTCGCCAAAACTCGCCAAGGTCGAGGACAGACGGCGAGATTTTGGGCATGTACCAAACAATGTCTACAGTTGTATTATATTGAAGATGTCCATAGACATTAAGGTACTGAAATTCTTTTCGGTGGTCCTGTAAATAAACTCTCCAGTAGATTGGAACCAAAAATCGAGATGCACAACTAGATGTTACAACATTCTTATATATGAAATTTAATAATAGTTTTTGAGATTTGAGAGTTAAATATGCACACACATACACCAAAAGTCGCCAAGCTTGGCGACTTTTGGCATAGTTCTTGAGGGAGGCACGTGACCGTGGTCGGACCATTACCTAACTTATGTGGTAGGACGGTATTGTGCTTGAAATGGATGAATGCCCCTAAAATTGCTATTGACCGTAATGTATTGGAAATCTTTTGAGTGTTCCTGTAGCAGAACTATAAATGAAAAAGACACTTTTTTTAATGGAGAAATTCATTTTCTAACTCTTTACAGCATATATCACTTATGAGTCGTTTGAAATAGCCCAATACCTCTAAAAAACGCTTTGATGAATTTCGGCCCATAGAGCGTAATGTTTTTCGAATCTTTTGGGCGGTCCTGTAGATAAGTCGAATGGAACCGAAAGGGAAGGTGCACAACTAGATGTTACAACAATCCTAAATATAAAGTTTCAACATTCAACGCCTAACAGTTTTTGAGATATGCGAGTTTAATGAATTTCGGCCCATTGAGTGTAATGTATTTCGAATGTTTTGGGCAGTCCTGTAGATAAACTATCCAGTCGAATGGAACCAAAAGGGAAGGTGCACAACTAGATGTTACAACTATCCAAAATATGAAGTTTCGACATTCTACGCCTAATAGCTTTTGAGTTAAGCGAGTTTAATGAATTTCGGCCCATTGAGTGTAATGTATTTCGAATGTTTTGGGCAGTCCTGTAGATAAACTATCCAGTCGAATGGAACCAAAAGGGAAGGTGCACAACTAGATGTTACAACTATCCAAAATATGAAGTTTCGACATTCTACGCCTAATAGCTTTTGAGTTAAGCGAGTTTAATGAATTTCGGCCCATAGAGCGTAATGTATTTCGAATCTTTTGGGCGGTCCTGTACATAATCTATCCATTCGATTGCCACCAAAAGGGGAGGTGCACAACTAGATCATAGAACAATCCTAAATATCAAATCTCAACATTCTACGACCATTAGTTTTTGAGATATGCGAGTTACATACATACGTACGTACGTACAGACGGCATGGAAAAACTGGCCACAGTAGACTCGCCACTGGTCAAAATGAGTTGCAGACGCGTTAATATGATCGTGCATGCTAGCCTACGATGAGATGCATCGAAAAAATTTTTTTAATTAAATTTAGAGGTAGTCAAAATCGGTTTTTATGTCGAAATTTGGCCCCCAAAATTTTTCGGGATCACATTACTTCCTTATACTACGTACAAGGAAGTAAAAATGATACATGGGAGAAATAAACTAATTATTATTATTTGATTCAACTTGATTTTAAAGAATTAGAAAGTGCACTCAGTGTTTGCTATTATATTAGTCTTTAATTTGCACAAACTGAAAATTTATGATATTTTATCAATTAAGTCATTGACTTTTATCTGTGTCTATTTTTACTTCCTTGTACGTAGTATAAGGAAGTAATGTGATCCCGAAAAATTTTGGGGGCCAAATTTCGACTAAAAAACCGATTTTGACTACCTCTAAATTTAATTTTAAGAATTTTTTCGATGCATCTCATCGTAGGCTAGCATGCACGATCATATAAACGCGTCTGCAACTCATTTTGACCAGCGGCCGGTCTATTGTGGTCAGTTTTTCCATGCCGTCTGTACGTACGTACGTACGTATGTATGTAACTCGCATATCTCAAAAACTATTGGTCGTAGAATGTTGAGATTTGATATTTAGGATTGTTCTATGATCTAGTTGTGCACCTCCCCTTTTGGTTGCAATCGAATGTATAGTTTATGTACAGGACCGCCCAAAAGATTCGAAATACATTACGCTCTATGGGCCGAAATTCATTAAACTCGCCTAACTCAAAAACTATTAGGCGTAGAATTTCGAAACTTCATATTTTGGATAGTTGTAACATCTAGTTGTGCACTTCCCCTTTTGGTTCCATTCGACTGGATAGTTTATCTATAGGACCGCCCAAAACATTCGAAATACATTACGCTCAATGGGCCGAAATTCATTAAACTCGCATATCTCAAAAACTATTAGGCGTAGAATGTTGAAACTTTATATTTAGGATTGTTGTAACATCTAGTTGTTCACTTCCCCTTTCGGTTCCATTCGACTGGATAGTTTATCTACAGAACCGCCTAAAAGATTCGAAATACATTACGCTCTATGGGCCGAAATTCATCAAAGCGTTTTTTAGAGGTATTGGGCTATTTCAAACGACTCAGAAGTGATATATGCTGAAAAGAGTTAGAAAATGAATTTCTCCATTAAAAAAGGTGTCTTTATCATTTACAGTTCTGCTACAGGAACACTCAAAAGATTTCCAATACATTACGGTCAATGGCAATTTTAGGGGCATTCATCCATTTCAAGCACAATACCGTCTTACCACATAAGTTAGGTAATGGTCCGACCACGGTCACGTGCCTCCCTCAAGAACTGTGCCAAAAGTCGCCAAGCTTGGCGACTTTTAGTGACGTGTGTGTATATTTAACTCTCAAACCTCAAAAACTATTATGAAATTTTATATATAAGATTGTTGTAACATCTAGTTGTGCATCTCGATTTTTGGTTCCAATCTACTGGAGAGTTTATTTACAGGACCACCGAAAAGAATTTCTGTACTTTAATGTCTATGGACATCTTCAATATAATACAATTGCAGACAGTGATTGTTTGGTACATGCCCAAAATCTCGCCGACTGTCCTGGACTTTGGCGAGTTTTGCCGAAATGTCGCCAAATTTGGCGATAGTCAGTCATTTCGTCCATGCCCAAAGTATCGCCATTTGTCATCGTTCTTGGCGAGTTTTGGCGAAATATCGCCAAATTTGGCGATAATCTGTCATTGTTGGTCCATGCTTAATATCTCGCCAAATGTCGTCGACATTGACGAGTTTCGCCGAAATATCGCCAAATTTGGCGCCAAAAATTATTTCGTAATTTGTATAACTCTAAAACTTTAACCCGTAGAATTTTGAACTTTTGTATTTAGAACTATATTATAATATCTAACTGTTTTCAATATCTTTTTTGACAGCAATCCACTAAGAATTTATTTATAGGGTGAGCCAAATGACTTTAAATACATTAAGGTGTATGGATGCATTCAATTCATTGAAAGTCTGGTCAATGACTACTGTGGCTATCCCCAAAATCTCTCAAACTATCTCAAGTTTGTCGGCTTTTGGTGAAATATCGCCAAATAAAGTGTCAGAAGGAAATCTTTCAAATTGAACTCAGCTTGGCGATATCGAAATATTTGGCTAGAAATCGCTAAACCTTACTATTATTGATATTTTATCTCTTTCAAACAAATAAGTTTAGAGGAAGTGCGTAGAAAACATTTTTATTTAATAGACGTGCAAGGAAGTCATGTGTTGGACACATCAGATTTTTTTTTTATGTTCTATGTCTCATATCTATGTCGAAATTTCGGGATCGGGCTCCGTTTTCAATAACATCGCTCGGGATCGGGCTTTAAAAACGAGCCCGAATTCACTGTACAGAGTACGCTGTGCCAAGTGTCTCTACTGTACAGAGAAATATTAAGGTTATCCCCAGCATCACATCGGCGAATTCCGAGATAAAAAGAATGTGTTGCAGGAAAGTGCTTTATGTTCGCTCGTTTTACGCGGTTTACATTTCTTGTTCTCTTACTTGATTTATTTTCCTGACTCACATGATAAAATGAATGAATTATACGAGAGGCAAACTTAGTCTTCTAATGTCATGATTCCCCAATTGCTTCAGAGTGGGCAACAGATGGTTGGTTGTATTCTGGAATAAGTTGAATAACATGCATCCAGAGAGGGTTTAACCTTCGAGTGGGCACTCCGAGGACCGCTGGCCTGATATTCAGATGTCAGCATGAGGGCCCAATATCGATTCGAGGGAGGGATAAATGACCCTTGAAAAGCCTGTGCCGGGGAGTGCCTCGCTATCAATTGCTTTCTGTAGAGACTCCATAAACGTAGATACTTCGCTTAGGTCGACTTCAATGCTTGTTGTAACGACGGAGTCTCGACGATTATTCTGTTTTATTATGACCAACCAGGTGGTTCTAGAGAAATAGTCATTATTTTTCACACTAAAGTTATAACCCCGTGCCAGATTTCATATTAATGGATTATTCACGTGTATTGTTGCCATAACCCTCTGAGAGTCTCGGAAAAGGATATCCTTTTTAACGAAATGTAGAGTGAATCAAAAAATGCCTTTTGTCTACTCCAAGCTTTTCAATATTCGATGATGTTCCACAAATGAATAGTGCATGCACATTCGAAAAATGAAGTACTGTAAAGTGTGACGGGATGTATATTTATGACTGTTATTGAAGTACAAGAAATAGCATTTAAGTAATTTTGAGGTAATGGAGTTTTGGCCGTTTTTCTCCACATGTAACGTGAATACGCGTTTGAATCCCCTACAAGGTCCTCCGACCAAGCCCTATCTCCCCCCCACCCTTCCATAGGCAGACGTCCCTCGTGTATATTGACTATTTGAAAATTGTCGTGTAACACACTTTGAGTCATTTATTTCATATACTTTTTAATTTGGCGTAAAAGTGGTGTGATTCTCCTCCATGTTTGTCAATTTCACGCCATTCTACATACTTAGAATTGCTTTGTTCCAAAGGTATGAATGATTTTATGCTGGCGAAAGTTGCCAAACCTGCCAACCATTATGTTTATTTTTATTTTTATTAATATCTTCTAAAATAATTCGCTTTTCGGAATTTAAGTCAGCTTATCAAGTTCCTCGGCATTTTCTGAATCCGTGGACACCTTAGTCGAAATTCAAATCCCCACGGTTTAGGAGGAGATAGCCGAACAAGCTCTTGACAGCGACGGCGGCAGTTACTTTTTTTTAGAATAGAGAGATACCAGCTTACCACAAACCGTATATATATATTTTTCTTTTTGCAGAACATATATAGTGAATAATAAAACAAGAATGGTATATAACTGATAAATATCCCAGACAGCACAGCAAACTTGCAGCAAGCTTGATTTATCAAGTCAATAAACTTGAATTAAGCTTGAAAATTTCAAGCGTGTAGGCTTAATGCAAGCTTGAATCAAGTGTCCAAGTTTACACTTGCCCAGCTTGTATTAAGCTTAACATAGCAAGCTTAATTTCAAGCTTAAAAAATTTTCCTAAAAAATGTTTCTTAAATACACGGAGCACCCGTCGGCGAACTCGCCCCACATATTTTATTTTTCCACGCATTTTCCTCTCTATGCTGAAATTTCAAGTTAATTTAATCTGTTTCCATCAAGCGTCCGCGGCTGGGATCGAACTCGGTACCTAAAGGTTGGGAAGCCAGCGTCCTAACCATTCCGCTAATCTGCCTCGCGCTGGCATGACTAAAGTTTGATGTGACTGTTATGGTCGTCACGCCGTTTTCTGGCGAGATCGATCAGTGTCCGATGCCGATCTGTTTCTTTTATTTTTCCATGGGATGAAACAAAATTAAAATAATGTTATGTGTGATTTATAGACTCTACTAATAGGGAAATAAACATAATATAAACTTAAAAGCAGCACACGTTTTAAAACTTTCAATATCGCGACACCATGTTGGGCAATACTGGCCAAAACCGAGACAAACGACTTATTTTGAAATCAATTTCGTAGTATAATTGTATTTTATTTTGAAGAATTTCAATATTTGTAAATATAGAATCTTTTTTTTTTTTTAATTCTATGGTCAAGTACATTTATGACTGATGATAAATTATTTGTTATGTGGATGTGGCTTTCCAAATCAAGCAGTCATCAAGTTGTATTCAAGCTTGACACTTCAAATGACTTCTCCAAGCTTGCTGCAAGCTTAAAATGAATTGAACTGTCAAGCTTGTATTAATACGTCAAATTCAGAGAAATGTCAAGCTTGATTTAAGCTTATGTGCTGTCTTGTCTGGGATGTATAGAGTGATTTTTATTTTTACAGTAACCATCAGAGTTACTTATTTACTCAAACTGTACAATAACCTTAAAACCTATTTCAAAAAAGAGGGGCCCTTTCTTAGGGGGATTCCCTTTATAAATCAACCCCAATTCACATCGTGTGTCCGATACCTCCAAGAACCTGACTGGCTCCTTTCTTTTTCTTCATCGTTCTCATCCATAATTTTTCTTTCTTTTCTTTTCTAGCACGCAATTGCATCTACCAGACTGTACTTCATAATAACAAAAATAATGTACTCAAAAAGAAAAGAACCATCGCATGGAGCGATGAACCAATGTAAAAAGGTTTCTTTTCTAATGCCTTTCAAAAACCGGACGGACGCAGTATATAACAAGTAAGGCAATAAGAAAAATAAAAAAAAAACCTGACTGCCCGTGTCTAAAAGCAAGCGTCCGTGCAATTGCGAGACCATATATTTTCATAGAGGTGACCCCCGGCTTATCGACGGGCCTATTAACCACAAGGAATAATATTAAAGCAGAGGTGGTCGGACCGGTATACGAATGGTGAATGCTGCCCTGCTAAGTACAGGATATCGTTTTGATACCAGATTATGTTCCAAGAACGCTTAGGGAGGGTTTTTTTTTTTTTTTTTTTTTAATCAGAATTACTTAATGATAATTTTTACATAAAATGAATTACTTTTCAAGGTACTGTGCTTTTTGGAAATCAGAGAGAACTTATCTTTTTATCCATGAATCTTTTCATGCGTTAACTCTTTGAGGCGCAACCCTTTCCCAACGCTGAAAAAAGGGCAGTCGTTGCCATCGCTCGACTTAATTACCAGAAAGATGGCGGACGATCGAAACGTTCATCGCGTGCCACAGATCTAGAGACCCTTTTTTGACGCAGACTGGCTGTGCGGCACAGCCAGTCTGCGCCAAAAAGGGTCTCTAAATCTGTGGCACGCGATGAACGTTTCGATCGTCCGCCATCTTTCTGGTCGTTAAGTCGAGCGATGGCAACGACTGCCCTTTCTTCCGCATTGGGCAATCTATCCAGCTGTTCTCGCGTTCTTCCATTTTTCAGCAGATGTCAGTACTGTTAAAAATAAGCGTGGCCATATTTTTTACGGAAAATGACGTGCTTAAAAAGTAAAGGTTTCTCGTGGAGCTATGTCACCCGCAACTTTTTTTACAGAAACCAAACCTATTATTCGTGACTGGCAACAGTCAAAACGTCAGAGTTTGGTGTTCCCAGAGCGGGAACATTGCGAGTTAAAGGGTTAAAAAGTCCTTCAATGTTACAGGAGAAGGTTTATGAGATGATGGTCCTGTTGTTGTTTATAATACCCTCTGGCAACTGTGGAGCTGTGCCAGATCCTCTATAAAGAACGGAGATGGGCGAAAGTGAGTGGCTTCCATGTAAGTGACCCCCAGTGGGAGGAAGACCGACTTAGCACGGGTGGTCTTCTAATTTTGAACCAGTTTCAGATGAGAGACCTAACACTCTAAATCAGCAACCCCAGAGGTATTGCTCGCTCGAAAATGGAGGTTATTGGAGCCACGACAGAGTGAGTATCCACATCTCACTAACGAATACATACAGTTTACCGCAGCTCTAATGCCAACTGTATAGTACCAACTATACCAACTGTAAGTCTCTTTGTCATCCTCTTAACTTTGGAACTGCTGCTGCTGCTACGTTCATAAACGTGGTGTCTAGGTACAGTGAAGTAGCTATGCGCTACTGGATGAAACCGCCTACGCCACCTAGTGAAAAACTGTGGAGTTATTTCTAAATTCCTACCTCGAAAACGGAATGAGATAGCGAATGCTATTGTTGTCCATGGATAGACGATCGCACTATCCATGGAAATAGGTCCCATTGTCCCCGGGGGTTGGACTTCTGCCTATTGGTCTCTAATTTTTAACCAATTCTAGATGAGGGACTAACCACCACCTGAAATCGGCCCTCGCAGAGGTATCGTTTAACAACTTGGAGGACATTGGAGCCACGACGGATTTTACGTGAACCAGCTCCCATACGGTTCTACAGCAGTCCAGCCGAGGGAGGAATTCACACTCTCAAGCACTGCCCAAGGTGGGTGCTGCTTCACTTTCCGTGTTCTTACGGGAACGGAGTTTAGTGACTAGGCCACTGCGGGACAGCAGATGATGGTTGTTCGTGGTTGAAGTTACGTCTTTACGACTCATGTTGAGTTCTGAAACACATTTGTTGAATTTTCTTATTGGTTGATGGTTCGAAATTCATGAATTCAAACTTGAAAAACCTGTTTCTGGAAATGACTCAACTCATCCCTCTAAAACAGGAGTGCCTATCTTTATGTATACCCACATAGCCTACATCACCGATTGCAACGCATTTTTAAAATCAAACGTAGATCTTTTGCCGCACAGAAAAGTTGGCCACCCTTGCTGCAGACCAGGGTAGATAGCATTTTGCATATAAATGAGACAATTATTTTCAGAGACCAAATCAGATACAACTAAAGCGCCTTTTCTACTTCTTTTACGTACACAGTTCGAGTTGGAAAATCTGAATAAGGATATAGGCCTTAGTTCGGGAGAGGAAAATTAAAAACGTGTGAACATGAAATTGAAATTATTGTTTTCAAGAATTTCAAGGAAGAATTCTAGAATTTATTTATTTATTTTTTGACTTGGTAGGCGATCAGAGATGGTTCGACTTTTAGTGAGTCCTTTTGATGCAGCATCATAAATTATAAGAAATCAAATATCTCCCAGTACCAAATTATTTCAGAAGTCTTAGACCAATCTCTTTCAAAACAATGATGCAATGCCTCACTGGAAGTTCTCCAATGGGCCAAGCTCGGCGAATGCGCCATGATTTTGGCCACCCTTGTTCTGGACCGAGTAATTTGAATTAATCCACTTCAGTTCAACTTTTTCTTCTGATGTGTCCTATCAGAATCTGTATGGTGGCATACAGTGGCGTAGACAGAAATTTTTCATGTGGGGGGGGGTTACGACTACTGTAACTCATATATATGTAAAGAATGGTTTTACGCCATCCCTTGTTGAAATGATCGACACAACTCCATTGGGGTTCTAGGTTGAATAGTTTATTTCAAAGTTCGGACAGAGGCCAGAAGTCAGGCCGGCGACCTTCTAGCTCTGGGGCTATCTTCGTACATCGCAGTCTAAAAGCTAAAGCTTGAAGCTCCTGCAAAAAAAGCTTCACGTTCCAAACTCCTAAAAAGCTAAACTAAAAACTCCCGAAATTTCCGCGCTCTTGCTTAAATACTCCTTAGTTACTACACCTGCTGGCAGGGTGCAGCCCGATAGCGAAGGCGTTATTCTCAAACGTAATTAGTTAACTAGCTTGTCAATCAAGACATGAGAAACACCTGCTTACTCAGGAGTTCTAAAAGCGCGTAGTAATGAAACCACAGGAAACTGACGATACTGCTAAATCAACAATTTTCTCCTTATGGAACTTCAAAAATCATCTCTGAGCGTAATATTTGTATGGCCGAGAAACAAACTTTACAGTAAGAGTAACCGAGGTTAAAGAAAGATTTTTCAAATAACATTAAATTAAATTAGGTTAGATTAGAAAAGTTTATTTTATTATTACATATATGTATATACGTATGTGTGATAATGGAGTGAAGGATATACATTTTGTAAGGCAAAAAATTCCTCATGGGGGGGATGACCCCCTACCCCGCCCCCCTTGGCTACGCCATTGGTGGCATAAAAATCGAGCCAGCTATAAATAGGGCACAACATTTGAAAAGTGCCCTGGAAACAAAAATACTTCAGACAGGTCCTGGTGGACGGCCACCGTTCCCTCTTTTTTCACATATTCTTGGAAGGTAAAAAATAAATAAATAAATAAACAGTTATCTATGGAATTCTTTCTTTAAAATGTAAAAAATGGAATCCATTGTTTAGGAACAGCTGCTTTGCCGTTAGAAACTTATTGAAAAATTTACTGGTTGTAATTTAATTTTTTAAAAAAATAATTCTTTCCGGTGCACTTAATAGAAAAAGATTATATACACTTTAAAGCTCATAATGAATTAGGTTTCCAACTCTTGGGAAAAGCAAAATGAAATTCACATTCAGTGAGAGTAATGTCCTTAGTTTAACCCTTTGAGGCGCAACCCTTTCCCAATGCAGAATAAAGAAGGATTCTCGTGGAGCTATGTCACCCGCAACTATTTTTACAGAAATCAAATCTATTCTTCGTGACTGGCAACAGTCAAAACGTCAGAGTTTGGTGATCCCAGAGCGGGATCACTGCGCCTTAAAGGGTTAAAAATTTTCAAGAAAGTTTCTGTTGAACAGTCATCAAAACTAAACTAATTTAATCAGTGGCGTTGCGTGGGGGGTGCGGGGAGTGCGGGCCGCACCGGGTGACACCAACATAGGGGGGTGACACCAAAAAAAATGAAAAAAAAATGCTGGTTTATTTATTTTTTTTAATTAATTTGAAAAAAGACCTGATTTGGTGATGTAAAAATGTTTGCTCGACGTTACACATTCCTTGCCAAGCAAAATCTTGCTTTTCGAGGTCACAAAGAACCTGATTCTTTCCACGAATAAGGGAAATTTCCTAGAAATGGTAGAGATGCTTTCAAAATATGATACTGTTTTGAAAGAGCATCTCATGAAATTAGAACAAAAGAAAATAAGACTTCCAACCTCGTACCTTTCCCCAGTTATTCAGAATGAGTTGTTCATAAGCATTCGGGCCCAGCATGTTCGAGACAGGCTTGTTGATGACATAAAGTCTGCCAAGTACTATGGAATGATGTTTGATTCCACACCCGATCTGTCACATGCGGATCAGATGTATGAAGTGATCAGATACGTTAAAATTGAAGATAGAACGGTGCAGGTAAAAGAAGTTTTCTTAGGATTTTTTCCTTTAAAAGGGAAAAAAAGCTCAAGACCTCAGCTCCGACATTTAAAAAAAATTAGAAGATGGACTCGACATAATGATGTGCCGGGCTCAAGGATACACGCTTAAATCTATTGATTAATATTAACACTCCTTTATCGATTAAATTTCTTATCGGCTGATTTAAATCCTTTTACGCTAAAAAATACTCATTAAAGACAATAATTTGTTATCTCCTCAATTCCCCTCAATGCTCAGGATTCGCTAGTTTCTATTATACGCCATTTTTCACTAAAATCTTGTCTATTTGAGAATTCTGTCTCTCCCCCACGAAATATGCGTAGTAAGGTATCCTATTACTTTCACGTGACCAACGCTCTGGCTCTAACGGAAAACGGTACAGTTACCACGGACAACACAACGCGGGAATCGTATGGCTTACGCAGTGGTTATTTATATTCCTTGTTGCGGCGAGCATCGAAGAGCAAACATGCCGTTATCAAAATATGAATTAAAAGAGTTTCTGAAGAGGATACCCGATGATACTTTAGAATGGTGATAATTTTATTTTATATCCGAATACCAAATACATCTTTTTCATATTCAGAGTTGTGAAATAAATTCAACCTAAATGTGGAGAGGATGCTTTCGGTAAAAATTTTGTTTTAATGGACATAGTTTCTTACGATTGGATTATAAAAATCTCGTCGCTCTTGTAAAACAAATGAAGTTATGATATCTTCAGTCAAGTGAGTAAGTACTATTTTACCTTTTTCATGTAAATAAATTGGGTTGCTGCTTTAATTAAATCTTACAGCTGGTTTAACCATGATTGCATTTGTGTATTCTGACTGTACTGTGAATTCGTTTTATAACTAGAGATTATTGTGAAATTATATTCTATTTATTAAAAAATACTTTTTTATGGTGTATTAAGATATATGTAATTTATTTGTCTTGATTTAAAATTTATTTTCTCGGGCTTATAATCATAGATTACAGCTCTGATAATAAAAAATGAAGAAAACGAATCATTCAATATATAAATCAAAAACAGCAAATTTTCATAAGACACCCTTTTTCTAGCTTAAAATAATAATATTAATTGAGTACAGATATATTAATTAAAAAATCACTGATTTTGTAAAAACGCTCATTCTATAGCTTAATAATAATCATAATTGAGTACAGTTATATTAATCAAAAACGGACAGACACTCCTCATTTTTGATTATTATTTAGCCTAAATGGAGCTGTTGTAGAATGCTCAAAAATTGAGAATTTTTCGCTCCATTGATATTTGTTGATTAATGGAGCAAATTTTACTCAATCGGGAGAATGGCTGTTTGAAGTCAATGATTGAGTAAAAATATACTCCGTTTGATTATTATTTTACGCAATAGATTTAAGCGTGTACGATAACGCTGCGAATATGGCTGGGATCCATGGAGGTGTACAAGCCATAATTAAGAATATCAACAAAAAGGCCATTTTTAAGGGTTGCATGGACCATTCCCTTAATTTGTGTGGCCAACACTCTTTTGCTGAAACCTCATCGTGCGTGACATTTTTTGGAACTATTGAAACACTGTTTTCATTTTTTGCAGCATCTACTCACCTGCGGGATATATTAATTGACCACACTGGAATATCAGTTAAGAGACTATCGGTAACCCGCTGGAGTGCTCACCATAATGCAGTTAGAGTGAAACATTAGAAAAGTTTGTTCGAAAGCAAATGTTACGAACAAATATCAAGGACGCAATCCAGGACTATGTTAGAAAAGTTTGATGAACTTGTAGAAGCCATTGAAGCTTTATGTAAGCCAGACGAAAATTTGGTTACAAGAGGTACAGCGCAAAATTTTCTGCCCTCTGTCTGCAACTTTAGTTTTGTATGTTTTTTATATTTTTGGAATGCTGTTCTTGGAGAAGTAAATATTACTCAGCAATATTTACAAAGTAAGGGCTTGAGTCTTGATAAGGCTTTGATTAAACTAGAAGCACTGAAATCTTTTTTTGCATGAGGAGCGAAACAATATAGTGGACAGTGCACTTCAGCACGCTCTTTTAAAATCAGAAGAATATGGAATATCACTGGAGAAAAGACAGCGATTTAAAAAACGAATGGCCGGTGAGGAAGAAAAGTCAAGAGATGCTGGACTTAATTTACAAGAAGAAACTAAAAGAGCGATGTTTCAATGCATTGACCGCTTTTATTCAGAACTCAATATTCGAATATCGGCTGTCAAAGAAGTAGCAGACATGTTTGAGATAGTTAATACTAAGACAATCATATCTGCGACTGAAGAGGAATTAACTAAGTGCATAGAAAAATTTGCAAATGTCGACGACGAAATATCGGGCCCCGAACTGCAAATCGAAATTCCACGACTAAAGGCGCGTTTCCACTGGGTCGTAATTTCCCCTAAATCGCCTACCGCTGCTAAAAACTCGACCCCAAGCTGTCGTTTTCTCCGCTACGGAGTGTTTTTACGGGAATAAAAACGTTTCATTTCCAACCTCTAAAGTCGTAAGAATCTCGTCACCCCATTGGCTGGTTCCACGCTCTCTCAAGGAAAGGATTCCAATATGGCGCGGTCGCGAAAGTCAGAGTATGAGAGTTACATATTTTTTAAGGATAAGTAGGCTCTTAATTTTTTTTTGGTTCAATTAATCATCCATTTTCAGCACAGTATTCCAAATTGTTATAAATCTGCTCTGGACAAAATTCATGCAATCAATTGACCTAAAAAATCTAAGGGGAAAAAAAAAAGATTTGCGCTCAATTTCTCTCTCCATGACTTTATGCACACATAATAAATAATTCCATCCTTCCCTTTGAGTATTTTTATCCCTTATGTTTTAATCAGTCACTCTTTTAATAATATTTCTATTTCTTTTTGCTTTTGGCTCTCAGTGTCACGGAGATATGTGACAAGATTTGTACAGCTTAACTAATAACATGTAAAAGGTTGTACCCAGCGTGGTTAGGAGGTATCGTTCGTGACTCTTGTCCGGGAAACCTGGGTTCGATTCTAGCTGCCGCTCTTTTATTATCGTTTTTGTTTTATTTCAGTTTAAAAAGAAAATAACACATTATTATATACTTTACTAATTTTTTCGATAATATATTTTGCGATAATTAATAATTAAAAATAGTTATGACTTTGAATTAAAAAATAGTTAATTTCAGTATTTTTTGTAAAGCTCCTTCCTAACTTTTTTTAAAAAGTATTTCATGTGATATTCTGATGATCTCTAGCATTTTGACATCTATTTCTAATTAAAATTAAGTCTTTATTCTTCTAATATTATTGACTGTATTTGAAAAATTCAATATATATGTAATTAATATTTCAATGATTTTTTTTTTCTCTTCAGAAAGCTCACATAATTAATTAATAATAGTTATTACTTAGTATTCAAAGGAAAAAAAATAGTAGTTTTACATACTAACTGGTTTTAATGATAATTTTTTTACTCTTCATGTATAAATAAAATTTATTGTAATTATTGAATTTTAATTTTAAGACCAATATTTTTTCCAAATCATAGGTTTTCTCATTTTTATTTTGTATTTCTTTAAATACCAGATTAAAAATTTTGTTCAATACTTTTCAAATAGAAATTTGATTAATAAATCTAAATTTATTCGTGCACTATCTTTTGTATTAGACATTTAAAGGCCGGAGATGGCATCTAAAACAAGATGTGCCCACCCGAGCCGAATTGATAAGATACTGAAGATGGTAGATAACTGAAGAATAAAAGTCCAGGGTTCTGATCTACCGGACGGCTGATTATCTAAAAATTTGGAGTTTTGGACGGTTTTTCTGATGATGTAACGTAAATACGCTTCAGAAGCACTAAGAAAGTCACCCGCACAAGGCACTCCCCCTTTCGATAGGCAATACGAAATACTCCTCGTGTAGGTTTATCATAACAAAATACAATACAACCTTTTCAGAAATAGTTATATGCTTTTAGTGTATGTTAGAGATAACTGAAATTAAATTAATAACATAATGTACTTCTTAAATTTACAAAACACACGAAAAGCAGATATCAATATTCTGTTAATTACTTATTTAGTAAAAGACAGTATGCAGTACTTAAATTTATCGAAAATGTGGCTACCTTTTAAATCTATCAAAACAGCTCAATTAACTTAATGATTCCCATAAATTAGAGGCTTTAAAATACTGACACCCAGGTTTTTTTTTTTTTTTTTATTAAGCCTCCTAAAATTAGTATAATATGTGCTAACTAAAAAAGTCCCTTAAATAAATGCAGTAGAATTTTTCAAATTCAAAGTCGACGGGACTTACCGTTTCTGCATAACACAAATTTCCAGATTATAAAAAATCCTGCAGTATTATTTAAAAAAATCGTTGTAATCAGGTAAAGTTAAAAAAAAAAAGACTTAAAATTTTTTTAAAATAGAAAAAGGTATTAAAAATAAAATACATTTACTGAGAAATTGTTTATTAGAAAGATGCTATTCTTTTAAACATTTTTAATAAAATCTAAAACATTTTCTTTCGAATACTGATTTATTGTTATTTTAAGGTCTAATTTCGTAAATTGGAATTCCAAATTTAAGAAATTCTTCTGTATTTAAAAATAACAAATGGGGATATATTTAAAAGAAAAACGGGAAACAGATAAAAGTTTAAACACGCATGCGCGAAATCGCTAATAGCCATTGGAGGAACGTACGGTTTTTAAAGGAGATAACTGAAGCTAGTTGAAACGGAATTCTACTTTAGCGTTACGACTTTCGGGGAATTAACGGCATTTGGGGCATTAACGACACAAGTGGAAACGCGCCTTAAGACGACACTTAAAAGCTTCTAATATCGGCCTGAGAGAAGTTAGTGAGTGGACAGCCCTAGAAATATTAAATTTTATAGTTAAATGGGATTTTATGGAATCTCTTCCAACACTTTCCTTAGCCTTAAAATTATACTTAACAGTTTGCACATCAGTGAGTTCGTGTGAGAAGAGCTTTTCAAAGCTCAAACTCATAAAAAAATTACCTGCGATCAACAATGAGCCAATCAAGACTCTCTGACCTTGCAATATTATCCATCGAAAGTCATTTTGTCAGAAGCATAGATTTTGATGAAGTAATTCGGAACTTTGCAACCTTGAAAGCTAGGAGAGTATTAATTTAAATTTTGAAACAATTTATTTTTAATTTTTGCGTTTCATTAAAGGTCTTATACCTTTTAAAAGCATAGAAAATTGAGAAGAGTGCTTGCATGTGTATAAATGTTCACCTATTTACATAAATAATTGGTTTACAAGTAAGCAATTTTATATATTTACATAATATCTTATTTTATTTGTATTACTAACTTCAAAAATTGTAATTATTAAAAGGTATTGTTTTTCACACGGAGTTCGCTGCGCACAGGTTATGAACATAGAAATAATTTTACAAACTCAATTATTTTATTCTCTGTATTGTATAAAATTTTAATTTACAAAAGATTTTATAAGTTAAAAGCTTAAATAAAATAATAATAATAATAATAATAATAATTTTAAGTGTATAAAATAGGTATGTATTTTCTACTTAACAATATGTCACTTTAATTTTGTCTGAAGTATAGGCATAAAATATTTGAGTTTGTTAAAAGATTTTTATGTATGTACAACTCCGCGCAATGAACCACATATGGAAAATAATATAGTAAAATTATGTATTTTCGCGAGGCATTAATTTCCGGGAACCTCGTCGTAATCGCGAAATTTAAATTCTCTAGAGGTACTTTTTTTTAAAAATAATAACAAAGAAATCAGAAATTTTCCACAATCCAAAATTGAATGATTTATTGCACAGTTACAAACGCTTTCTTAATGATTTCTTTCTTACAACTATATCTTGAATATAAAACATTAATAGAACTAACAAAATGCAGCTCATTCACTTACAATATTTATATCAGCTTTTTTAAAGCCATTGGTTAAAATTGGCCAAATTCAAAGGTAAATAAATTTTATGTGCAATGTACGAGCAATGTGGAACTTTACACAGCAATATGCAAGGCGGTTCAAAACTCTATAAACTGTAGGGGCGATAGGACATTATATTATGTGTCCCCTATATCCCGTAAAGTTTGTATAGGGAGTTTAGAATCACTCCCTATATTCAGTCAAAAAGAATCTGTAATGTATTAGGTTGTAACGAAAGTTTCCCGTCACCGCAAACTTCGTCAGCACACAGTTCTCGTTGGCGTATTTGCTCATGTTTTGTCAAACGATTTTTGGCATTTGAAAGAAAGAGGTTTACTTTATAACACTGTGTTGTGAAATCTGTAAAAAATATAATTATCATTAAGTATAAGGTGTCTCAAATGGAACTATCACTCTAGAGGATTAGAACCATCATTTACTTCCAGTTGTGTTGCAAAAAGTCAGCTACGTAATATCAACGAATTATGAGTACAGCTTTAAGTACTATTGTTGTATCATGTGACACTGTGCAGGTTTGGTACCAAAAGTTCAAAAACAGTTATCTAAGGAGTTAGAAGATAATTTTTCAGGCAGATATGGCGGAAAACTTTCGTTACAACCTGATATATTCAGATGTCTGTATATTCTGTATATTCAGTCAAAATTTTATCGATTTTCATCACTTTTAAAAGGTACAAGAACTCTTAAGTAAAGCAGTTTTTATAGTGAGTGTTGAATGAAACAAGTGGTTTCAATGAAACAGGTCTCATGAGACATTAAATTTCAAGTGTGTAGATAATTTAACATTCAGTTGAATTAAATGCCATATTTTTATTACCTGACAGTGTATTTTTATTAGTCTGGTAATGGTATTATAAACAGTCTTTTCCACGGCTCATGGTTTTCATAGGCCTCTTGGAAAAAACACTCCATGTGGAAAAAAAAAAAGTCATTCCGCGTCTCGTACATTACCTTGCATAGGTGGTATGAAAAGTTGCATAATAGCCTAATAACGTTTGAAAGAACCTTACTATAGTGGTCGCCACTTATTTCGGTCAGTGAGTCTCTTAAACCCTTTGAGGCGCAACCCTTTCCCAATGCTGGAAAAAGGGCAGCCGTTGCCATCGATCGACTTAACTACCAGCAAGATGGCGGACGATCGAAACGTTCATCGCGTGCCAAAGATCTAGAGGCCTTTTTTTGACGACAGCTGGCTGTGCGCGAGCACAGCCAGCTGCGTAGATTATCAGTAGCCGTAGATTATCTGACCTTTATCCGGTCAGATAATCTACGGAGATTAGGTAAAATTTCGATTTAATTTAGGGCGAAGTGAAAAAAAGCCAGTCTTAAAGATGACTTATAATTGTACGGAGATGTTAAGGGGGGGGGGGTGACACCGGATGAGCCCGCACCGGGTGACACCATGCTTAGCGACGCCACTGAATTTAATCCCATATTTTACACGATTTGTGATTCATCCTAATAAAATGTTGGGGAAAATAAATGGAAAAGCATAGTGAATAAATGAATAATAAAGTAACCATCTGTATATTGTGTATGGAATATTTCGTCAGACACAAATCCTACATTTAATGTTTACAAAAAAATTATATTTTCTCTCTATGACGGTATGTCGTTTGTGTGCAAATCTATCTTACCAGTTTTGTTCTAATATTTAATTAGATTCTGCATTCAATACACTGACCTCTTCGCGCCCTTTCCAATTAGTTTTTCATTTGCATGATCGCCTATCATGGGATTTGTGTAAACCATCAAAGGCTACCGAATTATTCGCTAAGCCTAATCACCTTTTCTTTTAGCACTGGAAAATAAAAATAAAAGAAATCACTCCACTTAATCGGTGAATTTCAGCGAAGAACAATGACAGCCATTTTTTTTTTCGAATTTATGTGTATGAATGTATATATAAGTGCTGTATTGTGCGTCTAGTCGTGGTGCGGAAAAAGAAAATTAAGATACGAATCCGGTTCCTTAAACCGGTGCATAAAAGCTAATGCAATCTTTGCTAAGACAATGAGGAAGCAAATGAAAGGCTTTTTTTTTTTTTTTTGTCCATCTCTATCCTTTCTTTCCTACGTCCCTTTTTTTTCTATTCGTTCTTAACAATGAAGTGCAACGTTCGCGCTGCCATTAATGCTGTTCGAATTAACCGGAAGTGACATTAGTGAATGCAACGAAATGCAATGATCCAATTTGATCTGGCTGCATGTCTGTCAGCCCACTCAACTTCCGACGCAAAATGGTCAAGCTCGTGACAAGGCCATTTCGCGCGTGAAATGCTGCGCGCAAAAGTCTTCTGAAGAGAATGGAAACAAAGTCTTAAACGCTGTTTCGGATTGCATTTAGGCATATTGTTACCTTCTCTCCATAGGAAGAGATCTTCAGACTGTTTTCGTCTTGCAAATCACTGAAGATTACGCTCTGCTCAGTTTCATTACTTTTGCTCACACTTTGCTGGTAATTTTTTTTCTTTCCAGTGTCCAGATCAGTTGTGTCTGCCAACTTCAGGATGGCATTTAGACATATTGTTACCTCCTCTCCATAGGAAGAGATCTTCAGACCGTTTTCGTCTTGCAAATCACTGAAGATTACGCTCTGCTCAGTTTCATTACTTTTGCTCACACTTTGCTGGTAATTTTTTTTCTTTCCAGTGTCCAGATCAGTTGTGTCTGACAACTTCAGGATGGCATTTAGGCATATATTGTTACCTTCTCTCCATACGAAGAGATCTTCAGTCTGTTTTCGTCTTGCAAATCACTGAAGATTAAGCTCAGCTCAGTTTCATTACCTTTGCTCACACATTGGTCGTAATTTTTTTTTTCTTTCCAATCTCCAGATCAGTTGTGTCTGCCAACTTCAGGATGAGCTATTACTACAGCCGGAGATTTCGGTCACTTCATCAAAAGGGGCGTACAGTAGGCTGATTGGCGTTGCCTCCTATGAATGGTCTCCTAATTTAGAAACAACTGTTCCAGATGAAGAGGTATAGCCCCTGAATTGGCATCCTCAGTGGTATCGCTTGAACATGATAGGAGATCGGAGCCTCTTTAGCGTAAACGGATCAAAGCAGCCTTAGTCGAGAAATTAGTTAAACCTCCCAAACTCTTTACAAAGCTGGAGCTGCTTCATTTTCGGAGTTCTGATGGGAACCGAGCTTAACCGGTCGGGGCCGCTGCCGGTCCATTTCCTGATGATGCAGTCTCTAAAAAGAAAGAAAGAGAGAAATTAATGTTGCAGGCTTGTCGAAATAAAATCATATATGCAACTCGTTATAAATGTATCATCCTGCAGCAAGAAGAAAGAGGAGGTAAACCTGATCAAATCTCTGAGGCATGGTTTTGTTGGGAACACCTATTCTCAGTAAATCAGAATCCGTGAATTTGTGTGGATATTGCTATTGGAAGTTCTTGTTATTCTACACTGAACTCGATGATGAAGACTGCGCATGCATTTTCGGAATCTTGCCATATATCGTATTCAAATTTGGTGCGAATACTCTCCTCCTTGATGTACTTTACAAACGTTCTGTGCTCGCCCATCTTACACTGGAACTGCCTGAGATTCGGGGCAAAAACGTAACACCGTCTCCCTCCGCTTATCCCTTTTTTATGGTTTTGCATTTGAATTTGCCGCCCGGGGCTATGATCCCGGCTTGCCCCCCCTCCTTCCTCCTAGATACAAACGACAATATCTCCTGGCGTACCTTAGCAACAATACTATTTCTTAGTGGTTGCTTTGTTGCATTCAGCCAAACGGTCAAAGTAGACGTTTCTGCTCTACCGTCTCCTTCTCATGCTTTTGTTTTTGCGCAGATTGCTGAAAACGAAAGACAAGACATTACTGAAAACCAATTGCTGCAGGCTTGTTCTAAGACAATGATGAGAAGTTAGTAAAAAAAAAGAGGTATTTCTTCAACACGCGCATATTGGCATGTCGTAACAAGTATGCCAAAGCGCTCTATTCCAACTTTAAAATCGTGCGACGTTAGACTAAGTTTGCTCCGAGAAACATTCATCTGGCACTATTCATTTTGCACGACAGCATCTCTATAAGGAGAATGAGTAGTATAATGAAACGAAAAAGGTAAATCAAATTGAGTGAATGCATCCATTACGAAACACTTTCCAGCACAATCCTGTTTGCGGCATCGTCGCTGGGACACAGGAGGGCATTCATAAGAACTCATGCCAGGAAGCAACGAACAGCACAAAAAGGGAATTCTAGTTGCAGTGTCTTTTCATGAATAGGAGCAAACAGGCTAAAGCCAAAATAAAGCACTATTTATTTTTAATCCCTGCCTTCAAACTCTAAATGTATGAAAAGTATTTTGTTGGTGGCTGATCGAAAGTTCTATATTTTTTTTTTTCTTTTTAAATCTTCCCAAACAGATTTACTTCAATCTTCACAAACAGGTTCACAAACAAGTTTACTTTTCTCGCAACATTTTTACGCCAATTAAAACGTGGACAGACAGTCAGACAATCGAAATCATAAACAATTTTTAACTTCGTTGCAAATCGTTAATAACTGTTAGAAAGAATTCAAAAGAATGATCCCCAAACACTTTTTAAAAAAAATGACGTACGCTAAGTTTGGGCAGCTATAAAAAATTACATAAAACAATAAAAGACAATTGTAATTAGAAAAAAAAATTCAACTTCAAATACTGCTAATTTTTAACGTTGAGAACTAACAATCGGGGTATAGATTTGCCGAGTTGGGGGGCCCTGGCAAAAGCTTCATTCGAGGTCTCCCCCCTCCTTTTGAAAACTTTTTTCAAAATTTACAAATTTTTAAACTTAAAGAACAATTTGGTGGCCCCCCTTTTTGTTGGGGGACCGGGCTCTTGCCTTCCAGGTCAGGCCCTGCTAACAATGCAGTACAATAATCTTACTTATCAAAACAAAGAATACTGCACTGAGAATTGGAGTTCAGGGAACAACAACAGAGTTTATTGCGCCTGAAGCCACTCGGGGTTTAAGTTCACTTACTTTCATTAATCTCCAGCGTATCGCATTACGCAAGTCACAGCTTAGGATTCCTCACGTCGTCGTGCTGGTAACGTAATAAAATAAAATAAAATAAATTACGAGGACATCTGGACAGAAAAAGATGGAGAACTTCATTCCTTACAACGACCACATTAAATGCTATATTATTAGTACTCACGACATATAGCTTATTAAAAAAGCAGTTTCGAGACGACAAGTTAATAAACTACGCGACCGTATGTGCGAAACGACGCGAGGTTAAAGTCGTTAAAATGAATTTATGCTAATTCGAACCTGTCGCAGGGTTTAAGAACCTTGCTCGAATTTTATCTTTAACGAGCAACTCCGGCGACGTGGGTTATTGTTAGATGGAGAGTTAACTCACGTTATACGTGCGCTGCAGGTCAGCTTGCTCGGTTTAGTTAAGGTCAGTAGCTTAGTTAAATTAAAATGGTTTTCTGCGGTAATAAATTTTGATTATTTCGACCGTTTATTTATTTATTCTTACTGGAGAAATATACAGTGTGATTGTGAAGAATGTTCAGACTGTTGCCAACAGAAGAGGAATAATTACTAGTTGCCAGATTTCGAAAGTTAAATAATGACAAAAATTTAGTAATTAAAAGAAATTGTATGCGTTGAAGATAGTATTTCCTCGTTTTTGGAGTCGGTAATAAAATGATGAAACTCTATTTAAACCTCTTGTGATCCAGCTGATTTTGCGCCCCTCTTCTGCTTGCGCTCCTGGTGGGAGCCACTCCCCCCCCCTTAGCTTCGGCCCTGCTAATAACACTTATGAATTTCATGAAAATCGGTGCCTAATGGCAGCAGCTAGAGGACTGACAGACAGACAAACTCAAATCATAAACACGTGCCGATTTGTCGGTAAGTGCTAAGAAACTGACTTTTCAACTAAGCCAGATGTCTCGAGTTTCGATTTGCCAAAACTAAATGCTTTTGGTTCCGATTAGTTTTCATAAATTATTCGCAAGAGTAACCCTAATCATGGAAATTTCTGGAACTCTTGGAGGTCCTTCAGAATGTTGTCCAGTTGCGGACAGTTCATTGACTTCCAATCAAAGCAACTGAGGTTACACACACTTGCTAAGATTACAAAATGACAATATTAAACACAGCTGCGAAGAAAAGCTCTATATCGGGTAAACAAACTTATTAGCAAAAATAGCTTTCGTATTTAAAGACATCTCCGATAAACGGTTCACCGATAGCCACGCGATAATTTAGGCACCGAAACATGTTCGATATTTACCAGCCTAGAGGAGAACAAACAACTCCCGTTTACTTGATTAGCTGTTAATTTTAAACTGTCGGAGCAGTCAGTTAGTTCTCTGAATGTACTTCCATCGGAATACGATATTTTTCTCTGAGAAAAACATTAGTTCATTGATTACCCCCCCCCCATCATTAATGACGAATTTGATTGGGGGGTATCAATACTAGAAAACCAGGCCTCATTTCAGGTAGAAGTTAAATGAAAACTTAAAATTTTAAGAATCAATTTTTCAAACAGGATTTCATTAGCCTTAGATAGACACAGTTAAGGTTATAGAGAGGCTATGCTCGGAAAAAAAAAAAAAAAAAAATGTTTGTGCGATCGCTCCTAAAAAAATTTAATTATAGTAATTTCATTGGCCCTATTTTATTGATTCTCGCCTCATTAACGAAATAATTTATAATTATTACATCATCATAATTATAGTGTTAGTGTGCTGTTAACTGCTAATATTGATATACAAGAAAAACTCCGTACTCCAGGCATAGTTTTCATTATAACATAACAAGGAGGAGGTACAGCTTGAGGGGAAACAGATTTCAATGATTTTTGGTATAGTGGTTGGTAGTATACCATGATAGAGATGGAACGGGAGGATCTACAATTCACGATTGTGTTCGGGCTTGGTAAAAATTTTTACTATTATTATTTGATAAACTTGAATATAAAGAATTAGTAAATGCATCAAGTGTTTGCTATTATATTTGTCTTTAATTTGCACAAACGGCAAATTAAATTATGATATTCTATCAAGTAATTGACTTTTATTTTATCTGTTTACTGAAATTTCGGGCTCGAATTAAAAGTCCTCGGGTCGGGCTTTGAAAAATGATCCCGAACTCATCCCTATACCATGAGAATGTGCTACGAATAAAATACTAAAATGCAATACTCAAATATAGTCGAGAAAAATGAATGTTAATTCGTTTAGAATACCTTTTGTACATTACGCAATTCTTTTTTTCACAAATGAATGATTTCGTCTGCATGAGACATTGATGTAAGAGGGAATGTTTCCAGCGAAACGAAATCTTTCGAAAGCGAGAAGGTGTCGCACGTGCTTATAAGAAAATACAAACCCGATTTTAGCAAGTTATAAAAATTGAATAGATGAACTTATTTATTTTAGGTGGACGAAGATTAAATGCATTGAGTGTAGACATATTTAGGATGTTTTTTTTTTTTTTTTTTTTTTTTTTTTTTTTTTTTTTAGTGCCCGTTGTAATTGCCTCTTCAGCGGGCTTTATTCATTCTAGTTTATGATCAATATTTAAGGAATAAAAGCCATGGGGCAGTGTTTTTGGGACGCTCTGTACTTATGTGTATACATATATATTAGAGTGACGCAAAAAACGACTTTTTTATCAGTCTCGAGTGAAAAAAATGTTTGTTTTTGATGTTTTAAGAGCCCCATCCAAAAGACAGCTCAAAAAAAATTTTTAAGAGGTCGCTCCGAAATTTTTTAAATTTCAAAAATCGCCAGAATTCGAATTTTTTAAATTTTTTCTCGTAACGGTATAATTTTATAGACAAAAAAAAAAAAAAAAAAACAAGTTTCTGAAAGTTTCAGTTCAAAATTGAAATTTTGAAAGGTCGCTCACATTTTTAAAAAAGTTATTAGTGCATTACTTTAGATTTTTTCCAGCGACCTTTTAATATTCCAATTACAATTCCATACATTTTTTTCTTTTATTTAGTACAATAATCGATAAAAATACGCCACAAGATGAACTAAAAATCAATAAAACCTGTTAAAATTTAAAATTTGGTTTCAGAATTAATAACAAAGCTTATTGAAATATTGTTAAAATGTGGTAGTTGATTAAATAAAATTATTAAATTAAAAAAATTATATTTTCTATATTGTGCTTGATTTTTAGTTCATCTCGTGGTGTATTTTTATCCACTATTGTACTAAATAAAAGAAAAAAAATGTATGGAATTTTAATTTGAATATTAAAAGGTCGCCCGAAAAAAATCTAAAGTAATGCACTTATAAATTAAAAAAAAATGTTAGCGACCTTTTAAAATTTAAATTTTGAACTGAAACTTTCAGAAACTTATTTTTTTTTGCCTATAAAATTATATTATAACGAGAAAAAAAAAATTTTTAATTTGATTTTTGACGATTTTTGAAATTTAAAAAAATTTGGAGCGATTTCTTAAAAAAAAAAAATTTTTTTTTGAGCTCTCCTTTGGAGGAGGCTCTTAAAACATCAAAAATTAACATTTTTTCACTCGAGACTAAAAAAAAGATAGTCGGTTTTTTTTTGCGTCACCCTAATATATATATATACAATACTCCTCACGCCTGTACTCGACATTTTCTGTGAAACATTGATCGATGCTAACAGATTGCCGTTCTCACCGAAACAATCAATTCACCTGTGACAAAAAAAAAAAAAAAAAAAAAAACACACAAGCACAAAAAAAGAACAGATTTTCACGCCATCTTCCTTCTTGTCGTCAAGTTTTCTCGTGCGAGATTTTCTTAGATATAATAGAATGACAGCTGTGACGTGCTGTCAGCCTGCCTGTCTCCACAACAGACTCCTGGCTACGTGTTTACCACTCAATGGAGGGGGCTAACGCAGATAGGGACAGTGGTGCAATTTAGGGCCATTTTTCTGGGTACTGTGGCGTAAAATATGGTGAGAAACATCGAAGAATGCGAGGGAATTGTCAACTCAAGTGCATATTTCTTCTTTTTCATGATATTAGTGATGTACTATTTTGTTCTTTTCCATGAAAGTCGAAGTATGCCGAAATTTGCATGAGATTAGAAAATGAAAATGGACGAGAGAGTTTGTTTTTAAAATTCTATTAGCACCAGAGTGCTGTTTCTTTCCCACCAGTTTTTTCTGTCGACATATTTTTGTGGACCGATTTGTGTCGACGTGTAATTCGTTGCATTTTACAATAAGGTAACAGTTAACGTGGAGGGTAGAGGGGAATAAAATGTTAAAAGTCGCCTAGATTTGCAACTTTTGATGATTTATAGCCAAATTTACCACGAAAGACTCTCAAAACTCAACCCAATTTGGCAATATTTTTCTTATTTGGCGAGAAACTGGCAAACGCTGCATTTTATTACAAAGGAGAAGTACAGTTAGAATATGCCTGAAGAAGATTGTTGAACAGTTGATTTTAATACTGATTTCAATCCTGAAAAACGTTTTATGGAACTGAAATACAAATACGGCACATTCATGGATTATGATGTGCATTCCAAACAGTATTTATAATGGTGTAGTACAGTTAAGAAGCCGAATGCTGTAATGGTTAGCGTACCGAGCTGCCGCCCAACAGGTCCGTGGTTCGAATCCCGGACTGTGCCAGGTCCACTCAACCTTTCATTCCTTGAGTGGGTCGATAAAATGAGGTCCAAGGACCAAGCTTGTTTGGGGTCAACCACTGGGGGCTTCGCGCCAGGCTGACCACGTGGCTGAGGCATATGCATTCGCACCCCAGAGCCCATGGTCGCGAAGGCGCGGTTGGCTAGATGAAGATTGTAAAACAGTTTTAGTAGACGTATTTAATATAAATTTCGATTAAAAAAAAAGCGTTTATTGAACAAGGAAGAAAAATACTGCACGGTCATGAATAATGATACACTTTCCAATTTAATAAAATAAAGAAGGAAAATAGGGACGACGGATGGATTATGATACGCTTTTAACCTAAAGCACTTTAGTGAGTATTTAAAATATGAAAATATTTCAGATTCTGTGTTTATTAATTTATTTATCTATCTATTTATTTTGCATGTAACACAGCGCTATTTTACATTTAAACCTTACTTAAATTTGTTTTAATATTCTTGCAGCTTTTTCACCTAGTTGACCGACTGACGGATTGGTAAGAGTGTGAAAAGATAACAGCAAGCAGAGTCCAAAATATTCGTCGGGAAAAAGCTGGAGTCCTAAGGACGACCGAAAAGTGTATTGCTTCTAGATTCAAGAAGAACAATGAATCGACTCAGCAGCTTCCGAAGAAACCATATCAATCGTCTACAACAGAAATACTCCACAAACAAAATTCTCAGTGGATTACCGAGCAGAAGCATTCACTACTCCCCGGCGCGCAATGTAACAACGTCTCTAACTAAACAGTGAACACAAACGACATTCGCTGCTTCACAAGGGGCTGAATTATGAGCACAGTGAAACTTCTATGAGCAACCACCTCTATAAACCCTTTGAGTCGCAACCCTTTCCCAATGCTGAAAGAAGGGCAGCCGTTGCCATCGCTCGACAGAACTACCAGCAAGATGGCGGACGATCGAAACGTTCATCGCGTGCCACAGATATAGAGACCCTTTTTTGACGACAGATGGCTGTACTGGCACAGCGATGAACGTATCTGTGGCACGCGATGAACGTTTCGATCGTCCGCCATCTTGCTGGTAGTTAAGTCGAGCGATGGCAACGACTGCCCTTTTTTCAGCATTGGGCAATCTATCCAGCCGTTCTCGCATTCTTCCATTTTTCAGCAGATGTCAGTGCTGTTAAAAATAATCGTGACTATTTTGTTTTACGGGAATGACGTGCTAAAAAGTAAAGGATTCTCGTGGAGCTCTGTCACCCGCAACTATTTTTATAGAAATCAAATCTATTCTTCGTGACCGGCAATAGTCAAAACGTCAGAGTTGGATGTTCCCAGAGCGGGAACACTGCGCGTTAAAGGGTTAAGCGACCCACTCCTCCAACGACCCATATTTTATGGGAACCCTTTTTTTGCCCTGCCCTAACTATTTAATGTTAAACGATTCTCGAGAAGAGACCACGCAACCCTCTCTAAGCGACCGCTCCCGGTTTCCTCTCCGAAATTTTTCTTGCACTTTTCCAGAAGTAAAGTAAACAAAAACCATATTGCAAACCAGCTACTCAACAGCAAATCGACAGTAGGAGGAAAGTACACGCACACATTGCGTACCACTCATGTACGTTAGAGGAGAGACATGTCTAAGAAACTGATTTTACCGTTGGAGCAGTGCATTGATGTGATCGAGTCACAAGAAAAAGGAAAATTCGGGATGAAAGGTGGCTGCTACTTTTGTTTGTGGAAAAAGTTTAGCGAAAACCCAAAAATCAAATAGATTTTGTCGTGGCAAATTCAAAATGCATGAAGAATATCAACTTAAATGCTCTTTTGCTAGATGTAAAAAATAAATAGAGAGAGAAATACTCTCGGAGATAATAAAAAGAACGAACCAAGTTGAAATTTCTAAATACTTTAATAAAATTTAAATTTTAAAACTATGTTTGTACAATTATTTATGGATCAGTATGCAGCTTCATAAATAACAAAACAAACAATATTTTTTAGCAATTTTTTTTTCCCTTGCTTACCAAATGTTTAAACTTCTTCAAGCAACCACCTCTCTTAACGAACGATTTTTCGTGGAACGAAGGGTGGTGGCTCCCGGGAAGTTTCACTGTATATAGTGTCCCCCACTCCAGCTTTTCCGACTGAAAGTGCACTTTGCAAATTTCACAAAAAATTCCACCCCTGCGTGATTTTTAAGAGGTGTCTAAAGAAGACGTTTTTGATCCTGTATTGCTATATTCTGAATCTTATTGGTTTCGTCTACCACCTTTTACAGCTGTGGTGGATTATTTATTTATTTTTGAAGTACCATGTATACTATAAAGAAGTAAGTTTATAAAAGAATGCACTTTCGTTGACAAGCGCATGCGACGTTTATACACGGCCTCTTCAAATTCATGAGCAGAACTTTAAGGGTAGAGAAAAGACCTATAAAGGAACATTTTTTGTACAGAAATGCGGTGTCGAAAATGAAAGTACCATGTGGTTCCAGCAGGATCGGGCTCCACCCATTTCGGAAATAATGTGTCCAGTAACCTCAGCATCTTCATTTTTTCGCATATACTTTACAGTGAAGAGTTGGAAATGAAAAGTGTTTGCAGAAAACCAGAGAATGTTGAGGTAACTACGCACATTATTGCGGAAATGAGTGGAGCCTCATCGTGCTGAAATTCTTGGCATTTTTCATTTCCGACCCCTAATTGCTTAAAAAAAAATACTTTTTCATATGTACGTATTTTATCTACAGTTTTAAAGTTTGGCTCATGAATTTGGAGACAACCGTGCATATCTTCTGTGAAGACAGACGATGAGCAGTAGATTTAAGTTCTAAGGACTGTGACTAAAAATAAATATTTTAGTCTTATGTGGTTTAACTTTTTTGCTCCCACTATTACAAATATGTGGTGATAGTGATTCCCCTTCTGTGTTGATCGTTGCTTCACGGAATAGGTCTGCGAAATATTTTTCACTACTAGGCTATGCATGCTTCTGTCAGTACGTGTTACATCAAACTACCATAATTTTTTTTTCTACGATTTTCGCAACTCTGTTTTGTCGTTAGAAAGAGTTAAAAATTGTGAAGAGACGTCTCGAAATTTTTTAAATGGCGCCATTTGATTGTTTTGTAGATTGTTAAAAATTGGATTATCTTTTCGAAGGATTAGCCTTAAAAGTAGAGATGTAACGAATAGCGATTTGGCCGAATAGCCGAATACCGAATATTCGGCCAATAGCTCAGGCCGAATACCGAATATTCGGCACATAGTTTAGGCCGAATACCGAATATTCGGCGGCCGAATATTAAATATTTTAAAATTACATTTTAATTGTAAATAAAATATCGCTTTGCAATTTTGTGATTAAATACGAAATAAACACTAATTGAAATTAATTTTATATTATTTGTAGGTACTTAAAAACACACAACAGTATATTATCTGCAAAACCAAAAATATCTTGGTCGTGAAGAAATATCTGTTACAAAGTTAAACACTAATAACAGCGTAATTATATTTTGAGATATTCATTCATAATTTAATAAATATGTTATGGTAAATGTGATTCATTTGGTCATAATCACATCCTGTTTTGGGCTTTACAGCCTCTGAGCAAAACATATTGAGCAGCTTTTCAAAATTATGTTTGTAATTGTGGATCTGAAAATATTCCACCTACCCCCACCCAATAAAGAAATTAGAAAATCAAGCGAGTAGTGTTACCGCGTAGTAGAAAAAAGTCGGCATTTCTCTAATATTATTAAATACTTTAGATTATGTTCCATTCAATAATCACATCAGTTAAAATTCAGTGACTTAGGTTATTTTATTATATTCGATTAACATATTGAAGTATAATTAAGCAATATTACTTGTAAATGCATTTAAAAAACATTTTTCTCTCTTTGTTCTGAAATTATTCAGCTGAATATGTAGAAATATTCGGCTACAGCTATTCGGCCGAATACCATTTCAATATTCGGCCTACCGAATATTCGGCAAAACAGCCGAATAGGCCGAATACTGAATAGTGGCCGAATGTTCGTTACATCCCTACTTAAAAGTAGATAAACCGATCTTAAAAACATTCACCATTAACTCTCCAACAATACTTAGATAGAAAGTGTGCCATAATTATTAAAAAAAAAAAAAAATTATTTTTAAACAGGGCATGATACTTAATACAAAGAAAGTTTTAGTAATGATTCCAGAATTTTGTGCTTTCTGCAAATCACATATTTTTATGCTACTACGAACATAAAAATTACATTCACACACGCGCACAAAACATGCAATTTTTAAGGGAAAGTTAAATAATATCATCACTTGACATCAATATCCTTCAAGCAGTTTTATAGCGGTAATTTGCTTTTAAAATGAATGCTTATTTTATGAATACTAACGAGAATAACAAGTGGAGGAATGTACAAGGAAATGTTATCTTTTTCTTGTTGTTCTTCTTCTCCAGACATAATTTGGGCACAAAACAGCCCATAATTAGGGAATAAAAGGCGACAACACACACTTTATTCAATCAATTACCTAATGTCATTCCTCATCACCTGACGGTTGTTAGGTTGGATTTTTTTTCCTTTGCTTATCCTCTAAACGTGTTTCAGCACTTAAATTCGAAAAAACTCTTTTTTGTATTTCCCCCCACCCACCCCCCAGGTCAATTAACGGCGGGTCACCGACTTGCAACTACAGTCAAGAAGTTGTGGGATATAGCACTTACGCTCACACACACACACACACATATAATATATAAGTGTACATCCTGAAAAGGTAACAGACAAGGAAAGAGAGAAGACATCGGAAAGCACTTAAATTCATCAAAATGGTGGAACTTGTGACATCTCAAGACGATAATCGTCACACAATCCTGAAGGAAAAGTCTGAAACGGATGCCCAGTTTTGTTCACCTTTTATCCTGTTAGATAAAATCGACGGGACAATACTATACATGGTGATGCACAAAATGAATTCGCTGATGGATTATGATGCATTTTCCCGTCAGTATTTTACAAAGGTGAAGTACAGTTAGAATATGCCTGACGAAGATTGTTAAATAGTTTTAGTAGGCGATTTTAATGTACATTTTGATTCCAAAGAAGTGTTTTATGGAGCAGAGAAGACAAACACGGCACACTCACAGATTATGATACACTTTTCCAAAGCAATTGCGAAAACATTTTTTTTTGGGGGGGGGGATCGATAAGCTGCCACGTCAAATTAAATATCGATTTTTACCTACTTATTTATTTATTTTTTAATCAATTATATTACCAACTTCTTACTTATGTCAACTGGATTTGTGTAGTTATGCCAAGTGTACCAGAAATAGATTGTAAATTATAATAGACTTTGTTAAAATTCTTTTTCCAAGTTTGTCTGCTAGGTATCTAATTTTGCCAAGTTTAACCCTTTAACGCGCAGTGTTCCCGCTCTGGGAACACCAAACTCTGACGTTTTGACTGTTGCCAGTCACGAAGAATAGAATTGATTTCTATAAAAACATTTGCGGGTGATATAGCTCCACGAGAATCCTTTACTTTTTAGCACGTCATTTCCCGTAAAAAATGGTCACGATTATTTTTAACAGCACTGACATCTGCTGGGAAATGGAAGAATGCGAGAACAGCTGGATAGATTGCCCAATGCTGAAAAAAGGGAAGCCGTTGTGCGGGCACAGCCAGCTGTCGTCAAAAAAGGGGTCTCTAGATCTGTGACACGCGATGAACGTTTCGATCGTCCGCCATCTTGCTGGTCGTTAAGTCGAGCGATGGCAACGGCTGCCCTTTTTTCAGCATTGGGAAAGGGTTGCGCCTCAAAGGGTTAAAATTCTTTTTCCAAGTTTGCCAACTAGGTATCTAATTTTGCCGAGTTAAATAGAATTTGCGAGTATTGGTGGGAGGGGGGGGTGTCCTGTACCTTAAGCAAGGGCCTTGCACTTTCCAAATAAATGAAATAAGGAAGAAAAATACGGACGACTCATAGATTATTATACGCTTTTAATTTATGGCAGTGCGTATTTAAAATATGAAAGTGTTTCAGATCTTTTTCCCTTCTTCCTTTCTTTCTTTAAGCCCCACCAGTGGCATAGCGCTAGCGCTTTGAACTGGGAGACGGAAGGTGCCTGGTTCGAAACCTGGTCGCGTCCGCCGACCTAACAGTTTGGAGTTTCCCGTGTTTTTCTCCGAAACTTCACGTAAATGTAGGTTAGGATCTCTTAGAGAGTCCCCCACGGAGGGCAATCCCCCCCCTCCTCCTCCCAGGCTTAGAACCCTTGAGCACATAATTGGCCTTAACACCACATTCATTTATTTATTTGGCAATTTTCTTGTTAAAATATAAGTGGCTACTTCATCTTATTGATAATATTTTTTATCTTTTAAAACTCTTCTTTCTTTTTTAAGCTTAAAAATATTCTATAAGCTATCTTTGTCGTCTCTCATATTCAGCTGGCCTTAATCATTCCAATGGATTTCTTCGACCTCTGCTTATCTTGAAAGAATTCATCTATGTCTCCATCAAACACTGTAATTCGGTGCTTCAGAAGTAGTCTCCAGGTAAGGTTACGGTTATCGTCGTCAGGTTGCGAACCGGCTCCAAGACTTGTTCTGGATGAATTTTGCCGGTGAACGCTCGGGAAAACGAACCCTACACCGTGGCCGAGGAATGAACTCATAATGGACCTTTATTTGCCAGCAGATGTTCATGCGATGCCAGAAAGATGGATGTTGTGAACGCAGCTAATTGAAATGAAATATGAGAGCAGATTTTTCTCAATCAGCGAGGCTTAAAATAAAAATACTTAGCGCTATGCTGCCCGTTTCTCAAGACAGAACTACTATAAAACAAGACGATTTTACTGCTAGGTTAGTTTGCTAGGCATTTCCATGCCAATGTTCCTATTTTGGAACATCATGTTTAATACTTTTTTTTTTTTTAACTAGACTGTTGTATTTATCAATTTGAAAAAAAATATTGCCTATTACTTAAAGTCTGATTGATTTTTTGATATATTATTTATTTTTCAAACGTAAAAATTTCAGCCAAGAAAAATGTCTAAAAATCGACTTTTTTTACAATTTTCACTGTACACAAGATAAAAAATTCTATAAAATTCTCAAAAATTCAAATTCACCTAAAAATGCCTTTATTGTATTACCAAAGGATAAATTCAAAGAGATAATAAAAGAAATTCAAACAATAGCAAGATGCATTTTTATGCAAGACACTTTCCTTTAACTGGTTAGTTAGTGCTGCATTCCTCTGACTTGAGCTCAGATGGATGCTTGTTTCTTCTGTCAGCAATGAACGTGTGTGCTTCAGAAGGGTTTATTTATTTATTGTAAGTCCTTTTTGCGTAGAAGGAACATGTGTGAGGGAGTGACATGAAGTTACATTCTTGATTTTTTTTCAGTCTAAGATCTGCAATTTTTAGACACCATTTCAGTAAAAATTTATATAAATATATGTAGCAACAATGTAGATGGTGCAGTCTAAGATACTTCTAACTATAGACAACGTTGATTTAAAAAAAATTCTTTATCGGACGATTGAAATAAGTCAATTACATATTTGTCAATTGCCCCTGGGGGGAAAACTGGTGCATTACTGATGAAGAAATGAATAATAGTAGTTCTGAGCTGATTACATCTGAAGACATCTTTGGACAATAGAATTTTAGAAGAAATTTTATTGAAATAGATTTAAATTTGTTTAAGATGAAGTCTAAAATCAACATTATACCAGCATCCCGTGCCCATCAGTAAAAGTCTGCAAAAAATTCATATGCACATTACGCAGTGACATGCTAAGGGAATTTTGTAGTTTGAAAAAAAAAATATTATAAACATATGTTTTGAATACAACAAAAAGCTTCATGTACACTTCCCACCATATCACAGACATCGAGAAATACTGCTATAAAATGATAAAAAGAAATTAGTGTTTCAGTACATTTTTGAAATTTTTGTATTAGTGATTGAAATCCTAAGCACCCTCCTAAAGAATAAAATAGTTTATTCTTTCTTTATAAGGTATTTTACATTTTTAGAATTGCATTTATTTATATTACCTGTATTATTAGTCAAGAGTATACAAGCATAAAATTGTTTTGATTATTCTTTTATACAGTTTTGCACTGCATTTCTTATAAAACATTATACTAATTTTAAAATTACATTTTTTTTTTGTTGAGTTTTGCTTAAATTTTAGTCATTTCACGCTAAATTATCAAGTAAACCTTTATTACTGCATAAAAGTTTAGATTTATCATACAGCATTTTGTTGTTTGCACGAAGTAAATAAAGAAGAGGAAAGATAGCGTTAAATGCCAATGTTCCAAAAATGGAACTTCCAAGAAATCAGAGAAGGAAATTTTTTAATGGCAATTTTTTTAATAGTCATTATGGGTGTATTCTAATGTAATTTTGATGAATTAATTATATCTTTTATTCCTGGATCATAGTGCGGCATTTGAAGGGTTGAATAACTGGTACCACGGTATCCACGTCGAATATCTACGTTCTCCGTTTGTTGCATTGCCTGTTACCGATTTTATAATCAAGCAATAACTTGCTGCACGATTCGAATAATGAATAACAACAATAATAAATGATTTAAAGGAAAATAAATCATCAATAATAATAATAATAATAATAATTGTGATAATGCTTGCTTATGTTTTGTTATAATAATCAACCTGTATGTAATACAATGATGGATATCTCAGTATCTGGATTTTGGGTAATGATATTGTAAAGTATAACGCATAAAACTCAACAATAATTTCTCTCAAAAGGGGTTAAAATTACATGTATAGTTAAGAAAGCGATTTTACATAGGCTTAGTTAGAAATGATTAAATTACCATGCCCCCACTCACAAAAGGTACCCGGGTACCCGGTTATTGATCCCCCCCCCGAAATTTTAGTCATTGGATAAGTAGTTCTCTATTTGTGTTGATTCTGGAGATCAATTAAAGTTGAAAAATATTTCGGTATTATATATCCCTCCTCCGAAACTTTAATTGTAGCGCTAAGCGTCCCACGCCAATTTTTTCTTTTTTCTTGGGCTACGAATTTAAGTTTCAGCAACTGTTCAAAATTACACTCGTAAGGTGTATTAAGGGGGGGGAACCCCCTCCCCCCCCGAGAAAATATAAATTAATGTAAAAGATCCTATTTTACTTCCATAATATATATATATATATATATGCGAATCTTCCAACCAGCCTCCCCTATCCACACAATTGCACATATATTAAACTATGCGAACCTTGTTTTGAGTGGTTAAGTAAACCCAGCCTCGACCCCCCATCCCGAGCAATAGAGTAACTCTTGCACAACTTTTCATGGTACACATCCTCCCAAAACAGTGTGCTCGGTCATTCGTACAAATCCCCCCCCCCCCCCACACACACACACACACCGTCCGTTTAAACACTGGATTGGATCGAGAATTATTCAATTCACCAGCTCCAAAGTCATAGCTTCTCACGGTCTCATTCCAAATTGGCCAGGCTGATTAAATAAAAAGCAATTACCACTCGCGAAATGTTGCTTTAATTTCTTAACTGCCCTTTTACGATTGTGCTGCAAATCAAAGGTCAAGTGATGAAACGCGTTTATCTCGGTTTTTTTTTTTTTTATGTTGTTCCAAGTTTTCAACCCCAAACCTCCCCGGACCAGAAGATGGCGTCAACTGCTTTGGGGCACCCACTCGCTCTCTCTCTGAAGAAACGGGCCTGTTGGGTTGCGCCCCTCGGGAGATATACATCATCGTTAACGCTGCAATAAAATGCATCAGGCAACCGCAAGAGAGAGAGACAGGGAGAGAAAAAAAACATAAAAAGTAATTAATAAAATGAAATAAAACGTAAAAAAATAAAAAAAAAATCGCCCGGGGAAGGACTAGCCCGTGTGCATTTCTCATTTCACTGGAACATCATGAATGGCTTCTCGGAAGAAACCTTTGGGGTGCCCCATCCTAAGAATAAACAAGATAGATAAATCCTATCGGAACGAATCGAATCGGTTATCAAGCACTTTCCAAAACAGCCAAGGTCTGCAGCAATAGCTTTCTGTTAAGAGGGGTCCGTGTATGGGAGAGGGGGAGGGGAGGTATCATTCTTACCATAAAATTTCACTGACAGTAAATCTTATAAATAAAAATGAAATTCTGTTTGTTTGTTTGTTTGTTTGTTTGTTTATTTGTTTGTTTGTTTGTTTGTGGATTTGATTCGTATACAAATCCACAAAAATGGACCTATCGGCCTGAAATTTAGTACAGATATGTAAAATAATATAGAATAACTCATAGTCCACTTTAAAACTTTGAAAGTCCACCCGTTCCCGGAATTTAAGAGATTTTTTATGCTCTTCACGCAAAAATCTTTCCGTAATTGTAACCCCTGTAGTGAAAAAAGTGTGAAATAAGGATCGTAGTTGCCATGTGTGGCGATTTTGCCAAATAAAATGTCGTTCGTATACAAATCCACAAAAATGGACCTATCGGCCTGAAATTTAGCACAGATATGTAAAATAATATAGAATAAATCGTAGTCCACTTTAAAACTTTGAAAGTCCACCCGTTCCCGGAATTTAAGAGATTTTTTATGCTATTCATGCAAAAAGCTTTCCGTAATTGTAACCCCTGTAGTGAAAAAAGTGTGAAATAAGGATCGTGGTTGCCATGTGTGGCGATTTTGCCGAATAAAATGTTTTTAAATTCTCAAAGTAAAAATAAAAGAATAATAATGATTTTTTTTTTGTTAGTTTATATTCGTAAGGTTATTTTTTTTAAATTATAATATCGTGTGCATGGGAAATCAGAGCAGGAATGTAATGCTTTACACGCAAAACAATAAGAATTGAAGATTTCCGAGGCTAATAGGTAAATTATTTTAGTTTGGCGAAAAAATAAAATGGCTCAAAAGCCGATTTTGTGAAAGTGAGTTCTAGCGGTTTGCACAGATTTCGGCTTGGCGCAATTTATTGAGAGCTTAAGGAAATAGATTTTTGAAAACAAGTGCAAAGGTTTTATTAGAATACAGCGTTAAATTTTAATGATCCGTGAAGAAATAATGCAGTTATTAAGGGATTTCAATTGATCTATCTCCAGAATTCTCGCCAAATGAGTACATTGATTTAAGTTGGGGGAATTCCGCCAAATTTCAGAAAATTGAAATCTTCTCATTTAGTACATCGGAGTAATGATGAATAAAACACGTTATAGTTGATAATTTTAAAAAATTCGGCTGTATTAAGGGATTCAACTTTTCAAATAAAGGCTTGCTTTACTTTTTCGCGGTCGAACCATTTCCCATATATTATTGCTGCTAAGTCAATGCTTCGAATGATTTCCTGAAAAAACGCTTGCAAAATGGCGTATGTTGGCACTTTGGCGAGGCTTAGATTTGAAACTGGATTTTATTTGAGACTGGGATATATAATGACACTGGTTATAGATAAAAATGAATGTTGGTATGAGTGTATGAGGTTGAAAAACTCCAGCACCGTTGAGCACCGTTGCACCATGAAATTTGGTTCACCTAAGTCTTTTATCATGGAGAAGCTTTTTATGCTATCCGTTTTCCTCTAACTTGCCACAAGGTGGCGCAGCAGAACGTCGAATTCTATTCCGTTTAGCCGTTTGCTATGCGAATATCGTCCAACCGATTTCGATGAAATTTGGTACACGCGAATATTAGAACACGGAGAATATTTTTCACTATCCATTTTGCTGTAACTTGCCGCTAAATGGCGCTGAAAAGCATCAACTTCTATACCGTTCGACCGATCGGCATAAAATTTTTTATACTTACACATTTGAGCACGAAGAATATATTCTAACTGCGTTCCTTTTGATGTTACTCACCACTAGATGACACTGCAATGCATTATTATTTTAACTCGCCACTAGATGACGCTGCAGCAGGCCAAATTCTTGACCATTCAAACGGTCGCTATGAAAATCAGTATACATAGCTATTTGAACAATGAGAATATTTTGGCGTTATCCATTTTGCTATAACTCGCCACTTGACGGCGCTGTAGCAAATCATTACTTTAATTAACTACTAGATGGCCCTGCAGTGTATCACTTCTTGACTGTGCAAATGATCGTTATGAAAATTGGTATACATAGATAGTTGAACACGGTCGCTATGAAAATCAGTATACATAGCTATTTTAACAATGAGAATATTTTGGCGTTATCCATTTTGCTATAACTCGCCACTTGACGGCGCTGTAGCAAATCATTACTTTATTGAACCACTGGATGGCCCTGCAGTGTATCACTTCTTGACTGTGCAAATGATCGCTATGAAAATAGGTATACATAGATATTTGAACACGGGAAGAGTTTGGCGCTATCCATTTTCCTATAACTTGCCACTAGATGTCGCGTCAACACATGAACTTCAGGACTGTCCAGCCGATAGTCATGAAAATTCGTATACATCGATATCTGAATGCGAAAAATATTTTCGCCGTATCCGTTTTGCTAAAACTCGCCACTAGATTGCGCTACGCCGCATGGCCTTCTGCACCGTACAAACGATTGCCTTGCAATTCGGTATGCATGATTATTGGACACAATATAACGCGATATCCACTTTGCTATATCTGTTTATTACAATGAATAGTAATCACCACAAATCGTAATATCAAAGAGTCCATTCATTCCCGTGCGAAGAACGGGTACTTCAGCTAGTTTTACTATAAATATCTGGTAAAACTTTTCAATAGTATTAAAAATTGTAATATTCCTTATAGTAAATCGTCTTTGTTACGAACTGAAGTATAAAATTTACTAAATTAATAAAATTATTTTAAATTTTAATATATAAAATTGCCAAAACTTATTAAAAAAGTACATTTTTTTACCATATACTATTTTGAGCAATGGATTCAAAATGTCAATATTCAACTATAATTAGCATTTGTAGGGAACTAAGGGGGTTACCCAGACCCACTAACCACCGCCCCCCGTCCCTTATATACGTCCGTGAAAACAACATTGATGTGAATGTAGAATGGCTACATACGTTGGCGGATCCAGTGGCACGCGATGAACGTTTCGATCGTCCGTCATCTTGCTGGTAGTTAAGTCGAGCGATGGCATCGGCTGCCCTTTTTTCAACATGGGGAAAGGGTTGTGCCTCAAAGGGTTAACGAGCAATCAAATCTCGATTACAACGATTCTCCTTCCGTCAACCCATCGTTGCTTCCCGCCTTGGGTCTTTGAATGCCGCTGAGAGTTAAAAGGATAAAGCCGTACTATATCGTATCAGTTGAGAAACTTCTAGAAAAAATTCTTAATAATTAAAAAATCAGAATGCTCCACTCCTTGAAACATTTTGCTATATAATTCCATGTTTATAAAGTGACCATCTTTTCCCAAGTTCAAATACGGGACACTCACGAGCTAGGAGAAGGGGGGAGGGTTAGAATTTATAAAAATAACAGTGTTTAAATTTCGAATCAATTTTTAATGCAAATTTATACTCTATAGTCTGGGCGACCCCGGATGTATAGAATAAAGACATCCCTTAATCTACGAACAAACGCTAATTACAGCCAAGTATTCGCCTTTTGAATCTATCATTCGAAATAGAATAAACAAATAAAAGATATTTAAATTTTATATACAATTTTAAAACTTTATATTAAGATTTTAAAAACTTATATAAATTTTAGTAAATTTTATAATTCAGTCTGTAAGAAATACAATTTACTGTAAAGAATTTAAACATTTTTAGTGCTATTGAACATTTTTACCAGACATTTTTTATAGTAAAATTTACTGTCAATCAAATTTTATTGTAAAAATGGACCTCCCCCCCCCTTAGCTGAAACCCCTCCAACGTGCAGTGGCGTAGCAAGAAATTTTTCATGGGAGGGGGGGGTCACGACCACTGCAACTCATATATATGTATTGTATATATGTGTGTGTTATAAGGGAGTGAAGAATATACATTTTATATGACAAAAACATTCTCATGAGGGGGGGGGGTTGTGACCGCCTTATCCCCCCCTTGGGTACGCCCCTGCCAACGTGAAAGTTATAGCTGCGTCCGTGATGCTTACTTACATACAGACAGACTATCCGAAACCGCAAAACACTTTCAACTTGGTCGGAAAATGTTAAAAATAAATAAATAAATAAAAGCGAAATTAAAATCGGCCCCCGGGGGGAGAGGGGGCTGGCCAGAGCACGTTCCTCATTTCTCCGAAAGGCGAATCGTTTCCCAGAACACACCTTGCCGTCAGTGCCCCTTCCTTCGTTGAAAGAAAAAAGCAAAGAAAAGAAACATTGCGATGCCACCGGAGGAAAGAAAAAAAAAGAAGCGTTCCACGCTGTTGCGCCAGGGAGTCAATATTTCTGTTCTGGAACCGAATGTAAACAATGGATGCAGAGAACTGTGTCCTTAGGGATGGATGTAGCATGCGAACTGCGTGTTAACCATAATGATGCCTTCTTGGAAAAGAAGTCAGTACACCAGACTGGTGTACATGTGTAGCTTAACTATAAAACGATATATCGATTTCTATACAGCTGGAAAAGCTTCCCATGTCGATTGCGCCACATACTATACTATACTATAATCTCTCGTGATGGAACGCCCACCCCCTCTTTTCACATTCGCAACGATACTGAAACTAGGAAGTATAATGGTGATGGGAAAAGTATTTATATATTTACTGTCCATGAAGTGTAAATTCCACAAATCGAACAGAAAAAGCGGATTGATTTCTCACTGTAACCCATTTATTGATGTTCGATTTTTGAAGTGAACCATACCACACTTTAAGGCGTGAGACGGTGCCTTTGATTTCGAATAAAACTTCGTATGCACTGTGAATATTCTTACAATAAAAAATCAACAAGAAAGATAAGGCATGCCAAAGGCGTCGTTTATAGAACAGCGGGACATTCAAAGGACCCAAGCCAGTTAGCAGCGATTCCCCCACAGAAGGAGAATTGCTTTCGCCCCGTCTTGCTTTGCAAACGATGGGCGGGAGCAGGTTAAAGCCGAAATATTTAATTTAATGCCACCCATTCCTATGTCATACCTATCCATTTATCAACGTTCCTAGAACCTAATTCTACAGCAGTTCGTTTGTTTCCTCCTATCAATCCTCAAGAGCTATCAACAGAAGTGGCCGGAGACGGTAAGCATCGCATCGAGGCGCCATTTCGAACTCAAAAACTGAGTACATCATAAAAGGGGGGCCACGTATCCTAGGCCTCCCCTGGCAATCCATTTAACGTCCTCTATTTGTACCGGGCAGAACTCTTTTAGAAATTTCACTAATGCATAACTTTAATTTTGAGCTAAATTTCACTAGAATGTTTCTCAAATCCATTTTAAACAAAGACTGCTCATAGACAGGCCTTAACCCTTTAACCTGCAGTGTTCCCGCTCTGGGAACACCAAACTCTGACGTTTTGACTGTTGCCAGTCGCGAAGAATAGATTGGATTTCTATAAAAATAGTTGCGGGTGACATAGCACCACGAGAATCCTTTACTTTTTAGCACGTCCTTTCCCGTAAAAAAAATTGTCACGATTATTTTTAACAGCACTGACATCTGCTGAAAAATGGAAGAGTGCGAGAACAGCTGGATAGATTGCCCAATGCTGAAAAAAGGGAAGCCGTTACCATCGCTCGACTTAACTACCAGCAATATGGCGGACGATCGAAACGTTCATCGCGTGCCACAGATCTAGAGACCTTTTTTGACGCAGTTGCATTGTCATTGAGACGCTGTGCGGCACAGCCAGAGCTATCGTCAAAAAAGAGTCCCTAGATCTGTGGCACGCGATGAACGTTTCGATCGTACGCCATCATGATGGTAGTTAAGTCGAGCGATGGCAAAGGCTGCCTTTTTTTCAGCATTGGGAAAAGGTTGCGTCTCAAAGGGTTAATGGATTGAAAGATTTTTGGATCTCCATGTAAAGAACAACGACGACAACAAAAATTACTTTAGACACACCATTTTCCGACACTGTGTGTGTTCATAGATTTTGAAGAACAGTCTTAATTTTTTCTGACTTTTACAGTGTATTTGTCCGCTTGTATTAAGCTATACAGGAATATTCATTCAATGTTGCAATGAATGTTGCAATGATGTCAGGTGAACTGTAGTTAGCCATGAGAAAGAACATACGCCGAATAATGAGTGTTATACTGTATATTATTCTTGTATCTCTTCTAGTGTATATTATTCTCATAAAAAAAAGGTTTTACTGCATTTGGCCTAAGAATTTACACAAAGCAAATTTGAGTATCTATTTGCCAATCTAATAAACCCCAATAATCTTTAAGGGGAAACAGGGGCTGCCCGGGCATTTTTTAAATTTTCACCAACCCATTCGCCAAATTCCATTTCATACACCAAACATAATTTTTATGCGTCAATTTCGTTTTTATTCAAATTCACCAGAATTATTTGAAATGCATAAATCCAACATAGACTACGCTCTGCTAGGGAATTCCATGTATTTTCTATGTGTATTTTTAAAATAATCTTTTTCATTTCAGGACAGAAAGTTTTTTTTTGTCGAACGTCATTATAAACAATCGCCAATTTTTTTCACCAAACTATTTTTTTTTTCACAATTTACGATATTAGGGAAGGGTCTGACTATACATTCTTTTGCCCAGGGTACTTTTCAAATTTTATGCTTCTGTATATAGCTGGTTCAATTTTCGTACCCCTGTGCACAGCTTTAAACTCAGTTTTTTAGGCCTATTTGTGTACGTGTGCCCAAGGCACGTGCCCCTAGTGCTTGTGCGATAATCAGGGCTTATTAGGGATCGACAGAGCGTCTCTCTGTCGATCCCTAACCGTCCTAACCGTCCCCTAACCATCCCTGACCAAACCGTCAGGGTTTGGTGTTTCCCGCTCTGGGAACACCAAACCCTGACGTTTTGACTGTTGCCAGTCACGAAGAATAGATTTGATTTCTATAAAAATGGTTGCGGGTATCATAGCTCCACGAGAATCTTTTACTTTTTAGCACATCATTTCCCGTAAAAAAAAATGGTCACGATTCCTTTTAACAGCACTGACATCTGCTGAAAAATGGAAGAATGAGAGAACAGCTGGATAGATTGCCCAATGCTGAAAAAAGGGCAGCCGTTGCCATCGCTCGACTTAACTACCAGCAAGATGGCGGACGATCGAAACGTTCATCGCGTGCCACAGATCTAGAGACCCTTTTTTGACTCAGCTCGCTGTCAGCCAGCACATTTTTCTCAGCCAGCCCCTTTTTTGACTCAGCTGGTTGACAGCCAGCTGTCGTCAAAAAAGTGTCTCTCTAGATCTGTGGCACGCGATGAACGTTTCGATCGTCCGCCATCTTGCTGGTCATTAAGTCGAGCGATGGCAACGGCTGCCCTTTTTCCAGCATTGGGAAAGGGTTGCGCCTCAAAGGGTTAAAATACAGCACGTCCGAGCTTTCCCAAGGGTTCTAATTCTGCGTAATTGCAACAGTATCTCTAATTGTACTGTTGTCCCTAGTCTCCGATTGCATCTTCTGCCTCTATTCACGTTGAATTCTCCTGCTGACCTACCAAAAAACAATAATTGCGCAATTTGATTCAAGTCTGAGATAGGAATCTCAAATTATCTATCCAGTGTGTTACAGGTATTTCTGCGATTTCCATATATAGTATTGTGCATTTACCGGAACATATGACGATGTTTTGGTCCGGTGAGAACAAAGGAAAGGGGGGTAGCATTCATATCCCCATGAAATCGTGCCCCCGGTTCCATACTGCTGTCCCGCTTAGCTGCCCATAAGTTCCCTCATTTTTTATGCAACAACCTACATTTTCACGATAGCTGTCTCGTTTGCTTACGTACGTTATTACCAGGCTGAAAACGGATGTACACAGTGCCTCATTTTTCAACAGGCACAAGCCCGGATTTTGTAAGATTTCTAAGAATCGGCAAAATAATTCGATAAATCATCATAGTATACTTGGAAAGTGTACGAAATATAAGAAATTACGTCTGAGAATAATTTTCTAATGGTATGCAAAGGCCGGTTTAGGTGCTGCGTCTATTGTGTATTATGTTTTGTCGTTGTTTACCCTTTAACGCGCAGTGTTCCCGCTCTGGGAACACCAAAATCTGACTTTTTGACTGTTGCCAATTCCGAAGAATAGATTTTATTTCTATAAAAATAGTTGCGGGTTGACATAGCTCCACGAGAATCCTTTATTTTTTAGCACGTCATTTCTCGTAAAATAATGGTCACGATTATTTTTAAACAGCACTGACATCTGCTGAAAAATGGAAGAATGCGAGAACAGCTGGATAGATTGCCCAATGCTGAAAAAAGGGCAGCCGTTGCCATCGCTCGACTTAACTCTAGATCTGTGGCACGCGATGAACTTTTCGATCGTCCGCCCTCTTGCTGGTAGTTAAGTCGAGCGATGGCAACGGCTGCCCTTTTTTCAGCATTGGGAAAGGGTTGCGCCTCACAGGGTTAAATCGAGCGATGGCAGCGGCTGCACCTTTTTCGTCATTGGGAAATAAGAGTCATTTTATATGCAGTGAAACCTAGGACATTTCCTTAAATCAGGGGTGGCTTTGACGTAGCATGATAAATTATGAAGATATTTCCGTGCATGAAACTATTTCAAAAGTCTTCCATCTGTCTCAAAACAATAAATACGCAAGGCACAAGGATGCAATGCGTTACTAGAAATCATCCAATGTGCCAAGTTTGCGATACGATTTGGCTACCCCTTCTCTAACGGGTCAGTATTTCTGGAGAAACGGAACTTATAACATTCACATTTATCTCCGTATATTGATCACTTCTTGCGGAATCCGCGAATGTCCAACTTAGTCAAGTAACAATTAAAATTTCAGTTTTGCCTTACCTAAGTATTTATCAAAATGAATTCTGATCATTAACGTAACTGGGATGGGGATAGAGTGGGCTAAGCCCACCCCACGGAGATTTTAGCCCCCTCTAGAAAAATTAAATTTTCTATCCGCAAGAATAGGAGGAAGAGCCCCTAATGTAAGACTAAAACCCATTCTAGAAGTATCTGTAACAGATCTTTCCCTCCTGCAGAGGGCGCCGCCTAAAAGCGGCGATTAATTTGTAATTGTTACTACGCACTGAGCGTGGCAGGCTCTTTTGGACTGAACGGACGGACGGAGGCCGCGAGCCTTACAAATGTTAAACGGAAGGGTAAGGCCTAAATTTGTATCAGTTATTAAATGTAAATATGTAAGATATATATGTGCGTCATGTACTTGGAAGAAAAATAAATATTCTAGAATTTTTAAGTCACGGAATTATATTCTCCACTGGGCCACCACCGCACCCTCTCTGTTATAGTATCCAAAAAGCCTACCCAGTTACGCCAATTAGTCTAATTCAGGGGCGTAGCCAGAAATTTTTCATGGGGGGGGGTTACGACTACTACAACTCATATATATGTATAGGTGTGTGTGATAATGTAGTGAAAAGTATACATTTTGCATGGCAAAAAATTCCTCATGGGGGGGTTATGACCCCCCTAACCCCCCCCCCCCGTGGCTACGCCCCTGGTCTAATTAGAGAAAATGTAAGTAGTCAAGCAGATACAGAAAAGGATTTCCGTTTGCCCTTACTTGTTGGAAGAATGGTGAACTGATGACTGCTGAAAAGCTCTATTTGTCAGAAAGTAACGTAAAATAATAAGTCATGTATTAGTGAAGAGGCTCTTTGCATAGTTCTGGACCGATCTCGAGGTACAAAAGTATTTATTATGAAAGGTAATGTAAAAGAAATGTCGCTGTACAGCTAGGTTCTATGCGCACTCATAAAGGCGGGCAAGGTAGAGCACCCCCCCCCCTCCTAGAGATCTAGTAAATTGCCTTATGATGAGAAAAAAATTGCATCACAAAGAAAAATCGGAGCTTAAATTTTTACAAGTGAAAATTTTGCCCCCCTCTCTAGAAAAAATTTTTGAAGTTTGCCCCCACCCCCACCCTCCATACTAAAAAAATTTCTATGGGCACCCATGTGCACACCAAATGTTCTGGTATTAATATTATGCTTAGGTTTTTAGACAAAACGTGTGAATTCAGATTTTTTTGAAGAAAAAAAAATGTATAAGATTAATTTTACACCTTCTTAAAGTCTATGAGCGTATCGGGCCTCACCATGGCACAGTGGTTATGCCACTGAAAATGGTAGACGGCCGAGGTGTGAAGGTCCCGGGTTCGGGTCGCATCGCGCGGCTGTCGATCTAACGGTCTGGAGTTTTGGTAGGTTTTCTCCAGTTGTAACGTGAATACGCTTTAGAACCCCTTAGAAAGTCCTCCTACCAAGGCACCCCACATCTTAGGCAGATACCCCGCGTGCAGGTTTGCCTTTAAACACAAACACACTCAAACACTATGAGCGTATCATCTTTAGACCCTTTTCGAGAGCGAATGTTCGTATTCCTTCGTTACAAAATATGATTTTCGCACAGAGGTCGCGAATGTAAATCACGAAAGCAGACTTCTACATTCACAAAAGTTATCGCCAATGTCGGTTCAGGGCCGGCCCGAGAAGCGTGCAGGGCCCCAGGCGAAGCTCAAGCGCGGGGCCTGTTTTCTATCATGTCTTATGTAAGTTACTACTAGCACTGCTAGTACATAATAGCTTTATTTCACGGCTTTTTTCGGCATATATCACAACCATCTACAGAGCTCGGTCTAATGTGATGGCAAAAAAATGGCCCAGGAGAGGGCCTTAGGCGATCGCCTACATTCGCACCCCCTTTGGGCCGGCCCTGGTCGGTTGGTACTTCGGAAGCCGCAAAAACCTACAAAATGTCCAATTTTAAGATTTGTGATGTATGCTCGTGCTTCAGAATTACACAGTGGTGAGTGATGGTCACATTTCCAGACAGATAAGACAAAAATCCTGCAAATTTTGTGCAGGATTCATTTAAGACATTTTCTTCTCTTAGATTGTGGTCAGATTTCGTTTACCCTTATGCCAGTTCTTTTAGGAAAACATGCAAATTTTGAACTGCTTTTTGTAGAATTCAATTGGGCCTGAGACTCGAAAAAATTTAGAATGTCCCTTTACAAGATGTACCGTGCACTATTACAAACAATGAGCTTATAGGGGTTACGAAACACTCAAGAAAAAATGCTAAACTTACGGAATTTTGCAGTATTTCCGAAAACAGGGAACTTTGCAAATAATTTTTGGGCTTATGATTTTTTTTTTTTTAAGTTTGATGAGACATATACAAGATTGTCCTCGTAGATTGTCTGTTAATATTAATTCATAGTATATTGGGTGAAGAAGAGTTATTACATTTTTCGAATGTTAAACATCATTCGCTTTATTTTTAAAACTGTTCATAAGTCCTGTGACGCCTGTCGTTTTTCAAAAGAAACAATAATAGTGTCTGACTGCGTTTAGCGTGAAAAATTGGCAATCGGCCAGTAAAGATGGATCCAAATGAATCGGTCGACGAGGTGAGAAAGCGACGGAGTGAATGCACGTCTTGCTCATTGAATACTTATTCTTAGTTGAATTGATTTGACAATAAACATATGAATTTTGTGGTTGAGTTTGTAAACATAGTATTCCCAAAAGAGTAAAGTGGCTGGAACTTTCAAGAATAAATCGTTTCGAAATAATTCCAGAAACGCACATCTGAACGGCACCCCCAACAACTAAGTGCCCGTTTAGGCCTCCAAATCGGATGTTTACGTTTTTATCTAATCGATAGTCAGATAGTAACTAGCCACACCATGGCTGTGCTTTTGTGATTTATGTCACTCGAAATGTTAGACGGAAGGTACCTGGTTCAAAACCAGGTCGCGTCCGCCGACCTAACCATTCGGAGTTTCCCGTGGTTTTCTCCGGACAGGTTAGGACCCCTTAGGAAAACCGCCACGGAGGGCGACCCTATTGCATTGTCTTTCAGACGTGGATTTATAATCGGCCCACAAGCCAAGCACACAAATCCGAAATAAATGGTACACAAACATACAAACAGTAACTACATTGAATTCCGAAGTAGCTTCAATGTCTGTTGCTGATACCCAGGCGCACTCACTCAGTAAGGTATCCTTGGTGGTGGTTATTTACCAGGTACGTACGACGTGTATGAGGGAGGGAGAGATGCGACAAAAGGGCCGTGCGTTCCGGACTGGATCCATCCCAGGTGTGCGCCGAAGCGTGAGGACGCACACCACGTCGTAAACCACTAAATGGAATTCCGTTACGCACGGATTGCGACACGAAAGGAAAAGAATGACCTTGATCAGCTTCCGATTCGGCGGCGGAATGGTTTCTGGCACGTCCGCCCCATTGAAAGTGAGCGTGAGAGTCCGCTGCCGGCGGTGCCGTGCCAGCCATAAGTGGTGCAGAAGAAGATGAGTTGCCTGCCGATGAGATTGGGAAGCAAGCACGCACGATTACGCGGTGTGCGGAGGAAAAAAGGTTACATGATATGTGTCTGTCTCATGCGTGCGATGTGGATGAACACTAGCGCGAGAAGTTCGCAAGTTTAACCCTTTGAGAGGCGCAACCCTTTCCCAATGCTGAAAAAAAGGGCAGCCGTTGCCATCGCTCGACTTAACGACCAGCAAGATGGCGGACGATCGAAACGTTCATCGCGTGCCGCAGATCTAGAGACCCCTTTTTGACGCGCACACAGCCAGCTGCGGGTCGAAAGGTGGTCTCTAGATCTGCGGCACGCGATGAACGTTTCGATCGTACGCCATCTTGCTGGTAGTTAAGTCGAGCGATGGCAACGGCTGCCCTTTCTTCTGCATTGGGCAATCTATATCCAGCTGTTCTCGCATTCTTCCATTTTCCAGCAGATGTCAGTGCTGTTAAAGATAATCGCGGCCATTTTTTTTTAAACCAGAAATGACGTGCTAAAAAGGAAAGGATTCTCGTGGGAGCTATGTCACCCGCAACTATTTTTAATAGAAATCCAATCTATTCTTTGTGGCTGGCAGCAGTCAAAACGTCAGAGTTGGGTGTTCCCAGAGCGGGAACACTGCGCGTTAAAGGGTTTAACAAGAATTCGTAAACATTCAAATTTTCTTGCGAGCAATAAAGCAATAAGGGATAAAGCATTAAAGAGAAATACAACACAGAACTGACTAAAAAAGAATTGCGTTCTATCATGATAATGTAAAAATCTCATGTTTGGTAAGTGCAAGGTTCACGTACATTATGCACCAATCGTAGGTAAATGAATAATTAAGGAAAGTTCTCCGTGGGCTGTCAGTCCACCAAATAAGTTCTCTGCCCACTTTAGGTGTGATCACCTTCACGATATGCCATTCAAATTCAAATCTTTCTAGTTGGAAGAAAAGCTACCTTGAGAATTTTCTTAATTCCTCAGCATTCAAATGGGGAAAATTATGAAAGCGAACTCGAAATCTCTAATACAGTGGCGTAGCTAGAGGGGGGGGAGGCAAGGAGAGGCATCTGTTCCCGGACACAGAACCCCAGGGGCACCAAATTGTATCTAAAATATTCCCCATTATGTTTTGAGAAATAGAGGAGGCGCAAAAGTTTCAGTTGTCCCCGGGCGTTGAAAACCCTAGCTACGCCTCTGCCCTAATATAGATCGATATCCCTCGGAATATGCCGGTTACTTCCCTTGTACTCTAAAGAGTCAATCAGGAAGGTCCCTAAAACAATCCTGAACAGTGGCGGATACAAAAGAAAATTCTAGAAGGGGCATAAAAGTTTTCTGTCTCCTTTTTCTTGCAAATTCATTTCAATCTACCAAATAAGTCAATATTCTGTAGTGTAAATTTAGTTCGTTTGGGGAGGGGGGCAGGCAAGGCCGTACCTAGGGGGGGGGGAACCAGGGGGTCCGGTCCCCCCACTAAATTTAAAATTTTGTTAACAAAACAAAATACTGAAGCTTTTTTGTGAAAAATTTAGCCTTTTTCACCTTTTGGTCCCCACCCCCTCCCCTAAAATTTTTTTCTGGATACGGTCCTGCGGGTAGGGCCTGACTAAAACATTTCGTGCCCAAGGCACATTTTAATTTCTGTGCCCCTATATATAAACTTACTAACTCAATATTTTGCCCTATTTCTACATGTGTGCCCAGGGCACGTGCCCTAAGTACCTGTGCGATAATCTGTGCCTGTGGGGTGTCCCACTTCTGGATCAGCCTATGAGCCCTGCTGTCCTACGCTGAGAGACTGCAGCAACATAAAAAAGAAATTAATGGGAAAGATCATATTTTACATCCATAAAATGGATGTGTAGTGTATATGAATCTTCCAACTAACACCGTTTCCACCCGCAAAATTGCATTGATCCGTCAGTGTGGTCCGATGGCCCCTTATGTTTCCATGGAAACATATGTACACCGTGTACTTTCATGATACCAAAAACAGATTCCATGAACTTTACATTATCTCTCTATTCTAAAAAAAAAAGTAATGGCCGTTGTCGCAGCTGTCAAAAGCTTGTTGGGCTATCTGCCCCTAAACCGTGGGGATTTGAGTTTCGACTAAGGTGTCCACTGATTCGAAAAATTCCGAGGAACCTGATAAGCTGACTTAAATTTCGAAAATCGAATTATTTTAGAAGATATTAATAAAAAACTGAAAGAATAAACATAGTGGTTGACAGATTTGGCATAAAACCATTCATTCCTTTGCAACAAAGCAATTCCAAGTATGTAGAAACTGACATCTGCTGAAAAATGGAAGAACCCGAGAACAGCTAGACAGATTGCCCAATGTTGAAAAAAGGTCAGCCGTTGCCATCGCTCGACTTAACGACCAGCAAGATGGTGGACGATCGAAATGTTCATCGCGTGCCACATATCTAGAGACCCTTTTTTGACGACAGCTGGCTGTGCTCGCGCACAGCCAGCTGCGTCAAAAAAAGGGTCTCTAGATCTGTGATCTGTGACACGCGATGAACGTTTCGATCGTCCGCCATCTTGCTGGTCCAAAGTCACCAAAGTCAATACTGGTCTTGCGACGGCAGTTTATAACATATATACCTAATTTGAGCTCAATCGAATGCCCCGTTTAGGAGCTATGGTGTTCACTCACACACACACACACACTCACATACATACATACATCTCATAAAAATCGCATAAATGAATTCAGAAGACCTCAAAATGTGTCAATATACCAAAATCTCGAAGTCGAATTTTTTCATGATTACAATACTTTCCTTACATGGTACATATTCGGAAAGTAAAAAAGAGGCACTTTTTTCCATTCCCTCTGAGGTTCATCCTGCGCCAGTGATGGCACAGCTGAATCTCGTTTCTTGCCGTGACAACAGCAGATTACTAGAAAAAATTGCAGCATAATTTTGTCGTTGGGTCGCGAATTACTAATTACGGCGACGTCTTGGCACGGGGTGGATAGGACCTGGCAGCATAATTATAGACTTACATATTTTGCTAGATGAAGTTTCTAAGGGAGAAATAAATTCAAAGGAGGGGGGGGGGGAAGTTCGGGGTACAAATGATTTTCATGGGTATTTAATTGGCGATGTAGAAAGTCGGCGTGTGATGCCTTAAGATATGTGCTTTTCGGATTTGCATAGCAAGGAAAAAAAAAAAGGCAGAAACTGGTTACTTTTAGGCATTTATTGTCTTGAGACTCAAGGCTTTAGCCAGGCCCTGATTATCGCACGGACACTTGGAGCTCTTGCCCTTAGCACACATGCAGAAATAGGACAAAAATTGAAAGATATATAGGGGCACAAACATCCAGCCAGCAATATATAGGGGCACAAAAGTTAGAAAGTGCCTTCCTTAGGCACTAAAATGTTACAGTCAGGACCTGGCTTGAGCCTAAACTTCATTATGTAAAGTGGGATGAGTGCACGGCCGCCGCCAGAATATTTTCCAGGGGGGGGGGCAAAGACTACTTCAACGTATGGTTACTATGTTGAAAAGAACAAAAAAGCACGGGAAAACACTGAGGGGGGGCAAGTGCCCTCCCCCTTTGCCCTATGCTGCCGGCGCCCATGGGTGAGTGTCGTGCTTAGTGGGGAGGGGGGAGGGTGAGGGGTTAAGTGATTACTCAGTCGAAAACAGTGCTTGCGACTTTTACATTGTTATTTGTTTACACACTCAACTATTTCTTAAAAAAAAAATAAAAAATTGTACAGTCTTTTGAGATACCGTTATATATGACATTTAAGAACAATTTAGCCCCTTAAAATAGTTCTTCCTAAATTTCGTTAATTGATATTTCTTTTTGGGCATCATAGGATAATCTCTACCAGGGCTATAACATTTTTGTGACCAGGGCACTTCTCAAATTTTATGCCCCTGTATATACCTGGCTGAATTTTCGGGCCCCTGTGCATAGCTTTAAACTAAATTTTTAGGGCTATTCGTGTATGTATGTGCGTGTCCAGGGCACATGCCCTAAGTGCCCGTGCAATCATCAGGGCCTGATCTCTACGTGATTGCTACATTCATAGGGAATTATGATTTTCACTGTGAAAATTTAACTTCATAGTTTTCTTCTTCTGAAACTCATGGCGTCAGCAATTCCTTGGTTTAGGAGTGTCCTGTCAGTATGGGTGATGTTTCGCCATATTCCTCCTCCCAAGTCTACAGTTCTAGCGAACGAGTAAATGACTAGTAATTTCTAAACCAACTACAGATATAAGAAGATTAGTGTTATCCTCTGGCGTTAGATTTCCCAAACTCACTACAAACCCTGAGACGTTTTTCTTTCTAATACCGGGCACTTGCCGTTTATAGGCATCAGGGGCGAGGCGTGAATATATGCCATGGTCATCGCTGCTTACAGATTTATCCCCCTCTTCCCCGTCAGCGCAAGCACACACCCACACACTGCGTTATAAGTTCAAATGAAACGACCGACGAAAAGAAAATTTTGATCATGGTGTGATGCAAATAGTCAAAAATATTATGTTCATATATTTTATCAACATTTAAGTTAAATATTTAGTACAAAAATACTTTTAAAAAATTCCTATTCTAGTCTAAGCTGAATTTCTTATTTGATTCGGTTGATTACTGATTCATTTTTCAAAAAACACATAACTCAAAAGAAATACTAGACGTTGTCATTGGACTATAATTTATTTTTTATGTAACACAATATACATAAGATCGAACACATTAATACAGTAAATTTGTCTTACACTCGAATACTTTAATGACGTGGTGTAAGAATAAAGAACATTTTGGATGTACTTCAAAGCAAATAAGATAATCGAACGTTTGAAAAAAAAAAACACATCCTAAATGGTTATTTGTATTATTTATTTATAGATTTAATAATTAAAAATGAAAAATAATCTTAAATAGTTATTATTAGTAGTATTTATTTAGAAATTTATTAATTAGAAATGGGACATTTTTGATATGTACAGATATTGTACTTATCAAAACAGTAAAGAATAATATTCATCCATTATTTGAAAATAAAATCCATTCTTAATTTGGATGAATATTTTCCGATTATTATGTCGTAAAAATCTTTAGGATGCCAACATTTCTTTCTCGATCTATAGCAATGAAATATTACTCATCCGATTTTCACTTTGGGTGAATCTCTTACATGTGTGAATTCTTTTTAAAGCATGGGTCTTCTAGCCTCAGACAAATAGTCCATTTTTTGAGGTATTCAAATTACAAAAGCATAGGATATTTTTTTTAATATAGAAATTTATTATTTTTTTCTTTTTTCGCATTAGAGTATTTATCAAAAGAACAAACAAAATATTTTCAACATAACAAGTAATTTTATTATATTCAGAAGAAGTTATATGAAACAGCAGTGCATTTTCTTATTATATAAAGAAATGACGCAAGAATTTCAAGTAAGAAGAGACGAGAAATGATTTAATTTCAAAAATCATTTTAAAAAATGATTTTATTTATTTTAATTTAAAACCAAATTAAACGCATCCCACAGATAGGCATTGCCGTTCTGTAATTCGTTCGTGTCAACTTTCACATGCACACGTATTTATATATTTTTTGTAAATCAATCAGTTCAGTCGCCTAGTAGTGTTAAAACGCTGGTTGGATAGCTATCTTTTTAGAGATGACCTGGCTCACTTTTCACCGTATATTCCTCCCGAAATTTTCGCGCTATTTGATTGGCCAAGGAACTGCGCGCGTCATCGGACGAGATGCTCTGTTATCAGCGCATCTCTTTTCAGGTCGGGACGATTTCCTTTATGACCAAAAGATGGTAGCAGTAAGAATCTTGTATAAACGGAGGTTTCTCTGCGAAACCAAACAAGAAAATAATAAAATTACCTTATAAGCCATTCCTTTGCACAAAAAAAGATTATTCTATTGCGAAAATTTTATAAAATTGTGTTTTTAAATACGCTGAATTCAAGTTCAAAACTCTTCGCATTTTTCAGAAACCTGCTACTCATCTGCGCATCGTGCGCGGACTGAAGGCTTCGCCCCTGATAGGCATTGGCCACTACCAAGGCCAGAGTTAATGGTCTCCTTATCGTAGAGGCACCCGATAGGTGGACGAGCATTGCCTCCTATCAAGGGACGGACAATATGGCATCAAAGCCCGTGTCGAGAATCGAACCCGAACCCGTGGTGTGGTAGGATGGCTCTGAGGCCTTTTTTGCGAAAATTGTCGCGAGAATCGAGGCCTCCGTGTGATATTTCGCCGCAAAGTCGCCACGCCTGGCGACATTTCGGACATTTGGCGCGATTTTAGTAATGGGGCCTGTAATTTTTCTTCCCTGCATTAGTATAACGCAACAGCCTAGTATTTAAAAGGCATTCTATCACGCAATGAAAACTCGCGTTTTATTGGGATTTTTCTGGAGTCTCGAGAAATTGCTAGAGATTTCGGCAAGCCTATTTAAGAGGTGCAAAACACGCCCAGCGAGCAGTTCAGATGTTGTAATTAATCAGCTGTTGCCGCGAGCAGAGAAACGCTGGCTCTGCTGAGAAGCTGTTCTTCGTTGTATTAACGGTGTTTTTGAAGCGGTCTTTCACTTGTTTTCGGAAGCTCATTTTTCATTGCTGTTAGTGAATACTTTATTATTTTATGCTGAGAAATAGATGTCGTTTCTCCGGAAGAATTTCCACATAATTTTAGCCTGTGGAAATGTTTTATTGTGTGAAATACAGCATATGAGAAAGCTTCTGTGCTAAGTTGACTAAGTCAAGTTACTGCTTATCAATTCCTGTGTAGCTGATTGTTCGTCGACGTTCCAGAATCAATGAAATTTGTGTTCTATCCTGTCAACTGGACTGTTTCCCAGAACTTTCCACCTACAACACTCAAACTGGACTTTTAAACGACGAACCCTAAAACTAAGCAGTTTCCTGCAACGATAATTACAAAGCTGTTAGTCTTAGAAACTTAAATCCAGTACTCAGCTCGCTCTTACGACCTTGAGTCTTTTTAATACTAAAAAATTTTGTAGTTCAAAATATTACTGATAGCTGGCTCTTACATGTATAATGGGGAACAAATTTGCAATAAAAAAAAAAAAAAATGATGTCTCTCTCTATGCTAATAGCAATTTTTTGCAGTTATCTGTTCCTTTTTTAATGATTTTTAAAGAAGTTTAAAAATTCATTTTAGAAAATGCAGTTCCTATGAATAGGAGTAGAGCGAGATCGAATTGTTACTATTATTATTATTATTATTTTAATCGAAAACTTGCTTCATATTATGTATGCGACCGCCATCTATAGGAAACTTTTTAAACTGCAACTTATTTTATTCATTAAAAATATATTATTTTATTCATTAAAAATATATCACGAATCCCTAGTAGTACAACTAGTTCAAAAAACGTTTAAATTACGTAAACGTTCTTTGGACTAATTGTGCTACTAGGGATGGGATGGCGGTTTCCACGCCACCCCATTCGTGAAAATCGAAATTTTCTTTTCCCATTATTTGTACCTTTATGGTGAATTTTTAAAATTTACCAGGACCTTTGCCCACACAGTGGCGCACACAAAAGAGGGGTTCAGAGGTTTGGACCCCTCCAGAAGAATTATTAGTTGAGCTTCGTTAAATTATCATGAAATTTTTTATATTTTAATACATTATAAGACTGCATTTTTAGCAGCTAATTGAAAGCCTGCAAGTATATTGAAATAAGGAGAGGTTTTATAAAAGGAGGTTACGAGGAATGATTTTTGTTCCCCATTCTTTCAGATGGTTGCTGTCACACTGCGGCGCACACAAAGGAAGGGATTCGGGAGGTTTGGTGCCCTCCCAAAATAATTATTAACCCTTTAACGCGCAGTGTTCCCGCTCTGGGAACACCCAACTCTGACGTTTTGACTGTTGCCAGTCACGAAGAATAGATTGGATTTCTATAAAAATAGTTGCGGGAGACATAGCTCCACGAGAATCCTTTACTTTTTAGCACGTCCTTTCCCGTTAAAAAATATTATCACGATTATTTTTAACAGCACTGAAATCTGCTGAAAAATGGAAGAATGCGAGAACAGCTGGATAGATTGCCCAATGCTGAAAAAAGGTCAGCCGTTGCCATCGCTCGACTTAACGACCAGCAAGATGGCGGACGATCGAAACGTTCATCGCGTGCCACAGATCGAGAGACCCTTTTTTGACGACAGCTGGCTGTGCCGGCACAGCCAAAAGCGTTGTCCAAAAGCGTCCAAACTCTTCTACTTTCCTACAACGGAGTTTAATCATATTATTTCGTTATTATCGAAATCACTCGCTAAGATGTGTAACGATCTAGTCAGATTCAAACGCCACAATAATCGCTCACTATGACGTAGTTCCCTTCAAAGTTGCACGAATCAGCAGTCACATTGTGTTTTGATAGCGACGTCACTTGGACACTTGGTGACAGCTGGCTCTGTCGGGCACAGCCAGCTATCGTCAAAAAAGGGTCTCTGGGTCTGCTGCACGCGATGAACGTTTCGATCGTCCGCCATCTTGCCGGTAGTTAAGTAGAGCGATGGCAACGGCTGCCCTTTTTTTCAGCATTGGAAAAGGGTTGCGCCTTAAAGGGTTAAAAATCCGTGCCACTCCAGAATAAGTGTTGGAAGTGAGTGATTCCCGTAAGAAAACTTCTGTACAGCACTTTTTCATTATAATAATCCTATTCATTTGCTCTTTTCAAAAAATAGCTTTACTCTTGCTGTAAGAAGTACGTCGCCAGCACCAGCTTCGGTCTAAGTGTTGGCGTCTGTGTTTTTTATTTTTATTTTTATTCTTATACTTTTTTTTTTTAATCCACTGGCACACATAACACGGTGATCGTTCCCTGTTTCGCCGCGGTAGCGTGGAGAAGGTTGCCGACCCTTTGTACTGTAATTAAGGATTCTACCTGCGGTGTTTGCAAACTTGTTTTCTCTTTCACTCGGAAGAGGAAAAAAAAATTACAGGGATAAAAAAAAAAAAAAATAAGTAAAATAAAATAAAGTGAAAGAAATCTCGTTGTGGACTTGTAAATATTGAGCAGTGATTAACACTTTGAGGCGCAACCCTTTCCCAATGGTGAAATAAGGGCAGCCGTTGCCATCTCTCGACTTAACTACCAGCAAGATGGTGGACGATCGAAACGTTCATCGCGTGCCACAGATCTAGAGACCATTTTTTTGACGACAGCTGGCTGTGCGGCACAGCCAGCTACGTCAAAAAGGGTCTCTAGATCTGTGGCACGCGATGAACGTTTCGATCGTCCGCCATCTTGCTGGTAGTTAAGTCGAGCGACGGCAACAGCTGCCCTTTTTTTCAGCATGGGGCAATCTATGAAGCTGTTCTCGCGTTCTTGTATTTTTCAGCGGATGTCAGTGCTGTTAAAAAGAATCGTGACCATTTTTTTTCGGGAAAGGACGTGCTAAAAAGTAAAGGATTCTCGTGGAGCTATGTCACCCGCAACTATTTTTATAGAAATCCAATCTATTCTTCGTGAGTGGCAAAAACGTCAGTCAAAACGCCAGAGTTTGGTGTTCCCAGAGCGGGAACACTGTGCGTTAAAGGGTTAAACTGTCAAACTATAACTTTTGTTTAAAAGAAGAGACGTGAAATTGAATTATTTAAACGCATTATCAAATTTTATCTTTTATTATTGTATTTTATTTTTAATTTCAAGACATAAAGAATGATTTAAATTATGTATCTTATACCTACATTCATTTTAAAACTGGTTAAAACCGCCATGCATCAAAGTCTTGACAACCTTGAAAAACATGCTTCAAGAAATGAGAAAGCAAATAATGATAACGCAATGGATCATTAATTACACCGTAAAAAAATCCAAATATTTAAATGAAAAATTAACCCAACTATATTGAAGTATCAACGTAAGAACTCTCATTCAAAATAACTGTTGTTCTACAAAACAAACGAAAAAGAAAAAAGGAAAAAAATCATTTAGTTTTTTTATTTACAAAATTTCAAACAATTCTATCATTAAAGTATTTATTAACTTAATTTAATCGGTGCAATGCTTACCTTAGACAAATTTTGGCTAAAAACTCAACCCACTTTCTAAACTTTCTTACCCTTATGAGACTCAAACATTAAAATAAGAATGTAATAGAAAAATCCTCTGCATCAAGGTGTACTTTAGATTAAAAATAAAAGTTTTTATGTTTGTGTATGTGTTTTAAAACTATTAGCACTCTAATACTTTAAAAAAAAAACTTTTAAGAAACTTCAAAGACTCTTGAGTTTTCCTTTGTTTGAAGCATAATGCATCAAAAAGGTAGATCCAATAAATGTTCTTAAATATATGGAAGTCCAGAAGTATTTATGTAGGCCCGAATTTAAGAAAATAGGTCTGTTTGAATATACTTAAGAATTTCTACACAAACAAGCTTCCGATGAGGGTAATTCGGCAAAGAAAGTTAAACAAAGCCCAAGCGAGAGCTCTGAAGCGTGCAGACAACAAAACTTATTCTTCCAAGTTCCTAGAATAGAAAATTACATAATTTGAGAGGTTTCATTTTCCAGTAAAAAAAACATGGCGAAATGACCTATAATAGCATATCATCCCGAAAATGTTCCTTCGCTTTTACAATGGGCCTGTGTGTCTGTACAACGTCTAGACAATGCCAGCCACAATTCATCATTGGAGCGTACAGAAGTAGTAGTATACTGCAGGCTCAGTATCTTCTGCAATCTTCTTTCCCCAGGGGATTTTAACCACACATTACATCGCAGTTCCTTTTCTATCGGCAACAATTTCGTAGAATATGTCCTCCAATTACAAACGATGTTTACGCAATATATAAATCCTGCCAACAGGCCTAGTTCTGTTTGAATGATCTTTGAATTTTAAATTATGATTCAAGGTTTACTTATTAGCATAGTGCGTTACACGTACGTAACTTAGTAACAAGTGCCCTTCTGCCAGGGCGTTATTATCGCTTGAGTAAATCGGGACTTTGCCCAGGGTCTCCGGCTCAAAAGAGCACCCCCCCCCCACACTTCAAATGTTGCTCTGAAATAGCTTCACCATGGCACAGTGTAGAGATGAGACGGGCTCAGCCCGGGCCCGACTCGGGCTCGGGCTCTGTAATTCACGATTGCGTTCGGGCTCGGGCTCGTGAAAAATTTCTCCTTTGTTAAACGTACTCCTTGAAACGAATTTTAAAAAGTGATTTATGGGATAAATAGACGCACTTATTTCAAAAAATAGCGGCACGGGGGACTAGAAGGTGTGTGAAGCTCCAAAATTTATTGTATCCTATTAATGAAGTAGTTCATTTTATTTGTCTTTAGCTGACATTTCGGGCTCGGGCTCCAACTTTAATAATATTGCTCGGGCTCGGATTAAAAGTCTTCGGGCTCGGGCGGGCTCGGGCTTCAAAAAATGAGCCCGAACTCATCTCTAGCACAGTGGTTATGTCGCTGAAAATGGTAGACGGCCGAAGTGTGAAGGTACCGGGTTCGGGTCGCATCGCATCGAGCGGCTGTAGATCTAACGGTCTGGAGTTTTGGTAGGTTTTCTCCAGATGTAACGTGAATACGCGTTAGAACCACTTAGAAAGTCCTCATACCAAGGCACCTCCCATCCTTAGCAGATCGACCTAATGTAGCGTTGCCTGAATCAAACAAATCAAAAACACATGCTCTCAAATATTCTTTTTTAATATATCAAAATTTTATGAAAAGTAAAACAAATTTCATAGATGTGTCTCCCTAAATTCATGAATGCCTGGGACCAGTTGCGTAGCCAGAAAATTTTCATGGGGGGTTTACGACCACTGCACCTCACATATACGCATACATGTGTGTGATAAGGGGGTGAAGAATACACATTTTGCATTGCAAAAAATTCCTCCTGGGGGTTATGACCCCCCCCCCTAACCCCCCACCTTGGCTATGCCCCTGCCTGGGACCCCTGTTGGTCATAATCGGGCCCTGCCTTCTGCAAAAAATTTGACATCGAATTTGGACCCACCATGTCCGAGGGGATAAGTACGCTGAACATATTAGATGGCTGCAGTGTGAAGGTCCGGGGTTTGGGTCTATCGCGCGGTTGCTGACCTAACGGTCTGGAGTTATGGGCGTTCTTTTTTTTCAGATATAATGCGAATACTCATTAGAGCCCCTTAAAAGATCCTCCTCCCAAGGCATGTCCTCGGGGCCGATGCCCCTCAATAGACTAGTAGGGATGGATCCGAGACAAAAAATAGCCCTGTCTCGTCTCGCAAAATCCTTACATCCTCATGTTAAAAAGGCTTGTCTCGTCTCGTAAAAAAAAAGCTCTAAGTCTCTGTTTCGTCCCTCAAAAAATTGTCTCAAATCCATGCCTATAGACTTCCCGTAACACAAAATACACACAAATATACACTGACATTGAATTTCTATGCCATAAATCCAGCAAAGCTGCTTTAAAAGTTTTAACTGAATGGATGCAGCTTAGGCGGAGTAGTGACTGAAGAACCATTCTATCCCACCTTGTGTCCGGGTTCGATTCTTGTTTTGGACTTGGGTGTTAACTTGTCCGTCCCTTCATAGGCAGGATCTAATTATAGCATGGGCCCTTCGGGCATTTGCACGAGGGTACAATTTGTAGGGCCCCCAAATTGTTCATAAAAAAATATCTCTATTAACAATTTGAATTTTTTTTTTGAAAACATTTATTCACAGAGATTTGGGTCGAATTTTAAATTAATTTAAAAATTATGGAGTTTTCTCGTTGTTAAGGTATCCAAACACCTCAGAAACGTAATTTTCGGTCAAAAAACCGATTTTTCAATTTTTATGAAATAATAAAATTTGATCATTTATCTTTCTAAAACCACTTGAATTTTCATTGTATCTCAAGTAGAAGTAGGGATATAGCAGTTTTGAAAATGAGTATCTCTAAGCTAAATAAAGTGTATATGAAAGTTGTTTTTTAGCGTTTTCTCAAAATGAAGTTTTTTTTTGACGATTTATTAATCGCAAAACATCATAACTTAAAAAACCAATGCATTGAATGGGATGAATTTTTTGTTCGTATGTTGTTTTATATATTATTAAAGGGAATAGACTATGCTCATTAACATAAACTAATAATATTTCAATTTATGGCTGTTTGTACTTAAAGTTCTTGGCTGTTTTCGCATTTCTTACCACATTCACGCAGATTTTACTGTTTCCAGCTTCCCATGTAGCAGGACAAAACTTCTTGATAATAGTCTATTTCCTAGATTATATTATCATTAATCTTATGCATTTTTATAGATTTTTGCATATGTAAATAATTTTTTTGAGTTATGGTGTTTTGCGGAAATGCAAAAATTTTTGATATTTTTTTGTCTTTTTCCTGCCCCAATTTTTTTTTTCAGATATTTTGATAACTTTGTTTTTAAATGATTATCTCATTTTTTCTGTTACATTTAATGATAAAATATAGTTTTTAAGTGTAAAATTTTTTTAAATTAAAAAAAAAAAAGTCTCCGCAGGTGTACGGATACCTTAACTAAAATATTGGTTTTTTTTTTTCTTACTTTTCACATCACTTACGCTTCAAATTTATAAAAACTGACATCATTTGAGTACATTTGATTGCTTTCTGACTTCATGATTTATCTGGAAAATAATATCTGGTTATGAATTTTTTTATATTATACTGAGTATCGATTTCACTGTTGTGAAAATTTGTAAATTCAGTGTTCAATGATTGCTAAGTTTATATATTGGGTTGATCGGAAAGTCATGTCGTTTTTTCGTATGTCAATATTTTGCCTAGACAAAACTATTGAAGACAATAATACGAAATTCTGGACGTATGTGAGGTTCTCAGCGTAGGTGCTAGATTGGAAAGCGTTTTCCAAAATTCGTAACTTATGGGGGATAGGGGGGCCGAAACGTTCTTTTCACGTATCCTGCGTGATCTCAAAGAAGAAAAGTGATATCCATAAAATTCTTGCTGTAATATACAGCCCTCGCGAATGACTAAAAATCGATTTCAGAACATTTCGAGTAGGATTCTTCATGGAGGGTAGACGTGAAAAAAGGGGGAGGGTGTCCATTTTTTTTTAAAGATAAAAAGTATTATTTATAAAATTATCCCTTTAAAATTCAACAAATGCGGGTCCTATGCCTAGGCACAGCTCCTTTGCAAATCAATGCTTGCTGAAAATTTATTTGTTTGAGTTCTGTGTAGAAAAAACGACATTACATTCCGATCAACCGAATACAACAGTAACGTGTTTGGCAGACACTTGTGTTGTACAATAACGGTAATGTACGGTAATGTACGGTAAAATGTACAATAACGGTAATGACATTTTAATATACAACATTCCCATTCTTGAAATTTTGAGGCATTTTTGTGTAATCGGAACAGCAGGTTATTAGGACCAAATTGATCCAATCCCGATGTTCCAATCAACTGGAATCGGCTGATTACGATTTTTAAAAAATTGTTAATTTATCGCTGTCTTTTCTGGAGAGGGCGCCCCCCCAAAATGTCTGAAGTCCCAGGGCTCCGTGTTGTCGTAATCAGGGCTTGTTCATAGGGGTAACGTTGGCCGGCCATTGTTTGCTCCCATATTAAAATGGACAATAATTCAGACCTTAGTAGTTAGTGGTGAATGTTTGATGAGCCAGTGCCCAACCCTTGGGAGAAAAAAAAAATACTAACTGAATCGATCTTTGAATTGATCACTTCAAAACATCATATACTGCTGGGAATTCCAAGTCAAAGATTTTGTTCAAAAGACTAAATCCAATACAATTATGCAATACCTTGAATTTTATACTGTGGCATATAACTGGATAGATATTTTTTAAATTTTAAGAGGGGTTAAATTTATAGGGTCTAAAAAAAGGAGGCGGATTGAAATCTTTAGCTCTTACTTAGAAGGCGCCATCTCCTATTTCTGCAAGCCTCACCATGGCATAGTAGTTATGCCACTAGGGATGGACGCGAGACGCGAGAATTCTCGCATTGTCTCGCGTTCTCGCATTGTCACGCGAGACGAGACAGGCATTTTTTTTGCGAGACGAGACGCGAGACGAGAAAAAAAATATTTTGCGGGACGAGACGCGAGACGAGACAGAGTCTTGTCTCGCGCGAGAATTCTCGCATTTTCTTCCGTCTCGCATAAATACGATCGAAAAAGCGACAATTTGCCTGAAGCCTCTACCGTTTAACTTGCGTCTCCTTCGTTTTCGGTCCTGGTATACTATCAGCACTCTACAATACGCACAAACAAGTAACATTTAAAATTAGAAGAGACGAGAGATATTCAAAACACACAAAGGAGAGGATAAAGAAAGAGGCGGAAAAAAAAAGAAAACAGAGAAGAGTTGAAAGAAAAATAATAAGTAAATAGGAAAGGCGGTACGGTATGTTCAAATCTGACCACTTTTAGACGGGGCCCGGGGCATTAAGTTTGGGGCCCCCCTTACTGTCCCCTTTTTTACGCATTAAGCCCCTTTACTGAGCCTACCTTTTTTAAGCATTTTAACCCAGTTTTGACCGCTGCTGTACTCGAAAATTGCATTAACTGTAGTTTAGTATTTAAGTTAACTGTAGTTTTTGTACTTTAATCAAATCGTATTTATCACCCCAAAAAAATATCTCTAACTTGATCTAGTGATAGACAATTAGGTAATACCTATATTATAGAGGAAATTCTCTTTTTTCCCCACAATTACTATTTCAGTACATATGAATTTATAATTTAGATAATCGAGATATATATGGGCCCCCTTTTTCTTCAGGGGCACCGGACTACCGCCCCCCCCTTGCCCCTGTGATAATCGGGTTTCGGGTATATCAGAGGGAGATTAGAAGTAGAGCAACTTGCTTTCGCATTGATGCTTAGTCTGAGTAGGTTGAAATATGGTTGAATATCCTTGGTTGAAATATCCTTGTACCGATATTATCCTCAAACTTTCCCCAAACACACGCTTCACCCAAAAACACGTTGCGGCGCGCGTAGGGGGGGGGGCGCCCACCCTGGTGACAACTTTCTAGGGGCGGTTAAATCCCTATCGTTGCCTATTTTAAAGAGATTTAAATGACATTTTTTATTCTTATATATTAATATCGGACGGAAAGAAATGCAAGCAATTTTTTTAAAACTATTTCTGTTTTCGTTTATATTATCATGTTTTCCCTTCCTTCGGCTTGCAAAACTTCAGAGTGTGACACATTTTCGTGTAAAAATCTCTCTATTCTAAAAAAAAGTAAAGGCCGCTGTCGCCGCCGCGGTCAGAAGCTTGTCAGCGTATCTCCTCCTAAACCGTGGGGATTTGAGTTTCGACTATGCCCACAGATTCGAAAAATTCCGAGGAACCTGCTAAGCTGATTTAAATTTAGAAAATCGAATTATTTTAGAAGACATTAATAAAAACTGAAAAAATGAACCGAATGGTTGCCAGATTTGGCATAAAATCATTCATTCCTTTGCAACAAAGCGTTTCCAAGTATCTAGAATCGCGTGAAATTTACAAACATGAGTTTGAATTACGCCCATTTTACGCCAAAATAAAAACTATATGAAATAAGTAACTCAAAACACAAAGTTGATAGTTTTCAAATAGTAAGTTCGCTTAGACAACAGGAGTTTAGAATTAGCGATTATTCGTTTTTCCAAAACAGAATAACTAATATCTTGAAAATAAAAGATAATTAAAATGCAGATTATTTTAAAGCCGGTTCTCGTCCAGCTGGATTATTTGCTACCAGTAGAAATATTTGGCGGCGTTAACTATGCCATTATAGCAGTATTTGCTAGCGCGACGAGATGGTATAATTCGTGGTGCTAAGTACGCCAATCTGCAAACGATTATGTAAATGAAAATATGGATAATGGTTTTCCGGTAACCTTACATGAACAGTAATTATAGGTTGTGAGCATGTGTAAATCGCCAAATAATGAAAAGTCGCCATGGGTGGCAAGCTATCCTATCTGTTCCGTAGCTTTTATTAACTTTACATGTACGCAAGTCGCCAAAAAATGAAAAATCGCAATGGGTGGCAAATTCGAAGGGTGTCCAATAGGTTTTACATTATTAAAAATACAACTGAAACAGATGTTCTGATTTTATTATGCTTTAGCTCCTAATTAATATAACTTTTGAATGGCAACATTGAAAATCATTGTGTTTCTGAAGAGTGCAAATAATTTTTCCAGCGATTATAAGCGGAGTCCGCACGCCAGGTGTAGTATAGCTCAGGACCCGTACAACACGGATTCCCATAACAAAATATCTTCCGTGTTATGAGGGAGAGGGGTTCTACTGTAGTGTGAAGTTTCAATTTTTATGTACCAATGAACATGCAAGAACCAAGCAATGCGTAGCTCAGTAACATTCTATCTGATCCAATCTTCGGGTTTTGTCTGTTGAAATTATGTCTTTTTTACGAATAAGCCTGATTAGGGGCCGAATGTCTCATACGAAAAGCGAGCGTAATGAGTCTGGGGGCCTTGGCCCCTAGTGATACAAAAAAAAAAAATCACTTCATCAAAAGCTATAGAGGTAATGGGGCTACTGTGCACTTAAAAATCAGGCCACTGACATTGAAAAATTATCGGAATGTCAACTTTCAATAGAGATAAATACAAAATACATGAATATACCTCTGTTTGCGCCCTTTCGGATGCCTACTCCTTTACATTTTTTATTCCCCCCCCCCCACACACACACACACGCACACTCACATTCATTTGAAAAAATAAACCCATTTAATGTTGTGCGGTTTTTCTCTTTCCACTGCTTTTTCACTGGTTCTTCAAAAACTGTACTATGTACTTTTATCAACAGTCACCCAGTATTCATCATGTTCAGTGGCGTACGCAAGGGGGGGAGGGGTTGGGGGTTCACCCCTCCCCCCTTGTCAAAATTTTTTAACAAAATGTCCACAAATTTTCAATTTTTAGCTTAAATATTACGTTACACAATATTACATTTATACACATTTAATTTATACACATTTATACATTTACACACATTTATTTTAGCTTAAATATTACATTTTAACACAAAGTTATGTCTATAACCCCCTCCCCCCTTGAAGGAAGTCTGCATATGCCACTGATCATGTCAAGAAAGAAGAAAAAAAAGTAATAATAAACACAAAAATTGCCTTTCAAAATGAGCAAAAGCGTTATACTTATAAAGAAATATTGTAAAATACTACTATATGTATAAGATCTTTTCCTGTTTTAAAACTTCACGCTTTGAGATGAGGAACAACCCTCGCAGAATTTCTCTTTATCCTTAACGCTTCCTCCAGTCATTTAAAAAGACAAACTTTGAACACAGGACTGGGGCCGAAAGGAAACGCATGCTTTGTGTTGAGATGCCAAAGCTTTTTTTTTTTTTTTTTACGCAGAATATCAGATATCGGAGGGTCCCTACTACAGAGTTCCAGTTAAAACAGAAATGTCGGGAGAGAGATGTCCCGAGGACATAATTGCCCGGTGTCTTTTGGATTTGCCGACACGATGGATGACCTCTCACTCCAGAACAGAATGGACCTACGGAGGGCGAGCTATCTCAGCACGTGGAAGTAGGTGCGCCCTATCACCGGAAGAATTTTTTCCCCTCAACAATAGGACACCTCCGAACAGATTGCGAGATAAGGCGCCAGAGCGGTGACAAGTTGCAAGATGACCGCTGCTTTCACAATTGACATGAAGACTTCCGTTCGCTATTCCACCCACAAACAACTATTGAGTGACCGTTTTTTTTTCCCGGAAAAAAAAACAAGGGTGAGGAATTAATGTATCGAGAATTTCGCTAATGATCGGTTTCCAGACAAAAAATAAAGTATGTGGATTCTGGACACTAGAAAAGACACCGACATATGGTTATTTTCTATCATCCTCCAAAGGTATGGGGAGGGGGCTCGAGCCCCAAAGCCGCCCCCCATTTCGTACGTCACTGCAGAAGCGTAACCATGGAGTGGGATATCGGGATATACCTCCCTGCGAAACTTTCAAAATTAGTTATTAAGAGCTTTCAGATTTTTGTCATCAATAAGAAATTAAGTTTATCAATACAAAATTATATCTTATACAACCCCCTCGACAAAATTTTCTGGCTGCGCTCTTGCCTCATCGACTAGCATATAACGACCATGTTACATCCTATGTCACTATTAAAAGTCGCGTTTTTTCCGCTCACCATTGGGGAATAACACTCAACATACAACATGGTAAGATGACTGAATTGTGAAGGTCTCTGTGAAGGTTCTGAAGGCAGGGTTCTATCCTGCCGTCCGGCTATGGAAGTTTTGGGCGGTTTTCTCTAGATGTAACGTGAATACCTTCACGCACCCCTTCTAAGCAGATAGCTCTTTCGTAGCTTTACCTTAACACAAAACAACACAGAAACATTAATAAATCATCAATATAGCTCTTATGTGTTCATGATGTAAGTAGTATTATTCCTTATAAAAGCGTTTTTAGCCATTAATAGAGCAGTTGGTTTGTAACAACAAGGTATTTTTAATTTCATATACTAAAGTATTTAATGGATTTTACATGAATTCCAGCTGGAATATAACATTTATTTTTATTTTTAATTTGGGTTTTTATACAAATAATTATCGAATCATTTGTATAATGAATGTAAAATAATGTGAACTCTGATTATTGCACAAGTAAAAGAAAAAGACGACCAACAAATATTAAAATATTTTGCAAGAAGGACTCAAACCATTGGTTTTTGGCAAAGACATTAGAATATACTCGTTCTAGTATATTCTAATGTCTTTGGTTTTTGGAGGGGGGGGAATAAAGGACAAAGTGTCAATTTAAGTTGGCTAATTTTGAGTTTTACGATATACGAGAAAAAGTAGAGCGTGTTAATTGGCATTTGGACCTTTGTATGCCATGCCATTCCTAATTTAGATCCTCATTAAAAGGAAAAAGTCCTTTCTGTTGTCTCTTCTTTTTGATAGTGTAAATCACATATCGGCAAACCCTGGCCCGCGGCCCGGATGTGGCCCTCCAGGGTATTTTATCCAGCAAGTGGAAGATTTCAAATTTCCATAGACCAGTGGTCCCCAACCCCCTGTCCGCGGATCAAATGGTACCGTGTTGCTCAAGAAAAATTACATTATTTCCATTTTATTTTCTGTCGTGCATTTCTCTCGAGGTCTCGAGTTTCTTGGGTTTGTCCTAATTTATACAGAACAGATTTTGTAACAGAAAAAAATCTCATGACTATTTTACATTATTTTACTGGTTATTAAATATTTCAAGACTATGAATTAAAATTCCAGTCTTTTAAATCCCTATTGCCATTTCCAACAACCTAACTGTGTGAAGCGGGATTTTCTGCACTGACAAGAACCAAAATAACAGAATAAAGGAACGAATGGTAAGAAGCAACACACTTTGGGTGTCATTGCTTCTTACCTCCAGATCTAACCAACTCGTTGCAAAGAAATAAGCTCCGTGTTCTCATTCATTTAGCGTCCTAGTGAGATAAAATCTTAAATCATTTTACATTCATTTTCTGTGAAACTGTATATATTTTGAAGGTATGTTTAAGCACAATTAAATTAAAACAATAGGCGTAGTCCCTCCCCTGACCAGTCCGCGGTAAAATTATTATCAAACGCTGACCAGGTCGCGGCGATAAAAAGGTTGGACAGCACCACCATAGACAATCAATATAAACCAAATCAAAATCCCACTTATACGGTCCGTGACGTCCCTAACATCCTAAATTTTGGCTCGCAACCTTCCAAAGGTTGCCCGTACCCGGTGTAAATGAACAGGTTAAACCCGGGTTCCCCCGATTAAATATGAAACCCATACCTCATACACTAAAACGGGAGGGGGGATAAGTAAGCTTCACTTTAATTATTCACCATTCCGCTCACTATAATTATTCACTATTCCGTACATTGGGGCCGTTTAATTAGATCAAAATTTTATTTGCCCAACATGTGTCCCTGAGTTCTGCAACATATCTGACAAAATTCAAAGCTTTATATATTTTCAAAAGCAAATGAAACTCCCATCAACCATAAATATTACATTTACGCAGTTACGCAAATAAATAAATTTTCGGTGTCATGTCACATTATATATACGGATTAAATCCGAATTTTTATCATTTCAAATAACTATATGAGTTAATATGGTAACTAATATATGTACTAATATGGCAATATGCAACTAATTGCTATTGTTAATATTAATTTTCAATAACTAGTATTAATGTTACTAAAAATATGGTAAAAATTCGCAGTCCTTAATTTTGCGAGACTCGCGAGACGTCTCGCGCGAGACGCGAGAGGCAATTTCTGTGCGAGACGCGAGACGAGACAAAGTGGTTGCGAGACGAGACGAGACGCGAGACGAGACAGAGGTTTACCACTGCGAGACGAGACGAGACAGCCTTATTTCTCGTCTCGCGCGTCTCGCGTCCATCCCTATATGCCACTGAAAATGGTAGACGGCCGAGGTGTGAAGGTCCCGGGTTCGGGTCCCATCGCATGTCTGTCGATCTAACGGTCTGGAGTTTTGGTAGGTTTTCTCCAGATGTAACGTGTGAATACGCGTTAGAACCCCTTAGGAAGTCCTCCCACCAAGGCACCCCTCATCCTAGGCAGATACCCCCGCGTGCAGGTTTGCCTTAAAACACAAACAAACCTATTCCTGCAAATTTCTAAATTTTTTCTCTCTCTATGTTTTTAGCAGTACAGTACTATAAAATCAAGCAGGTACTTTTAGGGTTGACATAACGTGTCTACTTGCGAGGCACTTTTCAAATATGTCAAAACGGTGCATAGCGCGAGCGGGGAGTGGGGGGATAAAATGTGGAAAATCGCCAAAAGTTTGCAATTTTTGATGGTTTATCGCCAAGTTCCGTGCCAAAAAATAGGTCCTCAAAACTGAACCAAGCGTGGCGATATCTTCTAAATTAGACTAGAAACTGGCAAACTCGACAGTTTAGGAGACACAGGAGAAATATAGTTAGAGTATGCTTGGGAAAAATTGTAAAATAATTTTAATAGACGATTTTAATATAGATTTCGATTCCAAAGAAATGTTTCATGGAACAGGGAAGAGAAAAATATTGCATGCTCATGGATTATGATACACTTTCCAAGCAGTATTTATTATGGTGAAGTGTATAGTTGGAATATGCTTGGCGAAGATTGTAAAACAGTTTTAATAGGCGATTTTAATATAGATTTCGATTCTAAAGATGTGTTTTATGGAACAAGGAAAAAAAAAACACGGAACACTCACGGATTATGATACACTTAACGGAATAAAGAGGAAAAATGGGGACGACGCATGGATTATGATACACTTTTAATATATAGCACTTTAGTGCGTGTTTGAAATATGAAAATGTTTCATATTTTAATTTACTTTTTACTTTCCGAACATGTACCATGTAAGGAAAGAATTGTAATGATGAAAAATTCGACTTCGAGATTTTGGTGTATTGGCACGTTTTGAGGTCTCCCGAATTCATTTATTACTTCCTTGTACGTAGTATAAGGAAGTAATGTGATCCCGAAAAATTTTGGGGGCCAAATTTCGACAAAAAAACCGATTTTGACTACCTCTAAATTTAATTTTAAATTTTTTTTCGATGCATCTCATCGTAGGCTAGCATGCACGATCATATTAAAGCGTCTGCAACTCATTTTGACCAGTGGCGAGTCTACTGTGGCCAGTTTTTCCATGCCGTCTGTACGTACGTACGTACGTATGTATGTAACTCGCATATCTCAAAAACTATTGGTCGTAAAATGTTGAGATTTGATATTTAGGATTGTTCTATGATCTAGTTGTGCACCTCCCCTTTTGGTGGCAATCGAATGGATAGTTTATGTACAGGACCGCCCAAAAGATTCGAAATACATTACGCTCTATGGGCCGAAATTCATTAAACTCGCCTAACTCAAAAGCTATTAGGCGTAGAATGTCGAAACTTCATATTTTGGATAGTTGTAACATCTAGTAGTGCACCTCCCCTTTTGGTTCCATTCGACTGGATAGTTTATCTACAGGACTGCCCAAAACATTCGAAATACATTACGCTCAATGGGCCGAAATTCATTAAACTCGCATATCTCAAAAACTGTTAGGCGTACAATGTTGAAACTTTATATTTAGGATTGTTGTAACATCTAGTTGTGCACCTCCCCTTTCGTTTCCATTCGACTGAATAGTTTATCTACAGGACCGCCCAAAAGATTCGAAATACATTACGCTCTAAGGGCCGAAATTCATCAAAGCGTTTTTTAGAGGTATTGGGCTATTTCAAACGACTCAGAAGTGATATATGCTGTAAAGAGTTAGAAAATGAATTTCACCATTAAAAAAAGTGTCTTTATCAGTTTTAGTTCTGCTACAGGAACACTCAAAAGATTTCCAATACATTACGGTCAATGGCAATTTTAGGGGCATTCATCCATTTCAAGCACAATACCGTCCTACCACATAAGTTAGGTAATGGTCCGACCACGGTCACGTGCCTCCCTCAAGAACTATGCCAAAAGTCGCCAAGCTTGGCGACTTTTGGTGTACGTGTGTGCATATTTAACTCTCAAATCTCAAAAACTATTATGAAATTTCATATATAAGAATGTTGTAACATCTAGTTGTGCATGTCGATTTTTGGTACCAATCTACCCAATTTACAGGACCACCGGAAAGAATTTCAGTACTTTAATGTCTATGGACATCTTCAATATAATACTACTGTAGATAGTCATTGTTTGGTACATGCCCAAAATCTCGCCGTCTGTCCTCGACCTTGGCGAGTTTTGGCGAAATATCGCCAAATTTGGCGATAGTCAGTCATTTGGTCCATGCCCAAAGTATCGCCATTTGTCATCGTTCTTGGCGAGTTTTGGCGAAATATCGCCAAATTTGGCGATAATCTGTCATTGTTTGGTTCATTCTTAAAATCTCGCCAAATGTCGTCGATATTGACGAGTTTCGCCGAAATATCGCCAAATTTGGCGCTAAAAATTATTTCGTATTTTGTATAACTCTAAAACTAACCCGTAGATTTTTTAACTTTTGTATTTAGAACTATTGTAATATCTAACTGTTTTCAATATCTTTTTTGACAGCAATCGACTGAGAATTTATTTACAGGGTGAGCCAAATGACTTTGAATACATTGAGGTGTATGGATGCATTCAATTCATTGAAAGTCTGTGGTCAATGACCACTTTGGCTATCCCCAAAATCTCGCAGACTATCTCAAGTTTGTCGGCTTTTGGTGAAATATCGCCAAATAAAGTGTCAGAAGGAAATCTTTCAAATTGAACTCAGCTTGGCGATATCGACCTATTTGGCTGGAAATCGCTAAACCTTACTATTATTGATATTTTATCTCTTTCAAACAAATAAATTTAGAGGAAGTGCGTCGAAAATATTTGTGATCTAATGGACGTGCAAGGAAGTCATGTGTTGGACACATCAGATTTTGTTTTTTTTACGAGATGTATGTGTGTGTGTGTGTGTGTGTGAGTGAACACGATAGCTCCTAAACGGGGCATTCGATTGATCTCCAGTTGGGTATATATGTTATAAACCATCGTCGCAAGACCGGTATTGATTTTGATGTGTATAGGACTTATAGTTTTTCTACAGGGTTACGACAAAGATTTCTTTTACATTATAGCCTATGAGGAGAAAGTCTCTAAAGTGCGCTATCGTTTAAACGGCGCATTCGATTGATCTTCAGTTTAGTCTATATGTTTGAATTATTCATCGATTAAAATTTATTTAAATGCTTGGTAATGATCTTAATCGAAAGTGTTCGGAAAGTCGAGTGGAGTCACTCCAGATTTTTTTTTCTGTTTTCCTGTGGAGAGCGGATGGACACGAGCTTGAAGCCCATGCTACAGATTTAACAAAGATAAACCAACATACAAATTGTACAACTCTGTAAAACAAGTAGATAAATGCAAGATCTCTCGAAACCTGAATTTCACAAAGGTTCCCCCACCCCGGGGGGGAGGGGATTAAAACTAATAGCGTCCATCCACCACCGTCTAAAATGAATGATTTACGAGCACATTCCTGAAAAGAATGAGCACACCAAAGCTTTTATGTGATCCCCCCCCTGATAGAAAATTCTGACAGGAAGAGAGAGATAATAATGAGAGCACATGAAGACAGAGCCCTCTTGCGAGATGTCTATCGGAGAGAAGAGAAGAGACACTGCGGACTGCTTTCGTCCAGAATGTTAATAATCTTCTTCTGGGGTCTTGTTCAGGTTTAGTAAGTGTTGTACGCAATGCATGTACGTTTTAATGAATAGGCGGACGTGAGTGCCCTGCCAAAAATGACGTTGTCTGTCGTTTTCGCTGCAAAGTGGCTGCGAGCTTTTCGAGAGGAATCCGCTAATAAAATGGAAATTAATTCGCCATGTACTTGCCTAATGGGAACACACGCACGGGATGAGTTGTGTGTGTGAGTGAGGCGCTTTCTTGATACATTCGACTTTGCAACAGCTCTAGCAGTTCGGAGGGTCACTAAGGAATCACTGTGACGTCACAGATTTGTCACATTGTGACTGTAAAAATGGGTATACACGAGCGAGGAAAGGCAGCTGTACATTGACTCTCTACGGTAGGGTATACCCACCCATATGTATACCCTTCGACAATGTATTCCACATATGGGCAACCTACGGAACGCTGGCCGGATGTGGCCTGCCAAGTCTTTTTATCCGAATAGCGGAACATATCAAAATCCCGTATAAAACCCTATAAACCTTTCAAAATCCGATATAAATCCCAATTATACGGCCCGCGATTTCCCTAACATCCTAAAGTTCGGCCCGCAACTTTTCAAAGTTTGCCCATACCGAGTGTATACCCTTCTATAGTGCATGCTGTTCGTCCTGCCATCCTGACTTACGAGATCATATCTTTTTGCACATATAAATTCTTTTGATCTCGCAGAAAAATAACCCCGCTATTAACTGGACTTTAGGCTAAGGCAGATAGATCATTTTGTCGCAGACACAGCGGGGGATCTCTATAAAAGAAATTGGAACTATTCTTGAATGGCATAATTTGCCTCTCCTAACTAGTGTACAACCATTTTTAATTGTAAACTGACTTCACTGTGACGCTTCATTTAAGACCGGTCACCAAGCGAAGCGACGTCGCTATCAAAACACAATGTGACTGCTGATTCTTGCAACTTTGAAGGGAACTACGTCATAGCGACCGTTTATTGTGGTATTTAAATCTGACTAGATCCTTACACATCTTAACGAGTGGTTTCGATAATAACGAGAAAGTATGATGAAACCTCATTGTAGGAGAGTGGAAGAGTTTTGACGCTTTTGGACGACAAAAAGTGACCTCTGTGATGTCACAAAAGAGTCAGAGCGGCAACCGTCGTTACCATTGTGACTCCACTGCAGAGTCACTCTATGATGTCACCTCGGGTAGACATGGGATGACCCTATCATGACGTCACAATGACTACTCGTGACCCATATGTGACCATTTTACGGTGGTCACAAAGAGTCACGGAGCTGTTATTAACCCTTTAACGCGCAGTGTTCCCGCTCTGGGAACACCCAACTCTGACGTTTTGACTGTTGCCAGACACGAATAATAGAATTGATTTCTATAAAAACATTTGCGGGTGATATAGCTCCACGAGAATCCTTTACTTTTTAGCACGTCATTTCCCGTAAAAAAATGGTCACGATTATTTTTAACAGCACTGACATCTGCTGGGAAATGGAAGAATGCGAGAACAGCTGCATAGATTGCCCAATGCTGAAAAAAGGGAAGTCGTTGCGCGGGCACAGCCAGCTGTCGTCAAAAAGGGGTCTCTAGATCTGTGACACGCGATGAACGTTTCGATCGTCCGCCATCTTGCTGGTCGTTAAGTCGAGCGATGGCAACGGCTGCCCTTTTTTCAGCATTGGGAAAGGGTTGCGCCTCAAAGGGTTAAAATTCTTTTTCCAAGTTTGCCAACTAGGCATCTAATTTTGCTGAGTTAAATAGAATTTGCGAGTATTGGGGGGAGGGGGGGGGTGTCCTGTACCTTAAGCAAGGGCCTTGCACTTTTCAAATAAATGAATAAAGGAAGAAAAATACGGACGACTCATAGATTATTATACGCTTTTAATTTATGGCAGTGCGTATTTAAAATATGAAAGTGTTTCAGATTTTTTTCCCTTCTTCCTTTCTTTCTTTAAGCCCCACCAGTGGCATAGCGCTGCCGCTTTGAACTGGGAGCCGGAAGGTGCCTGGTTCGGAACCTGGTCGCGTCCGCCGACCTAACAGTTTGGAGTTTCCCGTGGTTTGCTCCGAAACTTCACGTAAATGTAGGTTAGGATCTCTTAGAAAGTCCCCCACGGAGGGCAATCCCCCCCCCTTCTCCCAGGCTTAGAACCCTTGAGCACATAATTGGCCTTAACACCAGGAGCTGGATGAGGAGCTGGAGAGATTGCCCAATGGTGGCTGTGCCGTACAGCACAGCCAGCTGTCGTCAAAAAAGGGTCTCTAGATCTGTGGCACGCGATGAATTTTTCGATCGTCCGCCATCTTGCTCGTAGTTAAGTCGAGCGATGGCAACGGCTGCCCCTTTTCCAGCATTGGGAAAGGGTTGCGCCTCAAAGGGTTAAGGGGGGAGTTGTACTCACTTTCGCTCCATGATAAATTGAGATAGTTGTGTAAGTTTAAAAAAGGGGTAGGTTGCAATGGAGTTAGAAACCCCTACTGAACCAGGTTTAGTCCGTCCGCAGGCCATCGTAGAAAAAAAGCTTCTCGGCGCAGAGTTGATTCCCAAGATGACTCTTCGAATGCCTTGCCCACGCTTGCGCAAGTGCAATGCTGAAATTTATTCTAAGAAGCATTCAGAGAATCAAGTTTGTAAGCAAACATTATTGCTCCCAGAAAGAAACTGCCTCTGCGACGACGAGATCGAGTAGGTTTAACTTGGGTTCAAGATTAAAAATGAAAAAAAGACGACCTGCCCTTTTGGAGAAAAATTCTGCGTACGCTACACAGTTCAGGCAATTTTTAGAAAAGTAAAAAACAAATGTGAATAAAATGTTACTACTATTGAGAAAATCAATTGTGTTTTACTTGAATGTAAAACTCAATACGTTTTTTTCAGCCGCACCGATGGAAAATAGTATATGATATGTGTGTGTATTTTAATTAACACATAATTTACGCGTACCGCAGCGTTAACGAGTACGGAATGAAAATGCAGCGTAAACTGTCGGCGAACGGAATATGTACGTGTCAATCACTCAAGAGGTTAATGCAGGTATGGACAACCTTAGAAAAATGGCGGGCTGAACTTCAGGATGTTAGCGAAGTTGGGCGCTAAATTTCAGCAGTTAGCAAAGTTTTGGGCCGTACAATTGGCATTTATATGGGATTTTGAATGGTTTATATGGGTTTTACACGGCGTTTTAATATGTTTCTCAGGCCGGAGATTGCTCATTCGTGGGTTAATGCATGGGCGCCCATATTTATGGGTAGGGAGGGGCCACGGCCCTTCCATCTCCCTTAGTGTCATTATGATTTATGTACTGGTATAACGTAGAAGTGGTTCGATACTAAAATGTTGTACAATCTTTCAGTGGCAGGACTTTCTTTTTTCTCTTGATTTGTCCACCCCCCCCTAACAAACAATCATATGGGCGCCCATGGATTAACCCTTTGAGGCGCAACCCTTTTCCAATGCTGAATAAGGGCAGCCGTTGCCATCGCTCGACTTAACTACCAGCAAGAGGGCGGACGATCGAAACGTTCATCGCGCGTCACAGATCTAGAGACCCATTTTTGACGACAGCTTACTGTGCGGCACAGCCAGCTGCGTCAAAAAAGGGGTCTCTAGATCTGTGGCACGCGATGAGCGTTTCGATCGTCCGCCCTCTTGCTGGTAGTTAAGTCGAGCGATGGCAACGGCTGCCCTTTTTTCAGCATTGGGCAATCTATCCAGATGTTCTCGCATTCTTCCATTTTTCAGCAGATGTCAGTGGTGTTAAAAAGAATCGTGACCCTTTTTTTACGGGAAATGACGTGCTAAAAAGTAAAGGATTCTCGTGGAGCTATGTCACCCGCAACTATTTTTATAGAAATCAAATATATTCTTAGGGACTGGCAATAGTCAAAACGTCAGAGTTTGGTGTTCCCAATGCGGGAACACTGCGCGTTAAAGGGTGAATGATAAAATTTTCGAAATAGCCTTGTTTTTATTTGATGTAAAGAGAATCAGCATTCAGCACTCCATCTGCCCAGTCTGACTTAATCATTCACGAAGCCTTTAAAGAGGAGATATAATTTAAAACTGCGGATATATCTGACAAAATAACATTTATTTTATCTCCAATCCATTTCACCCCTCTACTTCCTTTTAACCCACATTAAATAAATATAGAAATAATTCGGACATATTCAGCCGTGGAACTTAAGAAATAAACAACAGTCATCTAGGGAAATAAATGATGCTAGATGGCGAACCACACACACACACACACACACACAATCTAACTCCTTGATATCGAATAACAGAAAATAATTTCAATTTTTAATTGAAAATTAACAACTTCCGGCTCGAGAGAAAAAGGATACTTTCCTCAAAAACAACAAGCGTTTCAGCCGATGCAAACACAAGTGGGAAAAAACAACACAAAACTAGAGTAGGTAAAAACTCCATAATTGGTCAAGATTTCCTTGATTTTTTTTTTTTTTTTTTTCTTTTCTTCATCTCTACTCTTTGGCTTCCATGTTTCCTCTTAATTTTATTTACTCAGGGTTAAAGAATCCAAATTGTATGTCGTCTGCTTGTTGTGGCTGCCAAGTCGGAAACGGAAGTCGTTGTTCGTCCGATACGCTTTCGTGTTTTCGAAATTTTTAAGTGGCGGGGGGGGGGGGGGTGTTGAAATTGTTTGACCACTTCTGGATGCGACATTTGGGCGCGCACGTTCACGCTGCTAGTCAAAGAGGTCAGATTGTCTGCCTTCAATTTTTGAGGAACTCTGGTGCCAGGTCTGATGTCACAGAGACAGAAGTTTGAATGTTGACAGTCAATGGGCATGAATAAGTGAGCCAACCCATTCGAATGAATCGATAATGAAATGCATTCGAGATAATCGATTTTGGAAAATCAATTCGAACGCCCAGCACATGGCATTCGAATAGTTGAGAATGTTTAGGATGTAATTCTCAAATTTTGCTCATCACCTCAATAGTGTATGTAACACATTTCACCGATCGGGAATTTTTCCGTAACGAGGTCGTATGCAAATTTAAAAAGGGATACTTTTTAGGAAATTAACGAGAGGAAATTTTTCTTGTCGTAGTCTTTCTTCTTACCTTACTTCGAGCATTTTTTTTTCAATTTACATTGTTCACTTATCTCTAATATATAGAGAATTAAAGCTTGTTACCACCTTTTTGGTACACACTGAATACAGGGTGATTATAAATACAGCTCCACTTTAAAACGATCAGAAAAGGAAAACTACTGGACGAAATGTTATCAAACTTGGTAATTGTGTAAAGGTGGTCATGGAATTTATTATCGGCAGAAAAAAAAAGTTCAAATATTCCACACCAAGGGCAACGACGTATTTGAGGGAGGGGTTCCAGGGTCTGAACACCCCCCCTCAACATTTTGATTGTTGTTACTAAAATGATAATAATATAGTGTCCTTTTGAGAAAAATGCTGCCTTTTTTACCGTTTGGACCCCCTCCAAAATGTGTTTCATGAGAGGGGTGGGGTCGGACCCCTGATCCCCCCCCCCTAAATATGTCCTTGCCCCTGGTGTTGAATTTTTTAACTTTTTTTTCCGAGTCTAATAAATGACCGCCTTTACACAATTACCAAATTTGATAACATTTGGTCCAGTAGTTTTCCTTTCCTGATCCTTTTAAAGTGGAACTTTAATTATAATCACCGTGTATATGTTACAGTTAAAACCCGAATTAACTAGGGAAAACGCGTTCTAACTGAGTGCGTTAGGGAAAACCCGAATTAACTAGGCAAAACGCGTTCTGACTGACTGCGCTAGGCAAAACCCGAATTAACTAGGGAAAAGCCGATTTATTCGAGTAGCGGTAGCACGTTTTCGAGGGACCCCTACAGCGGAGGCATATTTTCCAGGGGGCCCCCTAAAGTGATGGCTAGACCCACTGATTTTTTTCGGGTCTCGCAAAGAGCCAGCGTTAGTATTTTTTCGAGGGGTGCCCCCAAACGGTGGTGGCAGGACCCCATGTTTTCCCATGTGAATTCAGGAATGTTAATGCTTTATCCACTAAAAATTGGATTTTGCTCCCCCTTCGAAAATATGCTATTGCTGGCCCTTTGCGAGACCCCAAAAAAACATTCCTGTGTCCGGCCACCGCTGTAGGGGGCCCCCTTCGAAAATATGCTAACGCTGGCCCTCTGCGAGACCCCAAAAAACATCAGTGGGTCCGGCCATCACTTCAGGGGGCCCCGTCGAAAATATGCTAACGCTGGCCCTTTGGGAGACCCAAAAAAACATCAGTGGGTCCGGCCACCACTGTGGGGGCCACTGGAAAATATGCTAACTCTGGACCTCTGCGAGACCCAAAGAAACATCAATGGGTCCAGCCTTCGCTTTAGGGAGCCCCCTCGAAAATATACTAACGCTGGCCTTTGCGAGACCCAAAAAATATCACTGTGTCCGGCCATCACTTCAAGGGGCCCCCTCGAAAATATGCTAACGCTGGCCCCTTGCGAGACCCAAAAAAACATCGATGGGTCCGGCCATCGTTTTAGGCGGCCACCTCGAAAATATGCTAACGCTGTCCCTTTGCGAGACCCAAAAAACATCAGTGGTCCGGCACCGCTGTAGGGGCCCCCTCGAAAATATGCTAACGCTGGCCCTTTGCGAGACCCAAAAAACATCAGTGGTCTGGCCACCACTGTAGGAGCCCCCTGGAAAATATGCTAACTCTGGACCTCTGCGAGACCCAAAGAAACATCAATGGTTCCAGCCATCGCTTAAGGGGTCCCCCTCGAAAATATGCTAACGCTGGCCCTCTGCAAAACCCCAAAAAACATCAGTGGGTCCGGCCATCACTTCAGGGGGCCCCCTGGAAAATATGCCTCCGCTGTAGGGGCCCCTCGAAACCGTGCTACCGCTACTCGAATAAAACGGGTTTTCCCTAGTTAATTCGGGTTTTGCCTAGCGCTGTCAGTCAGAACGCGTTTTGACTAGTTAATTCGGGTTTTCCCTAACGCATTCAGTTAGAACCCGTTTTCCCTAGTTAATTTGGGTTTTGACTGATTTCGGGTTTTCACTGTAACATATATATTAAAAAAAGGGCCCGCTTCTTTACCTGCAAAAAATTACAACCCACGCATTGCAGAAGAGTGAGAACGTGAGAACTCGAACCCGTACACAGTGCGTTCTCACTATCCTGCCTGAGGTGGAACTTTTTGCAGTTGAAGATGTGTGAGCTCTTTTTACCACCTGAAAAGTGCGTACTGATATAATTTGCATGTGTGTGTTACATAAAAAGTTTTTTATTTTTATTTATTTATTTTCTTTTTGGATTAACTATTTGTTACACCATAGTATACCATGCGCAAGAAACTGGTGCTGTTTTATAATCAATGCTCTCGGCGTGACTCAGCTTCCTTCTTGTTCTTCCCAGCGAATGTTAATGAGTGAACTCTGCGCCACGCAGGAGCAGTTTCCTTTCAATGCTTCATTCATTATTGAGATTCGTTACTTTGTCCATTTACAAAAAGATTGAATTACAATTCATGAATGGGTCTTTGTGAAGAGAGAAATCTATTTTTGTTTCAACACAAAAAAGTTGATAATTTTTTAAGATTTTGGTTTGAGCTAAATTAAATATATAAGTTACAGTCAAAACCCGATATCAGTCAAAACCCAAATTAAGTAGGGAAAGCGCGTTTTAACTGAGAGCGCTTGGCAAAACCCGATTTGACTGATTTGTTAGTCAATAATTTTTACATCTATCAAGGATTAGTGCATTATTTCAACGACATGTTATAAGACAAGTGCGGTTTTTTGGGGAGTTCTCGCAAAGGCCCAGCGGTAGCATATTTTTGAGGGCCCCCCCCCCCTACAGCGGTGGCCGGACCCAGTGATGTTTCTTGGGGTCTCGCAAAGGGCCAGCATTGGTATATTTTCGAGGGGGAGCAAGATAAGGATTCCAGTTAACTCGTCCATCGATTTGATTGAAAGTTGTTGGCGCGGATGCAACTGACCCTCGTCCGTATTCATCACTTGATATAACATTATAGTTATTTTGTTTCTTATCTAACAACTGTAATATTTCAAGAAATCTATTTTCCCAATTTTTAGTGCATAAAGCATTAACATTCCGGCTGTCAGTTAGAACACGCGTTTTCCCTAGTTAATTCGGGTTTTGACTGATTTTGGGTTTTAACTGTAATATATGCATATATGTATATCGATTGCTAGAAAATTCATGCATTGTCAAAAATTCAGTGTCGTGTTTGGGGGGGGATGCAAATGGTGCAATCGCATCGGGCTGCAAAAAATTCTTTTTTTGTGTGTGTGTGCTGTTTAAATCCAAGTTTCCAAGTTTTTACCAATTGTTGGTTCACTCAAAACTTGAAGCTTTGCTCACTATTTCTTGTCTAACAGAAAGCACGCATTTTCAGATTATTAGACGAGTTTTAAAATATGTTCCTCTTGTCTTCTTTTTTGATTCCTCTTTTAACTATTTTGATTCTAAAAAGCTTGGCAAAATTTGTCTTTCTTGCTTGCTGAAATTTTTATTTCCTACGTTTGGTTTGTTTAAGCTGGCGCAATAGAGGAATACCTGAAGAAAAATATTATGAAGTAATAGAAGTAATTTATTATGTTGAAGACGAAAAAAACTCCCCCTTATTATTTTATGCATGTTACAATACATCATCTAGTGTCACACGTAGCAGATTACAAATAAAAGTATCAAAAATTGATGGATTACAGTATTCTGGTTTAACAAACGAGTTAAAAAGTAGAGGCCGCAGAAACTTGGTCTCGTACTTAGCCGCAAAAATAGGCGCGGCTTTGCTCCTATTTTGATAATGGTACTTGGAGACTCTTAAAAGTCTTTTATAGGAGCAAGTAAAAAACTTCCAATATATATTTTGCAGGGAACCTGAAATCATCGGGAAATTTCATTTTCATGGAAAAAGTCGGGATGTCTTTTATAATTTTGTCCCAAAACCTGGAAAATCCCAAAACTTGAGCTGAAAATTTATTTAGGCGCATTTTCGGGAAATAATTTTTTCTACCGCATTGAAATTGATTTTTTTCCCTCTCTCTGATTATTTTAAATTTTCTTTCCGTTTATTTAATTATTTTTAACTTTTTAAAGTGTATTTATAAGTATTTGTAAAACTACTTATGTATATAGTCCCTATACTTGAACTATTCTTGAGAAGAGATAGGCTGAACACAGATTTTGTAAAAGAAAACTGTAGTATATGTAGCAAGGCGTGGGGGTGGGGGGAGAACGCAGTGCATGTAAGTATTTAACACCCTTTACGGCGTTCGAAAATATCATGTGATTTTGGTACATGAATACAAATAAACTAATTATGCCAGGCACTTCAAAATTTTGAAACTGTCTCTTTACAAGCTGTACTAAATACTGAAATAAACGATCAATCTGTATCCGTTTCAAAACTTTTAGAAAAAATTCTTAAAACTCGGAAATTTTCGCAAAGCGTATCACTCTTCGAAAAATCTTGCAGCTCAGATCCATGGTTAAGAATTTTTTTTTTTAAATTTCACAAAAGCCACAGCTCTTTTGCTTATTGCAGTGTGTAAAACGGCTTATGAAGAACCATCTGGAATTTTTTGGAGACCATGGTGCTATTATTTCAATTTGTGTACCAAGACTAAAAACAGAGTTTTTTTTTTCTTCGACATACACCCTTAAAGCTATGATTAATTTATTTTATTTTATTCTAGAATACTAAAGCAAAAAACATGGTTTAATACAATTTTTTCAATCAAATTTAGTAAATGTAACAAATTTAATGCAATTTTCTCCCCCTCTAATGTTGTAAAAACTTGATGTGCAGAAACACATTAGAGTTGAAATCATCTTTGATAGATTTTACACTACACTTCTATTCGTGAGCGATTTGCGCTAAATACCTGAAAGATGTGGTATAATACGCGTATAATATGTTATTATTTCATAAAAAAAATTGCGGCAGAATCAAAGAGTCTTGAAGGAACTTGCTTATTAGCGTCTTTCCAAGCAATATTTACGCCCGAACTGTGATAATCACTTAGAAACGTGTTACCTCCACGGAAACACGCAACAAGCCGGATAATTCAGGTCAGATCAACGAAAACTTTGAGCAGTAATTTGGCCTAAAGTTTAGATACATAGTTACAAAACTCAAGAGCAATTAAAACTTATGCACAGCCGTGGGAGCTTACAAAGCAAATAAATAAACGGTCCTTGCAAGACAATATAATAAGTGTGCGTGTGTGTGTGTGTGTGTGTGAATGCCTCTTAGTTTAAGCAATTACGTGGAGAAATTTTTCGCATACACAATCTTATGATATATAGAAGCAGTGAAGAAATATGAGTGTTCCCTTTTCTCCAGTCACGTAGAGCAGTTTTATGGAGATGGATTACTCGGGTCAAGTGAAAATACCCAATAATTATGTGTTTACGTTGATTACATATTGAGAAACAAAAACAGTTTTATTATTATTTTTTCTATGTAAGCCTCATACGAAACTACAGAAAGGAGAACTCGCTTTTTTAACCTACAAATCATTTTCCACGGTAATAAAAACAATAGTAATTGATTGCTAGAGCCAATTCAAACTCAAATTAATCAAAATGACTCGGTTTAGATTTTTGTTTCGCAAATTAGGCAAGAACTAATATAGAAATGAATTTGTTTTGATCATATTTAATAGATTTTACGTAACAATTCGAGCCGTCCAGGTTGTGTAGTGGTTAGAGAGCCAATGTACCACACCACAGGCCCGGGCTCGATTCCCGTCACGGGCTTGGATGTAATTTCATCCGTTCCTTTATAAGAGGTAAGGCTGGTCCATGCATCAGGTCCCTCCATAATAAAGAGACCAGTAATTCGGGCATTGGTGGCACCAATACCTGTACAGCAAGTGCCCGTCATTGGAATATATATATATATATATTTCATTTTAAGCATTCTTCAGTTACAGGCCAGTATTGCAAAATAAAATATTTTGCTTTACTCTTTCAAATTATTTCCAATCTATACTTTGGTCTCCAAATCTATACTTTTCCAATCTATACTTTTGGTTGTCTATACTTTGATTTCAATGAATGAAACATTTCAATACAGGCTTAAAAATTAGATGAAATATTATATTTTGTAAAAATTATTTCAGCGTTGTTGTCCAGCAACTGCTGGACAGCAACGCTGTTGGTTCTGCACACTTACTGTCCAGCTGCACACTTGTCAAAGTCCAATTGTAAACTGTGCAAAAATCGCAATGTTTTGAATGCTTCTATAATACAGAAATAAAATTTCGGAAAAAAAGAAAACCATAAATATTGTTTTATGTTCTTCATAATCAAATAAAAATGCTTTGATTAGTTAGTTTCATAAATTCTTTGAATTGATTTAATGCTTTTTCTAATTTCGCAAATTCGAGTTTACAAATTTCGCAAACAAGGGAACTAATTATTACAGTTCGAAACGAAAATTTCACTCATGCTATCTTGATTGTGCGCTGCTATACGATGTGGATTAGGCAAGAGCGGATTAAAGGGGGCGGTCGCCCGTGACCTACGCAACTAAGGCCCGCTGGCTTAAGGAATACGTCATCCTAAAGGCCGATTTAGGTATAAAATGAAAATTTGTAAAATAAAATTAAAATTCTGGTTGCTCATCACCATTTTATCAAATTTATCAGTGCTTAAAAACATATCTTCAGAACAAAAGTTTAATATATATATATATATATATAAGTATAATACATTGGAGCTGCAATCACAATTTCTAAATGCATTTTTAGTGTCATATTTAATCCGTAATCAATAATAAATCAAGATAAATGTAAGAAATAATAAATTTAATAAACTAATGATAAGCATACCACAATCATAATATTGCTATACAGCTTTTAATTTTACGTTTAAATTTTGCCTACATAGGATGACTCAATATTTGAGCCAGCAGGCCTTGTTTGCGAAGGTCACGGGTCGCCTCCCGAGAAAAAAGAAATTAGTGTAAAAGATTCTATTTTACTTCCATAAAATGGATGAGTTTGTGAATCTTCCAACTAACAACCCCCGCCCACAAAATTGCATTAATCCGTCGATAGGATTGGTGAATCACTGAAAAACAAACACCGTTATTTTACATCATTCATTTCTAAAATAGAACAATCGGTTCGTCCCATAAATTAATTCTTCTTGATCGTTTAAATGCCTTTTCTTCGAATTTTCAAACAACTTTCTTCAACAGCTGAGCTATCAAAGTGTGGAAACGAAAATTTCGCCAAGACTGTCGCAATTCCGAGCGTTGCTAAACGTGTACTGGTGAAGTTGCAGAAAGACAAAGATACAATTTTACATTATTCATAGATCAAAGACAGAATTATTTGGATTCATCATTTCACCTTTCGCACTGATCTTTTTCCGAGCACGTTCCTTGCAATGTGCCCGAATTGCGCAAAGACTAATGTGACACGAAATTTTCCAGCAATAGCAGCGCTAAAGGACTCCGACTGAACATATCCAGGTGCGCCATTTTGGGACTAAAGATCATATATCTGGAAGCTTGCACACGCACACAGACGATGCTATTGTGTTCCAATTAGTGACTCCATCATTAAACACGGATAATAATTTTCTGAAACGGGAGAGGAAGACGGAGGGTCAGGGGGTGAGCTGAGTTGAGTTGAGTTGTTTGCAGTAATTGCGTAAGTCTAAACGGTTTTATCACATGAAGGAGCACGGAACACGCGTGAACAGGTTCATTTATAGAATAGTAGGAGATATCTGGTGACAATAACGAGAAATTGGTTGCGCCAGAGGGTAATAAATATTGCCTTCCCAGAATATTCAGAACTGAAAACTGAAAATTACATTAATGTGCTACTCAGTGTATGTTTCGAAACACGAGAAAATGGATTTGAAAAAACAGATTATTTAAATGGAGAATTGCTTGTTTAGAGTACTAATAGACTTTAGATCCTTGTAAACGAAAAATGTATTTTGAAGGCACCTTAAGTTTTCGAAATAATATTAGGTACAAAATTGTTCTCATTGGCCTTTGACAGTTATGATATATTTAACCAATATTATTGATCCATAAAACATACGACATTAATTTCAATATTGATCTTTATAATATCCCCATAATATATCAATTCTATTAAATATTGCAGTGTTTTATCCATATTTTTAAAACTATTACACCAATTATTTCCAATTAATACAAACACACACCCAGTACTGTTTGTTCAATCTTGCTCTACCGTCAATAAAAAATTGATAATACTTTCTGAGGCTGGGAGTTTTTTTTTTTTTCTACTCCCACCCTCAAGGGGGTTATATATATAAGAAATTATATATAACTCCTTCTGGGAGAAAATATTTTTTATACATTAATTATCAAAATATATTCTTTAAAACCTCAAACAATGTACTTCGTAACTTTTGTTTCCTAGACTTTGAATGCTCCATGCCGTGTCGTAGGCGTAACTTACAAGGGTCAAGGGGGGGGGGGGGGGAGGCAATTGTACCCTCTCAAAATCAAGAAAATTCAGTTATCAACTATCCGAAAATAGTTTCTACTGCAGGAAATACTATTTTGTCCCCTCAGTGTTACACGCCAATTTACGCCAATGCCTCATATTCGGACTAACAGCTTTGAAATTATCAGAAAAATTAAGAAAAAATTAGTGTGTTTGACATGCATAATCTATTTTTAAGGATATGTTTATATTATATCGAGCAAGTAACATTGTAAGCAAGTCTTAAAGTCCACTTAACCTTCTACGCCGAAGTGTGAAGGTCCTGGGTTCGGGTTCCATTGCGCGTCTGTCGATCAACCAGTCTGGAGTTTTGGGATGTTTTCTCCATATATAACGTGAATACGCGTTGTTAGAACCCCTTAGAAAGTCCTCCTACACAGGCACCCCCCCCATCGTTGGCAGATCTCTTTAGAGTAGCGTTGTCATGATCACACAAACAAACAAACAAACTTAACCTTTTACAGGCCAGTGTTCCCAATTGGGAACATCAAATTGAAAAAATGTATTCAAAAATGAAATTCTATCAATATTGACTTAAAAAAATTAGCAGATAAAGTTAAAAGGAGACTTGATTTTTGAAATAGAAGTCGCATTTCTATTATGAGTGGGGAAACTGTACCAAAAATCATGAAAATAGCCATTTTCATACATTTTTACAGAGCTGTCTTGATACACCCGCACTTCCTTCAAACTTAATTCATACCTCTAATTAAATTTAAAAATAAATTTTATTAATTCTTAATATTGCACTTATTTTTTTAACTACCCATTAATATATTCCGTTTTTTGAAACCAGTGTGAAAATATAGTCAGAAATGACCCATGCTCCCAATTGGGAACACAGCGAAAGAATTGTGTACAATATTTTTTTCCCACAATTTAAACGACTAATATTCTTTAACTAACGCATTAGAAGACAAAGTATGCAAATAAATAAATAAAACTCGGCTGGTCGAGCCACGTCATGGGGAGACCCCCCCCCTTGGAACCCCCCCTAATTTTTTTGTCTCATTATTGCCATATTAAAACGATATTAATTAACTATGTCATTTTATCTCTCATCTTTCGGGTATTTCGCCTGGTAACCGTATGTTGAAATTTTTAGGATTGTAACCTAGTGATAGAAAAATACATGCGATGCCTATTCTACAGCTTACGAAATATTGTAACAATAGATTAAAGCTGTTGTGAACTAATAGTATTTAAATATAAATGCAACCTTACGGAGCTTATAGAAATTCGTGGTTTACGTAACACATACTAACATTTTCAGCGGACATTTATTCTTACTTTTATGCCGCATTTTCGTGTCTCATTTTTATGTCACATTTTCAATAAGAGGGTGAGAGATAAAATGACATAATCATTAATAAAATATGCCTGGATCTCAATTGAGTCTGTAAAAGACTAAATGGTCCAAAAAGCTCCTTGTAGTCGTCTTTCTGATACAGATTCGGGCCTCTGACGAGCGAAAGTCGAATCGGGGACTAGGGGAAAAGCTTGAAATATGGGTGGTTTGGGGGTCCAAGCATACATGTCACGCCATCTTTATTCATGTAATGGACACAATTGTTAGCTGTATTTTTTAGAAATTCTCTGAAAAATTTTAGAAATATAACTTTAAAATTAAAACGATAAAATGGACTTTTCTTGATCTAAAATATTGTAGTAAGTATTAGAGATCAGCGCGAGTTGAATTTTTCAAATGAAATTCGATTGAAACGCGATAAAACTGCTGAAATTCTTTGAATTTCCGTCTGAAATATCATCTTCATTTATTTACTTATTTTTTAAATTAAATGGCTCCTATAAACTTAATGTTCATAAAGCATCGTAAAGTAGTTTCAGAAGAACCATTATAAATTTTCAGTAGCTTTTCTACTGTAATTTTATTTTAAATCTTGATCAGAAGTCATGTTCATTAGGTTTCATAAACCATTACGAGTTTCAATTATAAAATTTGTAAAAAGCAAAATGCAGTACATTTTTGGCCCCAAAACATTCTTAAATAATCTATAAATTTATACTTCAAAGTTACTTTTGAAAGAAAATTTTTCAGTCAGCCCATTTTGAATTTGAGTTTAAAAAACGATGTTTTTCCTTCTTTCTTTTTATGAAAACTGACTGGTTATTCAGATTTTAAATTTGCAGTAGTCCACAGTACAGTTCCCGAAGAAATATTCTGAAAAATTTCATTGTTCTAGGAATGTAAGTTTATTTTTTATCTGTAGTGAAAGTTAACCAAAAAGCAGACTTCTCCGAAAAAGTGGCATGTTTAATAATTTTTTTTTCAAAAAATGAAGTAACTTTTCAAATTTGAAACTTGTTTCAGTTCACAGTATGGTTTCTGAAGAAACAGTCTAAAAATTTTCATAGTTCTAGCGTCATAAGTTCATTTATCATCTTAAGTAAAAGTCTATCAAAAACGTTTCCCTCTGAAAAAGTGCCAAGTTTCACTATTTAAAAAAAAAAATAAAATAAATTGTTTTTCAAAATTTATCTCAATGTCAGTTCCCAATCTAGTTTCTGAGGAAACATTCTGAAAATTCTCATAATTATATCATCGTAAATTTATTTCTAATCTTGGGTAAAATTCGAGAAAATAGCGTTTTCCCTAAAAAAGTGTCAAGTTTAATAATATTTAAAAAAAAATTAAATAACTTTTCAAATTTTATCGCAACGTCAGTTCTTATTCTAGTTTTAGAGGAAACATTCTGAAAATTCTCAAAGTTATGTGATTATAAGTTTACTCCCTATCTTGGTCGAAAATCAACCGAAATCCTCCGTTTTCAGGTAGAACAGCCTTAATGTAACTGAAAATGGTAGACGGCCGAAGTGTGAAGGTCCCATAGTTTCGCGTCCCATCACTCGGCTGTCGATCTGGGCGAGTTTGGGCTGTTCGGCTGGAGTTAGGGCTGGTTTTCTCCAGAGGTTACGTGAATACGCGTTAAAACCCTTTAGAAAGTCCTCCTAAAAAGGCACCGCTCATCCTTGGCAGATCGCCCAAGCGTAGCGTTGCCATAAACAAATTGACGCAGAATAAATCTTTTTTTTTTTTTTTTAGTTCTTAATATTTCAATTATTGTTTAAACCACCCACCAGTATATTCCGTTTTTTGAAACTGCTGTAAAAATATAATCAAAAGTGACCCGTGCTCCAATTGGGAGCACAGTGAAAATTGTGTATAATATTTTTTTTTTTTTTTTCACATTTAAGTGACTAATATCCTTTAACTAACGTATTAGAAAAAAAAATATGCAAAAAACTAATTTAAAATAGATGTCTGGATCTCAATTCATTCTTTAGAAGGCTAAATGGTCCAAAAAAAAGGTCCTTGTAGTCGTCTTTCTGACATAAAATTTCAAAACAGATCTTTCGCACGAAATTCCATGTCGGCGAGAAACGGACTCTTCACGAAGTTCAGTTTCACCAAAACGACCTTTTCACGAAATAATTGTAGTATCGATCACTATCATGTCTCTACCCCCTTTTCATTATTATTTTCATTTATTTTTTATTTTTGTATATTCAATTGTGTTTCGTTAAATTGCTTCTTTTTTTTACAGAAGTAATTGGAAAAAAAAATCGCTAAAAACAAGAAGAAAGTCTCAAGAATATGAAGAAACTAACAGAATTAGGTAAAAGTGCGTAAAAATAGGGTCCTGGGAAAGAAAGCAACCTGGACTGTTCCCTGTGATAGACGATTTTTTTTTTTTTTTTTTTTTTTTTCTGAAAAACACTGAGCAGTAATCGACAGTTACTTAGGATACAGTTCATTCATCTACCAAGAAAAAAAAAAAAAAAAAAAAAACAGAAAATAAAAAGTATTTATGTGAAAAAGGAAAGCCTTACCCCCTTACAAAGAAAAGAAAAAGAAAACAGGGAAAAAAAGAAAAAGGAAAGGAGAAAAAGAAAAAATCAATTGAAAGTTGGCAAATGAATGGACAGTAAAGCTAGGAAATCATATACATTAAGCAATTCCTTTACAATTTTTTGTGGAACTAACATTTACCATTCTTATTACGAAGCGAATGAATCCAGTACTAAATACAAATATGTTTGTTCTGGCAAGTGAACCTTTTACAAGTACGGTACTGGTATAGGTGAGGTTGCTTCCACTTATACTTCGTTGAAAGCAACCATGGTTACAGCCAAGTAACTTAGCATGACTCCGTTGTCCTCAAAACACGCAAACTTTCCATTAAATGTTTAAAAAAAAAAAAATTTCTTTGAGTCATGCTTAAAAGAAAAGAATAATTTTGAACAGGTTGGTTTAGATAAGAATAAAAAAAAATGCGTTAAGCAACAAGCATTGCACATAATTAATTCGGATATGCAAAAAATATGCTGGAAAATTGTAAACTTTCTTCAATTGCGAGGTCCAGTAGAGCATTCGAAGGCCAATACAAGGAAGTAACGGTGGGCTCAAAGGAGACATCTCCTCCATGGCTTCTTCTCAAATATGGCAATGAACAGGTTAAACTAAATTCAAGTTCTTTTTAGGGAGGTCTTTTTTTTTTTTTTTTTTTTTTTTTTACTCTACGTACCTTTACTTCTTGTTTCAACAAGATAAAAGAGCTACTTATGTTGTTAGAGAGATTTTTTTTCTATGCTTGCCAACCCAACACTGGCTATAGTTGGGATGGGAGTCCAGCTTAGGGGTTGGGGTGGTCCATTCTTAAGTAGTAGTGTAAAATTTGATTGATAGTAAATTTTTCTATAAATATCTAGTAAAAGGTTTCAATAGCACTATTTTTTAAAATTCTTTATATTATATTACTAGCGGCTACCCGCGACTTCGTTCGCGTCGGCTTTAGAATTAGGTCCCGAGAGAAACGAAGCATGAGTGAATAACAAATATGTTTGCGATTAAAGAAACTGCATTTAAATATTATTTGCTTTTTACTTATTTTAAATGAAGTATAATGCATGGTAGTATACATCATTTAAAATAACAGAGTATGTAAAATTACTAAATTTAGATTTTTTTTCAGGCATTTGGCGAATAGAGACAGTTACGACAGTATTTGCGAACTGTTTTGAGTGTTCTTGTAAAAGAAATATTTATGCTATATGCATGAATTTTAGCCTATGTTAATCAGGAATAGTGCAGCTTTCTATTAGAGAAAAAGTCTTAGAATCGGTTCTATAGTTACAGAGATACCCATAGAGCGTAATGTATTAGAATTATTTTGAGTGTTCCCTGTAAAGGAACTATTTGCGCTACATGCATTAATTTTAGCCTATAATACTCCAGAATAGTGTAGCTTACTATCAGTGAAAAAAGTTTTGGAATCGGTTCAGTACTTACAGAGATACACATAGAGCGTAATGTAATTCTTATGAGTATCCCTGTAAAAGAACTATTTGTGATATATGCCTAAAAGGTAGCCTATAACACTCAGGGTCCCCCCAGTGTCTAAGAGAGTCTGCTCTCAAACCTGGAAGGCGGGAGGTGCCAGGTTCAAACACCGGTCGCGCCTGTCGACCTAGCCGCTCGCAGTTTTCCGTGTTTTTTTCAAAAACCTCGCGAAAATACGGGCTAGGATACCTTAGAAAATTCCACACAGAGGAATTCTCCATATACGCCTAGGACCCTATAGGCCTAGGACTTTCAATCAGTGAAGAAACTTTTAAAATCGGTTTAGTTGCTACAAAATTTCCATAGAGCGCAATGCATTAGCATTATTTTGAGTGTCTTTGTAAAAGAATTATTTATGCTATATGCTTGAAAGGTTGCCTGTATGTTAATCCAGGGCATAAGCTATCTTCATTACAAATTTTTCCAACCATTTTTGTGTGATTCAGTCAAAAACAACCAAAAACATAAACGTACATTTGTAGGATTTGGAAATTTACGAACTTTAAGAAACATATCTGGACTTTTCTTGGTACTTACCTATTATCCCGGGGGTTCATTCCCGCCAAACTGTTTTTTCGCCAAATGAGTAGCCAAACTGTTGCCAATCGTATTCAAAACCATTAATAATTTCATGTGCCCGGCATTTATCTCTGCAGAAAATCGCTCATCTTGGCGGACCGCCGGGATAATACGTAAGTACACTTTTCTTATTTATATATGCTTTTTAATTTGGCGTAAAATCAACATAATTTCCATACTTATTTATGTTTTTCAAATGCATGTGATTTTGCAAATGGAATTTCTGCTTTATTTCAAAAGCATAAATCACTTTGTGCGGGCGATAAAACGGTTTTTAATTAATAGTTAGAAAAGTAATTAAAATTTCCGAGCCACAGGTACACTTTACCGAAGTCATGTGTCCAGGCATGCTCAAATTTTCAAAGCTCTGCTTTCTGTAGATTTGTCTGGAGAACATTCCTTTTTATTATTAGAGATAGTTAGATTTGTCATAAAACTGGCATAATTTCCGTATTATTTAATGATTTTCAGATGCACGTGCTTCTTTATTGAAGTAATAGCATTCTTGTTAGCTCAAAACATGAATCATATGATAAGGGCGAAACTCGCCAAGCATGGCAACGTAAAAACGGTTTTGAATTAATAATTAAAAAAGTAATTAAAAATCTAAAATTATAAGTAGCCTATAACCAACTCCAGGGTCCCATCTATATCAAAACCGAAATGCATCCTAATCGATTCAGCGGTTTAGGCGTGAAAGCGTCATAAACAAACAAACAAACAAACTCACTTTCGCATTTATAATATTAGTTAGGATGTTTGTTTCACACTGAATTACAAAATTTACAAGATTAATATACCTTTTTTAAATTCAATATAATGGTTTCTAAATTTATGTAAAACTTATTTCTTTTTTACTGTATACTGTTTTGAGTGATGAATTCAAAAGGTGAATATTTTTCTATAATTAGGTTTGTCCGTAGACTAAGGGGGCGTGTTCAGACCCTCTAAACCCCCAACCCCTTATGTACATCCGTGCTTCTCAACTAAAGTCAAAGATTGGGAAGTACTGCTGTATAAAGTACAGTACAAAAGAAAATTCAATTTCGAAAATTGCTCCAAGTACACCACGTACCGTCACTTCATTCTACAGGTCAATACTTCATTTATTCGAGAACTTATTTTCTTAAAAGATCTTCAGAGCTTCTTTGAATTTCGTGGTAATCCGAGCATATTTACGGAAGTTACGTCGCAGGGTAAATCTTAAATTGTTAAATCTCTTTTGCAGAGCTGAGTTGCATTCATAGTATGATGAACTCGTCTTTGTTTTTTTTTTTTTTTTTTTTCTTTTCTAAAAGGACATTTCCTCATTCATTCTTCTCCCAGACTTAAGAAAGTTTTCAGACACAAAAAATTGCGAGTGGGGTGTATTTTTATTTTAATTTAATTTTTATTATTTGTTTATTTATTTTGTAATAAAAAGAAAAGCCTTGGAAGAGGCGATAAGGCGCACGTTGTGAGAGGAGGTCGAATATAACACACTTCCTGCTTTTAGCTGGAATAGCGTTGTTCTAATGCTCAGAGTCTTATTATGCATTTAGTCGCAACTTCCGTATCCTGGACGCTATTCCGATGGTGTTGAAATGGAAAGAATCAATCAATCAATCAACCATGTTTTTTAATGATACTATTTATAAATTTTTCAACTAATTTATTCTATTTATGCTCTGATTTACAACTTTCTTCTTTTGCAAAAATTTTCTAGGGTGAATTAGTAATTCTTTAGTTCTTTCCAGAGATGAGAATGCACAAAGAGAAAAACAAGATGGAAAAGTGCGAGAGCTTCAATTTAACCATTAAACATTTTTGAGGCGTGCTTCACAATTTTACTATTAAATTTCAACCATGAAACAAATCAGTTACGCCTATATTGAACATACCTAAACACTCATGTGTAGATAAATGTTTAATAGTCAATTTTAGATAGACGATATTCAATACAGATAAATAGTTTATTATTATTCAAAAAATATTTTAAGCAATTCCATAAAATCGAAATCAGGGCAAATCATATACTTCCATATCTAAATTTCAGAATATACTTTGCAAAAATAAAATAACGTAAAAGAACTAGTTTAAGTAAAGAACGTAAGAGAAACCGTGATCTGAAATACAACAAAATTTACACATACACATAAGAAATTTACACTACATACTGTTTCAAAAATAAGCATTCAAATGATTAGAATAAGTGAAGGGAAAAAAACTTTATAATTAACAGGTAAATGAAAAATTGTGCTATAAATATCTAAATATTTTTTTACAATTAAATTTTAGAATCTTTCTTACCTTACAGCTCTTGATACATAGAAGCAGAAATAAGCCATGGACAAATGCTCCTGTATTATTAGTTGCTAACTGCCAGAAAATAAAATAGAAACACAATTCAGATTATTTCTTTAAAAATAAAAACTTTTTTTAAAAACGTAGTGTAATTTTTAATTTTCTGTTGGTAAAAAAAAGGAAGACAAGAAAAGAAGTTCATGAGAAGAATGAAATCCATACAAGAATTTCTAATATTTTTAAAAGATCAATAAATATAATGTGGAAAAAATACTTTTATGTTTAGTTGAATTAACAAATATGTTTTTCATTTAAAAATAAATATTGAAAACTGCTTTTATTTTTACATAACAAATTTCAGATGATATTTTTCATTTAGCCATTTAAAATCAATCACTATCATTTTTAAATCAAAGAATTAGTATAAGCATTTCTTAGATTTGCATACAAGCTTTCAGATGCATTTAAAATTCGAGAAATACAGTAAAACCTCGCTATAAATCCCTCTATAACGATAAAATTTTGTGGTCCCGCAGAATTCCCAAACAATATAATCTACCGTCGTATAACGATACACCCTTCTAAAACGATAATTTTATTGGGTCTCATATGTATCGTTGTATCGAGGTTTTACTGTATAGAACAACAAAGGATATTTTTGGATTAAAAAAAGAAGAAGAAGAAATCGTTCTTCCCAATGACAAAAAGCAAAAGCAGGTGCTATGCCTCTATCGTGCTCACGGAAAGAATTGTAAGCAACGTCATTCATTTATTTTAGAAACTTATTTATTTCTCAGAAGAGTCTTAATCGAATTCAAATTTGACTGCTCGTGAGCATGCGTACGTAATGCATGGACTTGCACCACAGGTGGAGTACGATTCTTTTCGGCCTGCAAGTTCATTTCCCCTTGCGCCTTCCCTGTACATCTAGTTTCTCCCGTAAGCTTAGGACACATATGCAATAGAGATGAGTTCGGGCTCATTTTTTGAAGCCCGAGGACTTTTAATCCGAGCCCGCCCGAGCCCGAAAGTTTAACTAAAGATGATAAAAAAAACTCAATTACTTCATTGATAGAATACAATAAATTTTGCCGTTTGTGCAAATTAAAGACAAATACAGTTGCAAACTCCCAATGCACTTTCTAATTCTTTGTATCCATTATTTATCAAAAAATGTCGGATCTCATGACTAACTAAGGAATATAAACCGCCGTTCTAAAATACCCAAAGAACTTCACGCATCTTCTAGGCGCCCGTGCCTCTATTTTTATTTTTTTTTTTTTTATAAGTAGTTTTATTTTCCTCATGAATCGCCTTTTAAAAACTGTTTAAAAACTGTTTCAAGCAGTATGTACAATAAAGGAGAAATTTTTCACGAGCCCGAGCCTACCCGAGCCCGAACACAATTGTGAATTACAGAGCCCGAGCCCGGTTCGGGCCCGGGCTCGGGCTTTCGGGCTCGGGCTGAGCCCGTCTCATCTCTAATATGCAACACTCTGGGTGTGCCGCATAGTGTGTTACAGGTAAGGCGACCCTATTTCTAAACAGTATTTTGGGGACAAATCAATCACTGTCCTCGAATCCAAGGAAAACTTGGGGACACTAGAAAAGTTTTTTGGGGACTTATTCGAGGACACAACATGTTACCATGTATACCCATACTTTAAATCTTGACTGACTTTGATACTTAAAAATGAACTCTAATAGCTCTTTATATCAATTGTGTATTCTTATTTCTAATAAACTAATGGAAGTATTTCATTCATTTATAAATATTTATTTAAACCAGAAATATGAAAGGAACATCCTGTTGAAATATTGCAATTTATTCAAAATTTCACTCTTGGCATAGTATTTGTCTTTTTCAGAAGACATTGCCTTTTTACATTGGATCATTTTGTGATAATTTTTCATGAAACTTTCTACACCCTCTAAAAAAAGTATTCGAGTGGAAGAAAATTTTCGCACGTCAATTTCATATTTAAAGCATGGTTCTTCATGAAAGGTGATTAATCATTAACAGAACTGAAATGGGAAATTTGGCTCATAGTCGGATACTTGTGTCTGTACACGCTACACACAATGACAACAAACGTTTTCAGAGATCGAATTTCATTGTTTCTCTGAGTAGATGGCGCTTATAGTTGGCTTATTTTTCTTATTTCTTCAGTTTTTTCTGAAAGAAATAAACTAAACGGAAACTTTCAGGCAACGGAAACTTTCAAAACAAAAAAAGTACATATCTCTAAATTTGGGGACATTTGGGGACAAAGTATTTTTGGGGACAAAATGAAAGAAAGATCTATATTTGGGGACTGTCCTCGAATTTCAAGGACGTATGGTCACCTTAGTTACAGGATTCCGCGAAATTAACCCTTTAACGCGCAGTGTTCCCGCTCTGGGAACACCCAACTCTGACGTTTTGACTGTTGCCAGTCACGAAGGATAGATTGGATTTCTATAAAAATAGTTGCGGGTGACATAACTCCACGAGAATCCTTTACTTTTTAGCACGTCATTTCCCGTAAAGAATATGGTCACGATTATTTTTAACAGCACTGACATCTGCTGAAAAATGGAAGAATGCGAGAACAGATGGATAGATTGCCCAATGCTGAAAAAAGGACAGCCGTTGCCATCGCTCGACTTAACTACCAGCAAGATGGCGGACGATCGAAACGTTCATCGCGTGCCACAGATCTAGAGACCCTTTTTTGACGACAGCTGGCTGTGCCGGCACAGCCAGCTGTCGTCAAAAAAGGGTCTCTAGATCTGTGACATGTCGTCAAAAAAGGGTCTCTAAATCTGTGACATGTCGTCAAAAAAGGGTCTCTAGATCTGTGGCATGTCGTCAAAAAAGGGTCTCTAGACCTGTGGCACGCGATGAACGTTTTGATCGTCCGCCATCTTGCTGGTAGTTAAGTCGAGCGATGGCAACGGCTGTCCTGCGCCTCAAAGGGTTAAATTAGTAGTGATATACAGGCTTATCACCAAAATAGATTTGGCGACACCATATCGTCGAATTTGACGTAAAAATATTCTGCTGGAAAGTTTTTTATAATCATGCGTCTCGCATGATTAATGTTTCTTGTTTTAATATTGATTTCAGTACACACTGTTAGTGCTTATCGATCCAATTATTTTTTTCAAACGTGATCGTATCTTTTCTTTGAACCAACACAGTTCGTTTGTAGTATTTAGACATCCATCGAAGAACATAACTTCGTTTCTTCGCTTCTTTCCCACACGCGGGATGATGGATCGTTTTTTTTCCAGTTCTTGCATTCGGCGTACTTAAACGGGTATCATCCTTCTAATCCCTTTCCCCCTTATGTCATTCTCAAAACTCGCTTTATGAACTGATTTGTGTTAGGTAACGTTACGCTAATGAGTGTTGCCACCGCCCGTGAAAGAAACATGCAAAACAAGAAAAAGAAGAAGAAAAAAAACAAAAGCAGCAACCAGAGAGCTCGTTTGTATTTCCCCCTCGAGAACAAAGACCGAAACTCAATCCGAGCGTTGACTGCTGCAATCTGCGGTCACGGGTTCAGTCCCCGGTTTCGAATTCGAACGAATACTAATTCTGGACCCGGCAATGAGCTCGCATTTCCGCGGGGTTTCGAATGTCGTCTTCCCATGACCTCACACAGACATTTCATTCGTCTATCAGATGTCGATGGATGGCTTGGCGGCTGGTGGAAAAGCCTGCAGGACCTCCGATAGACTAAACACAGCCATGCGCCACTGAATGTGCGCATAAATGCATAGGTCGTCATACTATGTATCCGGCAGGAGACCAGTGGCGTGTCCTTCTGGCCAGTGGTGGCTTCTCCATTTGAGCACATGAGCACGTGAACCCCGAAAGGAAAAACTAAAGAATAAACACATTAACAAATAAAATTTTATATATATATATATTAAGTACACTTCTAGATTTTCGTAAATTTAAAATGTAAGTTACCGCTTACTATAGCTAACGCATTGTATTGTAGGTTACTACAGCACAGTCTTTAATCGATCGCACGTGCGAACGGAAAAAGTCTCTTCTGAACTGGTCTCTGAGAACAAAAGCGGACAGTCAAGGCAGAAGTAAGACGCTGCTGGTATCATTCCGTTCGCACATTTTGAGTATGCACACAGAGAGGTTTTTTTTTTTTTTTTTTTTTTTGGTGGTTATCTCCTCCGGATTCTCCATCGGTTTGTCATGTTTGGTTAGTTATGTTTTCCTAGTTTCATTTTCTTATTATTTTATTTATGTTTATCATTTTTCTGTACAATATTTCTTACAAACTAGTTTAAATAATTAAAATGGGAGTAAAGTAAGTATTCCGGAGCTAAAGCAATGCCATTTTTCAATATCATCCTTTGAAAAATAATTGAAATAAAATAAATCAAGACAACACTTTTGCTGAAGCTTATCTTGGTGAGGAAATGTAAGACCAAAGATGACTTGTGTTCTTTTAGTTGCATGCATTGCTTTCTTTTTACTGTTGGAAAAACAAATATATTTCAACGTGTAAGTTGCGTCGTATCTGCATACTTAATTTTTGAAATATATTTTGTGACTATCCATATAAATAACCCACGAGCCGCCACTGCTATATATCCGGCAGGTTACCAGTGGCGTGTCCTGGTTTAGCTAGACTGGCCACTAAGACCGATGAATATCAGCTTTTAGCAAAGACATTCAGAGACCGACTAAGCCAACTTGGGCAGAATCATAGCTAGGGTCATCATGAGCACCCTCGGCAAGATTTGAATTTCGCCCCCTATGACTTCTTACTTACTATTATGTAAGACTGCAAAGTGCGCTCTCCTGAGGCTCACGCCCCTAACAGCTGCCCACCTAGTCACCCCCTTGCTACGATACTGAACATGGGGCCTCTTTCATATGTGCCCATTCAATTTTTAAAAAATTAGAAAGACTGGAATAAGAGGCTTACATAAGTTCCAGGCTTTCTACTCTTGTGGGTGCTTGGTCTTTCATATGTGTCCATTCAATTTACAAAAATTAGAAAGACTGGAACAAGAGGCTTACTTAAGTTCCAGGCTTTTCTCCTATGGATGCTTGGTTTTTCATAGGTGCCCATTCAGTTTATAAAAATTAGAAAGACTGAAACAAGAGGCTTACTTAAGATCCAGGCTTTGTACTCTGGATGCTTGGTCTTTCATATGTGCCCATTCAGTTTATAAAAATGAGAAAGACTGGAACAAGAGGCTTACTTAAGTTCCAGGCTTTGTACTCTTGTGGATGCTTGGTCTTTCATAGGTGCCCATTCAGTTTATAAAAATTAGAAAGACTGGAACAAGAGGCTTACTTAAGTTCCAGGCTTTGTACTCTTGTGGATGCTTGGTCTTTCATATGTGCCGATTCAGTTTACAAAAATTAGAAAGACTGGAAAAAGAGGCTTACTTAAGTTCCAGGTTTTCTACTCTTGGGGATGCTTGGTCTTTCATATGTGCCAATTCAGTTTACAAAAATTAGAAAGACTTGAACAAGAGGCTTACTTAAGTTCCAGGCTTTCCACTCATGTGGATGCTTGGGACTCAGTGCCGGCCCAAGGGGCGTGCGGGGCCGCAGGCAAAGAGCAAGCGCTTAGCCTCTTATCATGTCTTATGTGAGTTACTACTTAGCACTGCTATTACATATTAGCTTTATTTCTCGGCTTTTTGGGGGATATATCACAACCATCTGCCAAGCTCGTTCTAATGTTATAGCAAAAAAATGACCCAGGAGCGCGGCCTCTTTAAGCGCGGGGCCCTAGGCGATCGCCTACATTCGCAACCCCCTTGGGCCGGCCCTGTGGGACTTTTTCGCAACTGAAAAAGGGGGCGAACCTTTTCTACCCTCCAAAATGATCCTATTGACCCATCATTCATGATTTTACCCAAAATGCCCGGTTCGGACCCGGGCCTCGGGCTGAGCCCCGACTCTTCTCTAGTGCTCTGCATTGGAAACATAATAATCACGACGCATTTATTTACGGGGAGAGTAATAATAATATAAAAAATATATTGTTTTATTCTTCACGAACTTCACTTTTCATCTTGGGCGTGGCAGCACTGCACGGGCGATCGCCCGAATGAAAAGAAAACTGAAACTTTTCTTTGGAGTGGTGCGCGGCGGATTTTCGCTCTTGGAGCTTTGACCTCGTTACGTGAGCGGATTATTTAAGCGAGCGCATAATACTCTGCTTACCAAAAAGATAAATTCATTGCGAGAAATAGGCATGTACGCACGTACATCTATCTCTCTCTCCCTGTGTATGGCCAGCCCTTCGCCCACACGCTGCTCGCTCTCTTCGGAACGCCTTTGGAAACAGGGAAACGTAGCGATAAGCGGGGCGCAGGCCGCCCCATTATCTAATGCGCTTTTGTTACGTGAAGCGTCAAGACGGAATTAAAATTTCGCCGCGTGTGTGTGTGTGTGTCTAGTAAGTAGTCCGATGAACTGTTTGGGAGGAGGTGGCGTGGTTTGGGGGGCTGTAATTAAGCTTTCAGGAGACGATAACAAGGGTCCTCCTAATGAGGTAATTGGAATCCCGAAAATAAATGGACGGCTGTGTCTGGATTGCCATGTATTTATCTCTAATGCTTTTATACATAAAAGATTAAGTGCAGCCTCTCTCGCGATGTTCTGTGTGTTGTTTCGATTCCAACTTCTGATGTTTTGCGAGAAACGGAGCCATTGTAAATAGGCAGCTTGTTTCTTATTATCAAATAACAGTGAAAAATCTAAGAGCGAACATGGCTCTTGCTAAAGGGGGTAGGGGGGGGGGAGTCTCAACCCCTAACGCTCGCGAAATTCCATTAAACTTGGCAAAATTAGATACCTAGTTGGCAAAAGTAAAAAGTTAGTAATATGGTTGATAAAAAAAATAAGTAAGTTAGTAAAAACCGATATCTGACTCGGCAGTTTGTTTGTTTGCCAGGAGAGGACAACTCGCGTCACTGAACGTGTCGCTTAAAGCTACATATACATCCTTCCCGGAATTTCCCGCCACAATTTGGAACCTCATCAGAAGGTAGGGGACTTCCAAGGGCGGATTAAGGGGGGGGGCGAAGGGCGAGACCGCACCCCCCGAGAAAAAGGAAATTAATGTAAAAGATCCTATTTTACTTCCATAAAATGGATGTATATGTTAATCTTTTAACGAGCCGCCCCCCGACAAACTTGCAATAATCCGCCACTGGGGACTTCTGAATATTGGCACCCCTCGGAAACTGCTAGCGACCGCCGAGAGGACTTTCGGAACCACGGATTTAACGTGCACGTACACCGCATGTATACGGTGGTCTTTAGTGGTACGCCGGTATCGAACCCGCAGCCTTCCGGTTACGAGTCCAAACGCCTTAACCACTGGGCTACCACGGCCCTCTGACCCCTAAAAAAAGTCGCTCTGAGAGCGACCACCTCTATTAAGAGACCCCCCTCCAACAACGACCCATTTTTTATGTCCCCGATTTTTTACCATGTCTATTTAATGTTAAAAAAAATTCTCTAGAAGAGACCACACAACCCTCTATCAGCGACCGGGCCCGGTTCCCTGTCCTGGAATTTTCTAGCATTTTCCGGAAGTAAACAAAAAAACCTCATTCCCAAACCAGTCGCTCAAACTGTAAATCGACAGCAGGTGCCAGTACACGTACAAATCTTGTAAATTTGAGAAGAAGCGAGTGTGCCACTGGAACAGCGCACCCGAGTGAGCGTATTACATGAAAAGAAAATTCAGAGGAATTCGGTGCTTACTTTTCATTATGGAAAAACCTAAATAACAAATTTTAAGGAAAATTCAGGATGCATGAAGAAAATCAGGATAAATGCCCTTTTGGCAAATGTAAAAAATAAAATAGAGAGAGGAGTACAGGGTGGTTATAGTTATCCATCCCCTTCAAGCAGCATTCTGCCGCTATAACCGATGAATAGATTGCTACCCAATTTGGCACATGGACTGTATACGAGATGTGCCCAAGAGAATTTTGCCGAACAGCTAGTTAAAAAAATGACTACTAGATGGCACTTTGCAGGGTGAAATCGGCTCAAATATTACCCAAATGAGTGAACCAATGCCCCAAAACTATTGAATAAATGTTAAAATTGTTTGTACAGTTTGAATGAGCCATAATCATCATTAAATTTTCTTTTTTAATGCAATACGCCACCTAGTGGACATATTTTGTACTATTTTTTTTTTTTCGAAATTCCTTGAGCGCATATCCTGTATAGACAATATACCAATTTTGGTTACTATCCGTTCGCCCGTTTTAGCTGTGAAGCACTAGGGGAAGTTTAATTATAACAACCCTGTACACTCTCGGAAAGAAAAAAGAATGAGACAAACAGATTTTTCTAAATACGTATTTTTTTTAAATTTAAAAGCATGTTTGTATAATTATTTAAGCATAACATGATATTTCAAAATAACAAAACGAACACTATTTTTTAGTATTTTTCTTACTTGACTACCAAACTTTTTGTACTACTTTCAACGACCACCTCTACTTAACGACCGATTTTTTGCGGAACGGAGGGTGGTCGCTCCCAACAAGTTTCACTGTATTCATGTAGAAATAAATATATTATCATCGAATAAAACTTTAGATGCCCCTTTCAGCATGCTGCCATTCCAGTGGTGGCCTTGTATTTGAAGAGGCTCGACTGCAGATCATTCTTTGTGGCAGACGCGTAGCCAGGAAAATTTTTCGGGGGGGGGGGGGGATATGAACTTATATGTGTATAAATAGACGGAATTTCATCACTAATCCAAAAATTTGGGGGGGGGGGTATATCCCGATATCCCCCCCCTCCTGGCTACGCCCCTGCTTGGTGGTCCCCAAAATCGCAAATGCTAACAATTCGTGAATGAATAAACCCAAGGATAACGCTTGCAAAAGGATCATTAAAAAATGAATTTAAATCCCAATAATACCATTTTAATGGTCGTGGTAAAAGCAGTTCGAGTCAAAATCGCACTGAATGTACACGCTAAGTCTGTGGGACCGTATATCTTCTTTGTTTGTTTGCCTACATTAATATATAGTAATATGCACTTATAATTAATGTTTAACCCTAATAAGCAATAGTATTCCTATTCTGTGTCATTTTAACTTCGCATTCTATATATTTTTGTTGTGTACTACATATTACTACATGTATTAGTAATGTATAAATACCTAGATGATACGAAAATCAAAGAGTAAGTATTGTACCCTTGATAATCTGACCATAAAATTGTAGAAACCACTGTGTGGTCGACTTAGCCGGTCTCGTTGTATTATTATTCTCAAAAAAGTTGTCGTTTAGCGTCGACGATGAAGATGGCAGATGGAAAAGTAAAGAATAATTGATTAGGCCACAGTAAATATCTTCATTAAACGACATCCTTTATTTTAATCTTAAATATGAACGTGTTTAACTCATCTAATTTCTGTTTTTCTTTTTCTTTCTTTCTTTTTTTTATATTCTGAATATTCTTATTGAACCTAAAATGTATCCAGTTCATTTATGAAAAACCTGAATTGTATTTATTGGATGTATAAAAATTTTTAAATACAAAAAAAAAGATATTTTTATTAATTATTTCGAATTTTGTTACTAGGTTAAATTAAATCTGAAAACTTATTCCGTAAACTGCCTCGGGGGCAAAGGAAAAAAAAAAAAAAAAAAAAAAGCTTTGTCGAATTCATATCTCCTTTAACCGTCAGCGAAACGCAATAATCTCAACTTACAGACTATCAGTTAATAGATTGGTTAATATGACTGTTTAAACCAGATAAAATTTAATATTTGTATGCTATCGAAAAACATGTGGTTGCGTAAGCAGAACAACAACAAAGAAACGAAGGCTGGTTTAACACCGTCTTCACATGAATTAAAATGCAATAGATCTGTCAAAACCACAAAATAGATTCTTAACCCATCGAATACTTGAACTTTTCTCGGTAACCCGCAGTTCAACTGTTAAGTGGAGGGAAACCGACAGAAGAAATTAAAAATGCGATGATAAATTGAACTTATCTGATCTTCTTTTACAAATTCTCTCACCTTTTATTCTCACAGTGACTCGAAAATAAATAAACACGGCCTCCAAACTGAATACAATTTATTCAGTTTGGAGTTTACCTGAAAAATCGGTAACGTAAATAACCCCCTTTTTTCTTTCTCCTGATTTATTTTTAGGTCACCTACTGCGGCCCAGGAAAGACAGGGGGGAAATAAAATAATAATAATAACTGTATTCCTTAGACATATTACCCAGGAAAACAATGGCCTTTTCTGATCTTTTGCAAGAGGTGTTGGGGAAAAGTTATTGCCTCTAAACGCAGAGGAGACGATTTGCCTTCGCTCATTACAAAAATAGGCTCTTTTTTTCTCGGAGTGCCAGTTCTGTTTTGTTTTATAAGTAATCGATGTTAAAAGTTCAAGGAAAATAATCTCTTCTGCATGTTTTTTCTTTTCAACAATTTAGGATTTTTCTGTGTTCGTGGGAAAATTTAATTGAATGTCCATTTTTATTTTTCCCTTGCTGCAGTTGTAAGTGATTTTTCCAGTCCAGTTCAATATATGTTAATGTCGCCCGACCTTTGCATAATTTTTCGTGGGTATTTCTAATTTCTATAGAAATGGAGCAGATGTGACGTTCAAATAACGGGTTTCTCAGTCTGTTTTCTATACGGAATTGTATATAGTGTTCCTCATAGTAAAATTACAAGATTCTGTAACTTTTCTATGTGAATCTTTTACACATTTTTAGTTGGCTAGTTTTATTGGACAGGTTTTATTTGCAAAGACTGTGTACAGGGAAGATAAATTAAAACAATTTATTTCTCCTTTGACGTTTTTACCTCGCCACATCATGTCAATGAATGACATCAAACGGAATTTTAAAAAGCGTTGATGCAAAAATTTTGTTCATCTCGTTATGAGATTCAGGAACGAGTTTCGAAATTGGGCTACTACCCATCTAATTATTTTTCTCAAACAAATGGAAACATATTCTGCACATAAAATGTTTTCATGATGCCATATCATTTCGCTTAGCGAACAACTTAAAAATATAATAAACTGAACTGTAATTTAATTTTCCGACGTATAATTTTCGCGAATTCAATGCCTCATCAGCGTCATTTGTTGAGCAGTATGCAATTTATTCGAAACGCGATCCAACAACAAACAATCGTACACTTATCATGCCAGATCTAAAAAAAAAATAAGATAGCTGCATTTAGGTTGTACTAATGTAGCATCGTTGTTAACATTATCCTTTTGAAAGAAGAAAAATATATATATGGAATAGTAAGCACCATTTTACCATCGCCAGACAATGCACCATAAACTTTCGAAATCGTTGAAAGATATGGAAGCGCATATACTTCGTGCGCCACCCTAGCACACCTTTTGGAACTTTGACCTGTCCTCGGCAGGTCGCAGAGAAAGCGAAAAAAAAAAAAATAAATAAATAAATAAATAAATCACAACAGAACGTTTAAATAAAAACGTAATAAAAACGTAATTAAAACGTTTTCTAAGAAGCAATTTAAACGAGGAGAAACAGAGACTACCATTTTATTTCCAAAGAAGTTCAAAGTGCAGCGCAGCAAACGAGACCGAAATAAATTTGGCTCATCTTAAAAGAATGGAAATTGTTAACCCTTTAAGGTGCAGTGATCCCGCTCTGGGATCACCAAACTCTGACGTTTTGACTGTTGCCTGTCACGAAGAAAAGATTGGATTTCTATAAAAATAGTTGCGGGTGACATAGCTCCACGAGAATCCTTTACTTTTTAGCACGTCATTTTCCGTAAAAAATGGTCACGATTCTTTTTAACAGCACTGACATCTGCTGAAAAATGGAAGAACGCGAGAACAGCTGGATAGATGGCCCAATGCTGAAAAAAGGGCAGCCGTTGCCATCTCTCGACTTAACTACCAGCAAGATGGCGGACGATCGAAACGTTCATCGCGTGCCACCGATCTAGAGACCCTTTTCTTGACGCAGCTGGCTGTGCGCGAGCACAGCCAGCTGTCGTCAAAAAAGGGTCTCTAGATCGGTGGCACGCGATGAACGTTTCGATCGTCCGCCATCTTGCTGGTAGTTAAGTCGAGAGATGGCAACGGCTGCCCTTTTTTCAGCATTGGGAAAGGGTTGCGCCTCAAAGGGTTAAGAGAGATAACATGAGCGTGGGGGAAAAAAAAATCTTAACAATCTATCCTCTTAAAAGAGCTTATATAGATAGATACACGTCTCCTTTCCGGAATTGTATCGTGTATCGAGTACTAAATCGACTCTGAATGGAGTATCGTGCATTGTAAATCGACTGACTAACTTTATCGATAAAAGACTGGACTCTAAATTTAATATGGTGTATCGGGTATTGACTCTGTAAACTTTATCGAGAACTGACTCGGTTGTAAATGGAATGTCGTTCAACTAGTCCTAATTTTAGAGAGTGATGAGTTAACTCTAAATTGAATCGAGTCTTGTAATTTTTATCGAGAATCGACTCTGTTTTAAATTGAATATCATCATTAAGTATAGACTAACTTTGTCTAGTACTTACTAACTTAACCAAAGAACAATGGCTCCTTTCTAAATGGAAGAGTTCAGTACACTGTAAGAGATACCTGTAATTTTACGACACATATTGTTGTAAAATAATGCAGCACAAATGCTGCAGCTTTGGAATATGGCACTGTGTGTTGTAAATTCAGTCACGAAATGATGTATCGTGTTGTATCATCAACATTTGTTATATTATCATCATCATTTTCTCCAACAGAAGTGAGGGCTGTGAGAGTGAACAAGTATCGTCTTCGTGATTGGCTACTGAAGAAGAAAGCCAATCAGCGGACAGTATTTCATCCCTCGTAGCATCACTGAAGGCGTTAGCACCCAAACCGTTCCAGTCTGAACCTGGCATTATTCATTCCTTTTATGTAGGAAATGGTAATATACACAACGCACGAAATGACGCAGTACACTGCAAGAAATACCTGTACTTTTACCACACATATTGCTGTAAAATAATACAGCACAAGTGCTGCAAATTTGAAGTGTAGCATGTGTGTATTAAATTCAGTCGCGAAATGACGTAATAACGTTGATAAGCCAATCACGGACAGCCTTTTAGAACAAATTGACACAGTCTTTACAGCACAGCGTGTTGGCGTTACATTTACCCATACGTTATGCTGTAATCATAAATATTTTTTTCAGAACATTGATTTTAACGAGTAATAACTTGACTTCAAATGGACTTTTTAATGTCTAATACTGACTGACTCTATTAGCTCTATCGAAAGCATGCTGTAGCTGAGTGGAGAGAGGTTTTTTTTTTTTCCTGGTAGTAAACGTTCTTTTTTTTTTCTTTTCTTCCGAACAACGCTTTACCCGTCTATGCAAGTTATTTCAAAATTTTCGTACGAAACTGCGGCACCACTACCACAGAAATTTGTGCTTAGTCCCTCCCCCGCAAATACCATTAAAATTATCGGACTGATTGGATTGACAATTTTAAGAACAACAAAAGATGAGGCAACATATCTGATATTTATATACAGTGGACTCGCACTATAACGCGATCTATCTTACACGAATGGGATAATACGCTAATTTTTCAAGAGTAACGTATCTAGCTAATGCGGACTCCTCGCCTTCAATCCCAGAATTTTCATCATAGGGGAACCCAGAAGTCTCGCAAAGGGCCAGCGGTAGCATATTTTCGGGGGGGAGGGATGCAAGATAAGAATTCCGGTGCAACTTGACCCACGATTTGATTGATAGCTGTTGGCGCTGGTGCAACTGACGCTCGTCCAAAATTTATGATATTCTATCAACGGAACGAAGTAATGGACTTTTATGCATCTATTAGCTGAAATTTCGGGCTCGGGCTTTAAAAAATGAGCCCGAACTGATCTCTAATTTGCATGGATAAGATTAGAAAGTTCGGATGCTTTTTTTTTTTTTTTTAACTTGCTTCACATTGTGCATGTCAGCGCTACCATTTGTAATAAAAACCTTTCTTGTCATTAAAAAAAAAAAATCCGATCACCCTGTTAACCCTTTAACGCGCGGTGTCCTCGCCGTGAGGACACCAGACTCTGACGTTTTGACTGCTGCCAGTCAAGAAGAATAGATTTGATTTCTATAAAAATAGTTGCGGGTGGCATAGCTCCACGAGAATCCTTTACTTTTTAGCACGTTCATTTCGCGTAAAAAAATGGTCACGATTATTTTTAACAGCACTGACATCTGCTGAAAAATGGAAGAACGCGAGAACAGCTGGAAAGATTGCCCAATGCTGAAAAAAGGGCAGCCGTGCTGTGCGAGCACAGCCAGCTGTCGTCAAAATAGGGTCTCTAGATCTGTGGCACGCGATGAACGTTTCGATCGTCCGCATCTTGCTGGTAGTTAAGTCGAGCGATGGCAACGGCTGCCCTTTTTTCAGCATTGGGAAAGGGTTGCGCCTCAAAGGGTTAAACTCATTTCTGAAAACCGCAATTTGCTATCATTAATTGTTCTTTTTTAATGAATTTTTTGAAGTCTTTACTGACTTTTTGATTACCCTGTATGTCACATTCCTACAGATGATGACACACGTACATGCAAATTGGTTCACATGACACGCGCGCTATTGCAGAAAGCATCATGCAGATCCAGCAACATTCAAATACCCGGCTGAATATAGCTGTTACAGCGCAATTCGACACCTGTGCTGAAAGAGAGCAGCACCGTTTTCCACGTAAAGGCCAATAAGCAGCTCGTGATGATTTTCGACAAATGGTTGTATGATGTCATTAAGAAATCGCAGTCATCAGCCTTTCAACGAACATATCGATTCCCAAAAAGCACGATCTCAAAACTCGAGAGAAAAACAACTCATCAGTTAATACAAAATCCACCTGTCACGGCTGTGTGGGTGCAAAGGGATTATTTATAAAATAAAAAAAAGAAAGAATATTGAGAGATTCAGTAGTGGGTGGTTAACGGTGATTAACGAACAAAACGCAGCTGGTGTCGTATGCAGGAGCAAGTCACGATTTCACTTGTCATTTCTGGCTCCAGATTTACTCTCGAACCCAGATATACAACGAACTTCTCCGTTCGTTGCTGAAAAGAAAAATCGTTGTTCCCGATCCGATTCTGAAACCCGTATAACATTAGCCTATTTCTCTTTTGGAGTGAATGTCCATCTTCATTTGCGCTGGAAAGGACATTGAACATCGATGTAAGATATCCAGTGCAAATAGATGTAGTACATGTACATATACGCAAGTATATACGTACACGCAGTGGCGGCTCGTGGGTTATTTAAGAAGAGGTTCACAAAACAATTTTCGAAAATTAACTGTGCAGATACGACGCACCTTACAAGTTAAAATAGATTTGCGTTTCCAGCAGTTAACATAGGCGTAGAGTTATATGGGCCCGTGGTGCTCGAGCCCCCCCAATAAATTGTGAATAGGGGCTGAGCCCACCCAATAATTTATCACTAAATGCAGAAAACTAATTTATACTAGCATAAAAAGAAGTATTCAAGCCATTTACAAATGTTTAAAAAAAACCTTTATTTTTAAAATTTTTTCATCTTTTGATTTCAATCATGATTTAGTATTCATTGTGACGCCCTGTAACACAAAATGTTACTATAAGCTGCCGTCGCCAGGCTCTGATTAATTAAAATCAGATTACGCAATGTAAAGTATGAAATGAAGAAAAGTTCAGATGTGTCTAAAATGCACTATCTCATCGAAAATGTTTTTTTTTTCCTCCTTTGGATTTTTTACTTTGCTTCTATTTTTAACTTATAACATGGTAGGAAGATACTAACATGGATACTTACCTTACATTGGTGTAGAATTCTATGGACCCATAGAGATCGAGCGCATCCAATAATTTACACTTATATATAGTAAGCCATAGCTGCCAACTACTACGGAATATAACTAACCACTTTTTGTAAACAGTATATTTAAATTAAATTTTTTTAATTATTTTTTTCAAAATAGTAACCAGCTCGCGCGCGCATCACAAAAATTTTGCTATATTTTAAGCCGAAAAATCATGTGGAAAAAGTGGATAATTATATTCCATAGTAGTTGGCAACTATGAGTAAGTTATATGTACGTGAATCAGTTCCGTAGCCAGAAATTTTTCATGGGGGGGGGGGGGTTACGACTTTTGCAACTCACATATATGTATATACGCCACTGACGTAAACATATGTGGTTGTGGGGCCCGGGCCCCCCCAATAATTTTGAAAACTTTACGCTTATGGCAGTTAATGGAAAACAATGCACGCAAAGAAAACAAATCATCAATGCAATGAAAGAAAACAAATCATCTTTGCAGAGCCGTACCCAGAAAAAAATTTCATGAGGGGGGGGGTGGACCAAGAGCTGAAGGAAGCTAAATTTTTCACGAAAAGGCTTCATTATTTGTTTTATCAGGTTGTAACGAAAGTTTTCCGCCAAATCTGCTTGAAAAACTCACTTCTAACTCCTCAGATAACTCTTTTTGATCTTTCGGTACCAAACCTGCACAGTGTCACGTGATGCAACAATAGTATTTAAAGCTGTACTCATTATTCGTTGATATTCTGTAGCTGACTTTTTGCAACACAACTGGAAGTAAAGGATGGTTCCAATCCTATAGAGTGATAGTTTCATTTGACACGCCTTGTACTTAATGATAACTATATTTTTTTACAGGTTTCATAACACAGTGTTATAAAGTAAGTCTCTTTCTTTCAAATGCCAAAAATCGTTTGACAAAATATGAGCAAATACGACAACGCGAACTGTTTTCTGACGATGTTTACGGTGGCGGGAAACTTTCGTTACAACCTAAAATTAACAAAATTTTTAATTTCGGACAGCCTTGCATCTTTGGTGTTACATTTCGTCACCAAGATAAGTTTTAGCAAAGGTACTGTCTTGATTCATTTTATTTCCATTTTTTTTTCAAAGGATACTATTGAAAAATTCCATTGCTTTAGCTCCGAAACACGTCTTTCACTCGCATCTAATTTACTTTACACTAGTTTGTAAAAAAATAATGTAGAGAAAAATGATAGAAATAAAGAAAATATTAAGAAAATGAAAAAAAATTTAATTAACTATCCGAACGTAACAAACCATTTGAAAATCCGGAAGTTATACCGCAAAAATTGGAGCTGTGTGCACAATGAAACTGTGCGAACGGAATGATTTCATCAGTGCCGTACACTTTTCCAGCTGTCTCGGCTTCTCATACCAGAGAGAGCTGTTCAGGGGAAAATTTTTCCGTTCGCACGGGCGATTGATTCAAAACTACTGTAGTAGTAACCTACACTACAGTGCGTTAGCTATAATAAGCCTATTTAATAATAGTGGGAGGAGAGTAAAATTCATGTTTTACATTCACATAAATCTAGAAGTGTGCTTAATATTTGTTTTAAATTTAATTTGTTAATGTGTTTATTCTTTAGTTTTTCCTTTGGGGGTTCACGTGCTCATGTGCTCAAATGGAGGAGTCGCCACTGCGTACACGCCAGTGACGTTTTTACGAATGGTAAAAATTGATTTTTCCGTCAAAATTTGGATACCGAAGTTTTTTGCGATTGTAAAACCCGCTTAAGGGTGTATGTCGAAGAAAAAGAAGCTCTGTTTTTAGTCTTGGTACAGAAATTGAAATAAACTAATAGCACCATGGTCTCCAAAAAATTTCAGATGGTTCTTCATAAACTGCTTTACACACTGCAATAAGCGCAAAAAGCTGTGACTTTTGAGAAATTTTCAGAAAAAAATTCTTAAGCATGAATCTGAGCTGCAAGATTTTTCGAACAGTGACACGCTTTGCGAAAATTTCCGATTTTTAAGAATTTTTTCTAAAAGTTTTGAAAATGATACAGATTGATCGTTTATTTCAGTAATGTAGTATACAGCTTGTAAAGAGACAGTTTCAAAATTTTGAAGTGCCTGGCATAATTAGTTTATTTGTACTTATGTACCAAAATCACATGATTTTTTTCGAACCACACATTTAAGAAGTTTTCCAAAGTGCCAGGCAAAGTCTTCTTAAGCAGGAAAATGTCTAAACTGGGAAATTATTTAAACAAATAAAATAATTTCAGTATAGAAATCTGGTATAGTTTTTCCTTTTTTGAGACATACTTAATCCCACCCCCATCAATGGGTGGGCACTTGACCCTCAGTCATTCGCCACTACTAAGGTCCGAAGCACTAGTCTCTCAATTATCAAAATAATATATAGTTTTAATTTTTAAAAAAATTATTGCTTTTCACACTTGAAAAATTACTTAACAAAACAAAACAGCATAATAACTTTACAATCTCTTGATTAAATCTAAGCAATTTCGCTTTAAGCATCATGAGAATTGATTTTATAGAAAAGATCGTGTTTATTTATTTTTTATTGGGAATCTTTAATTGATAACAATCCAGTTGTCTTTAAAAACTTCTTCAGGTATATTTTCAACATTGTCGATAAAACGACGAACAGTTCCTAATTCTTTTATAGTATCTTATGACCTTTACAAACAGCATAGAAGGGGGGGGGGGGATTTAAAGTGCATGCAAACGACTTTCGAAAATAAACTTTTAGAAGTGAAAAAAAAAAAAATGTTTTAAACCTGAGCTTGGTAAGAGACTTTAAACCAGTTATAGAACTTCTTATTGCGGTAATTTCTTAAATGGGTTTTACTATACTTCCATTACTTCGTATGAGGAAAGTAAATAAGGCGATTTTTAAAAATAACGGCAGAATGCATTATACTATAAATTTCATTTCTAGTATTTGACAATCAAGAATAAATTTAGAAAAGAAAAAGAAAGAAAGAAAAAGTAAAATTCACCCACTTTAAATCCGTTTTTCCCAAATGAGCAGACAGACAGTGAATTTACATATTGCTCATTGAAATATTGACAGTAATGGCTACTTCCCTCGATTGCAACACTAGACTTACTATACAATATTCGAAAACCTTTTCATCGTAGCATTTCCAAAATAAATTACTCAGCTTGTCAGCACACAAGAAAAATACAAGAGCAAAAAAAAAGTATTTGTAAAACTTTCAATTTCGCGTTTTAAAACTCTAGGATCATTGTCCCTTACATATGCAAACTACGTACTTTCTTCGGGTAATTTGTCTAAGGAAACTTTTTTTTTTTTCCTGCTGGATCTTAAAAGTAGAAATATAAAAACGTTAAGTTTTATTCGTACGGAAAAAGTAAGAGCTTCTTTTCCTTTTAACGATTCCCTTCTAAAAAATATGCAAATTCTCCAACAAGAAAGTTGAAGTAGAGTAAAAAATAAATATAAATGGAGGAGATTTTTCCAATTCGATTTTACCTTCAGTACTTCTTTATTTTATTGGACAAAATGCGAATATAAACTTTTTAAAAATCTTACATATCTAAATTTATTTCTCTTTAAGCATTAGTGTAAGAAGCAAAGGCCATTTCAATTCTAATTTAAAAAAAAAATGTTTGTTAAATGCATTTATTTATCGTGAAGAGTAACGTAATGCGTAACAAAAATAACAGCAAATGCTGTTCGAATATTTAATCATAAATTTTAAAATTCTAATAATAACATCCTGGTTTTACGTAAAAAAAAAGTGGCGGGTTTTATTGACCCGTGCAATCTGCCGTTGTATTCAAAGTGTTTCATACATTTGTGGTTTTTGATGGAAATTATTTTCTAGGAAGAATTACACTCAAATATGAGCAAGAAATATCAATCCTCCCAAAACTCATTGATTATTCAACATGTTCCACAAATGGGATATTTATATACTGCTGTGTAGTGAACAGTTTAAACACTAAGGCAACTTTGATATAGAATTTCAGTCAGTAAGAACTCATTCAGAATATTCTATGGAAAGTATTTTCTTGCGCCCAATGCAAAAGTTTTAAACGTTCCGGAGGCATTTTTTAAGAGTAAAATTTCAATATCAAATGCTATTCAGATTTTTTAAGGTGGGGGAGGAGACTTGCTCACTAAGCATTTGCCACTACTGAAGCCTGAATTACTAGTCATCTTATTATGGGACCACCTAGTGGGCGGCCAGTGTTACTCCCTATGAACGGACGGACAAGTTAACACCCATACCCAAGCCAAGAATCGAACTTGGACCCAAAATGCGATAGAATGGTTCTTTAGCCACTACACCAGCTTGGGGGGCCTGCTCAGATTGTTTAAATTTCGTTCCAGCCTATGCTCATTCACGAAAGTACAGTTAGACAAATAGAAGTTAAAAAATACTTCCTCCAGTCTTCGAAAACCCTAATGAGACACAATAATTTTGTGTTAAAAAGAAAGTCTTTAAGATAACTTTTTTTTTTCTCTAATGACCGGCCTCTGCCTTGCAGGCTTTGGCCACAACAGGCCGGAATTGTTGGTCTCTTTATTATAGGGGCACCTAGTATATAGGTGGGCCAACGTCGCTCCCTATGAATGGACGGACATGACAACCACGCCCAGTCGAGGATCGAACCCCGGGAGTTGAACCCGAAACCGGAATACGGTGCTTTACCCACCATACAGCTCGGTCGTCCTGTTTAAGAGAACGAATATCATTGAGATAAAATTGAAAGAAAGTCCATCAAAACAGTTAAAATAGCAATTTTTTATGCAACTAAGAATTATCCCTTCATTTTCAATATCCTATAAGGTTCTAACCATGAGGCAATTTTCAAACAATGCAGCACTTATCTTTATAATAATGTCTCGTATTTTACAGAATTTTTTCAAATATATATGTGTCTCCTAAGGCTAACATTTAAACTATAATCCAACAGGCGGGAAAAAAAGTATTTCGGTCAGTGAAAGTGGCAACGGCAATAAATGCTGTCCCATCATGTGAAAGAAGCCATTGGAGGCCCCCATCTCCTTAAATATGAATCTTCATAACTTGGGAAAACCTTGTTCCAATATTTTGTTGCCCAAGGCATTACTGTTATGGATTTTCCTCTGGCTGACCCAACCTCCTGTATAACTTTCAGATTTCTTTTTTTTTTTCTTCTTCTTCTTTTTTTACATATTTTTTTCTTTTCCTCTTATGGCCGGATATCATATAAGTAGGGAGAATAAATTATATATCCATATATGTAATGGTTCCGATATTTCGTAAGTTTTTCGAAAAAGATAGTCGATGTACATATTTTTGTCGAAGTATATATATTTTGACATTTTTTTTTTCCCCCTTCAAAGTATGCTAAGAGAAATACACCGCTTAGATTTATTCCTTAAAGGTGGCTGGACAAAAATAAACCAGTTAGAATTCAAATACATCTTTATTGGTTAAACGTTTATTTTCTTACATGTTCAAGCTTTCCATAACTACGCTTTTTTTTTATAATTCACATTTTGTCAGTAAGTCAAAATGTTTTGATAAAAGAAAGCATATTTTCAATCAATTTGATAAAGTGTTTAAAAATCATGCACCGGGTACCATTTTTACATAAACCAGAGGTTCTTAACCTTTTAACGTCACCCCCCCCCAACAAAGGCTAACTTACGGTGGCGCCCCCCCTCACACTTTTCAGCATACATTCAGTTTTTTAATCTTTAACAAAGAACATTTAGTCGAATTTTCTACAAAATAATGTTATCAGTAAAGTTTGAATGAACATTTTAAGCGAAAATGGATGTATTTTTTTGAGTAAAAATGATAATAAATAAAATGATTTTTAAAAAACATGCATCGCTACTTGCTCTTTGGTTCTCGCCCCCCCCCTGCAAACGCTCTGCGCCCCCCTTGGGGGTCGCGCCCCACAGGTTGAGAAACGCTGACATAATACCATAAAACCAAAAATAAATATTTTTAGTATTTTTTAAATTTTGTTTCACTTTATATATTTCATGATAAAACGTTTTGCATGTTGATGAAGTAAACACAGGCGCGTAGACAGGAAAATTTTTCGGGGGAGGATATGCGCCTGGAAAAATTTTCGGGGGGGGGGGATATGAACTTATATGTGTATAAATAGACGGAATTTCATCACTAATCTAAAAATTTCGGGGGGGGGGATATATCCCGATATCCGCCCCGGCTACGCCCCTTTTGTAAACATATATTAAAATTAGAGCACAAGAAGTTACGAAATGCATTACATTCATGTTCAGATTCTTTATAAAATGTTAGGAAACACAATATTGTAATATATACAGGATGTATCTAAAATGGCTCAACAAAATATTACGGATGATAGGGCACATAATAAGGAATACGAATCACATAGCAATGTGGGGGGTAGGAAACGTTGCCTACGTGTAGCTGTTAATAATCAATTTGGAACGGTTGTTAAAATAACAGTGAACTTTCTAGACATACTGCATATTCGGCAGACAAACCGAATATTCGGTTCGGCCGAATATAAATATTCGGCAACCGAATAGTAAACAAATTTAAGTATTCACCAATTGGTAAACAAATACATATTTTTTATATAATGAATGAAAAATGTAGTATAGTAACATAGTACTAAATTGATTCAAGTTGTTACTTACTAATATCACATGTGAATACGCGTTAGAAACCCTTAGAAAGTCCACCTACCAAGGCATCCCTCCCCCCATTCTTGGCAGATCCCCCTAGCGTTGCGTTGCCCCAATCACACAAAAAACTAATATCACAATGAAATTAGTTTTAATGTAAGAGAAAACAGTGAGATGCTAAATTTAAATTTTGTTGCTTTTCAATTTTTCTTAAATTTTATGACACATTACATTAACCTTGCTATTACTGACTCATTTAAATTTGAAACAGTAACCAGGAAAAAAAACTCTCATAACATTAAGTGTTCATAAATACCAAGTCAATTAACTGCTAATTTTTTTAAATAAAATATGCAGTTAAAAAATTACCAGCATTTCTCTAATAAGTAAAAAAGTTATTAATAAATATAAAGGAATCACTTGGATAATAAATTTTGCAGCAATTTTAATTTATGAAGTTTTGCACCGTATGAAATATGAAATATTGCTTAAGAACAAACGAATCAAACTGATCATTGCAATCAAAGTAGAATAACGGTTTAATAAATTTTAACCAAGTATTCGGTATTCGGCAAAATATAGTATTCGGTGCATCCCTAGAACTTTCCGACCATTGTTTGTCAAAAACTAGCGTATTTCTCTCAGGAAACATGTAACTGAAATTCGTAGTTTAAAAATTCTACTTTATTTCTTGGATGAGATTTTCGGAGACAAGCCCATTGTTTAAGAAATTTGACAAGCATTTCAACCCTTTTCATAAAGTGATTATTCACAGCTAGCATGAAGTCAACGTTTTTGACTCCACATTGCTATGTGATTCTGATTCCTTATTATGTGCCCTATCTCCCATAATATTTTGTTGAAAGGATTAAGATACACCCTGTATATATAGAGAGATAATTGATGATAGATAATCCCAATCTGTTCTGTACAGAGCTTTTGTTCCGCATCTAACACAAAATTTAAACTATTCTCAAAGTCCGTCCAATTCCGCACCTTGCCACTTTTTGACTGGCACCAGCCTTGATTAAAATAAAATATGCCAAATAAGGTTACTTGCAATAATAACATTTAAAAAAAAAGAAAATCCAAATTTCTTTCAGTTTCCTTTTAATTGTTTCTTTTCTTTTAATCATAGTCTCTTAATCGTTTTCTCCCTTCAACCTGCGGATTATTGTCTTTATAAAATAATATTTATTATTGTAGAGGAACACTGGATGAAATCAATAACATTATTTAGTTCAGGCTCATGCCATCAAACATAAGAGACTATATCTTGCAAAATAAAATTTTCTAATATCTTGATAACGAAATGTGTACTTCGTAGAATCTAATAATGCTTAAAAATGACTCCACCATAACAAGTTTGTCTCAGATAAATTTAAACAATATCGATTGCACAGTATTTATCCGCATTGAATTACCTAAAAATAATACATTCAAAAGAGCTCGAACCAGGGATGAACAAAATTAATTTAGGAATTCTATTTCTCATTCGACACTCAGTAAGTATGTTCGATATCTTCGTTACTATGACAACAGAGAAGAATCTTTACATTTTACAAGTGGCAAGTGATCCTCCATCTCGTAAATTTCGTGCTCTTTTTTTGAAACAAAGAAAATTGGCGTCTTTTAAATAAACCTTTAAAGAGGATATTCTTTGAATAAAATCTAAAATAAGTTTTTCTACGTTGGTATGAAAGAACTGAATAAGCTATGCAATTTATTTTAATAAATGAAGATTGTCATTCCTTTTTTACCAAAAAGGAAAAAAGTAATTAAAAATTTTCTCGCGACTTTTGACAAAACAAGCGAAGATTAATTATTGCATGGAATTATTTCAAAACGGGATATGCTAGTCGCAGTGCTTCATTAATAACTTTAAAAAAAAAATAGTTTCACTGAAAGAAGATATTTAATGCATTAAATGATATTAATACTAATTAGAATATGACGTTATTTGTATTAATGTTTCCATATTTATTTTTACTTTTTAAATTTAAATTTAATTAAGCGTCTGATTTTGCCAACGTATATGTAACATAAAAATCTAAAATATATTTTCATTCTTTTGTGACTTAAGAAAATCTTTTAATTCAACTAAACTTTTGAATGATGCAATGACAAAATATTTTTTTCAGTTCGACAAAATGACTAATCTAGTGCACGTATTGTGTGCACAGCAATGAAAAAAAAAAAATCAATTTTTTAATTTATAATTAATATTGAATACAAGTGACAATTTCCTTTTTAATTGGCAAACATCTGAAAAAAAAAAAAAGATGTCGATTTATTTCAGATAACGCTTTATGTTGTTGTGTAACGTAAATGTCACCTTCAGATGTCATCTACATATTAAAATAGAATGCAAGTTTCGCAACTAAACGGCTGGTTTACCTTTTTCACTTCATATTTGAAATCAGCATATCAGCATAACAGATTTCTATTGGTTGGTAATGAATAGTCTATGATTCAAAAAAGAAACAATAAAATTGGGCATCTTATTAGCAAAAAACATAAATAAGTAAAGTTTTACATCTTAACGCCTAATATGATGGAGGTATTTTATTAGTTTTATTGCTTTGTGAATAACAGAAATAAAAACACTACAATAAAAATAACCTTTATTTCTACTGTTCAAGCTTTTTCATATTTAGCATGGTTCCTTATATCGCATTTTAAAAAATCATTAAAAAAAGGCCTTTGCATAAGTTTTGTTCTTATTAGAATGAGTATGTTTCAAAGAAATTTAAGGTAAATTATGATTTCATTTTGAGAGATAATTTTGAAAGCATTGCCTAACATGTTAGAAATCGAGGCTTAAGGGATTGTTAAGTTAGATTTTATATTTTCCTCACTACCACATTCAACTTTCTGACAGAAAATCTACATCCTTAACTCTTCCGATTTTCATCAAGGGCAGGAAGGATTTAAAGTTGTTCTTTTAAAAAGTGATAGACGTCACAGGACTTTTTAACAGCTTTAGAAACAATCCAATGATGTTAAATACTCAAAAAAAATTAATAACGCTTCTTCACCAAATGCACTATACTGTTACAAAAGCAGTGAACCTATAGGGTAGGTGCACCAGTAACTGACACTTTAAGAGCAATATAAAAATTAACTAGTAATTGCTAATTACTAAAGTTATCCTGAAACAACCTTTTTGTTTTCGAAACTGAAGTGAACTTCGAATATTTGTGCAGGGTATAATTTACTACAGAATATATTGGAAACTTCTATTTTTTCTATATTTTATAAGTTGTCATGGTGGCGAAATCAGTAATTGACAAAGAAAAAATTGTGACTTCAGTGATTGACACTTCAAGTTCCAGTAACTGACATGTAGAAAAATATGCTCATTTATTTTTTAATGAAAACTTCTTTAAAAGGAACAGCAAAAATATTTTAATAAAAGATGATATTTTACTCGCATTGCATTATTTTTCAAAAGAAAAATACTAGACAAAATTACAAATTAATAACATAAATAATAGGGTCGGTGCACCAGTAATTGACCCTTTGAAATTAATTTATAAGTTTTTATTTCAGAAATGTTTAAATTGTGCTACCTAGCACCAATTTATACATTTGTCTTCCAATTTATGCTTTTTTTTTAAACCTTCGGCGGGCTCTAGGTATCAGAAAATAAAATTATAAACTCAGCGCTAAAAAGAGTCTAATTCTCAGTAGCTGACTAAATCCTGAAATAAGGTAAGCTCATTTTAAATGTTTCTATTTGACGCATATTTCTTTTTTAGAAATCAGTTTAAACTGAATTGTATCAAAATTGATTAGCACATAATATAAGTCTGCAATTTTTTTAATAAATAAATTTATTTATTTATTGTAAGTAATTGATACCTCATCTAAAATAAATAAATAAATTTATTTATTTATTTTAGATGAGGTATCAATTACGGGGGTAAAAAATGGATTTTAATAATAAGTGACGCTCATGTTAGTTATTAGTGTTTTAGTCAAGCTCGTGATAACTAAGATTTCTACTAAATGCAGTAAATAGGGTCCGGTGGGGTAAAATGACCATAAATTTAGCTATTTTCAACTTTACTAAGCTACACATCTTAAATGATACAACATATTTAAAACTTTTTGACAAATATTTTGCATTGGACTATCTGACACTAACTACAAATTTTTCTTTTTTCTTTTACAAACATTAAAACTGTTTGATCATTAATTCTTTTTGGCTTGTTATTATGATCATTTTACCCCATGGTGTGGGGTAAAATGATTATAGATGAAAAAAATGAAACATCTCATAGAAAATCTTATAAATAAAAATGAAATTCTGTTTGTTTGTTTGTTTGTTTGTTTGTTTGTGGATTTGAGTTGTATACAAATCCACAAAAATGGACCTATCAGCCTGAAATTTTGCACAGATATGTAAAATAATATAGAATAAATCATAGTCCACTTTAAAACTTTGAAAGTCCACCCGTTCCCGGAATTTAAGAGATTTTTTATGTTCTCTACGCAAAAAGCTTTCCGTAATTGTAACCCCTGTAGTGAAAAAAGTGTGAAATAAGGATCGTGTTTGCCATGTGTGGCGATTTTGCCGAATAAGATGTTTTAAATTCTCAAAGTAAAAATAAAAGAATAATAATGATTTTTTTTTTGTTAGTTTATATTCGTAAGGTTATATTTTTTTTAATTATAATATCGTGTGCATGGGAAATCGGAGCAGGAATGAAATGTTTTATACGCAAAACAATAAGAATTGAAGATTTCCGAGGCTAATATGTTAAAATTTTTTAGTTTGGCGAAAAAATAAAATGGCTCAAATGCCGAGAAAGTGAGTTCTAGCGGTTTGCACAGTTTCCGGCTTGGCGCAATTTACTGAGAGCTTAAGGAAACGGATTTTTGAAAACAAGTGCAAAGGTTTTATTAGAATACAGCGTTAAATTTTAATGATCCGTGCAGAGCCTTATTATCGCATGGGCAAATCGGGACTTTGCCCAGGGCCCTCGGGTCGAAAGGGCCCCCAATATCGAATGTTGTTCTGAAATATTCTTTTTTATATCAAAATTTTATGAAAAATAAAACAAATTTCATAGATGGGGGCCCCCAAATTCATCAATGCCCGGGGCCCCTGTTGGTCATAATCAGGCTCTGGATCCGTGCGAAAATAATGCAGTTATTAAGGGATTTCAAGCGATCTATCTTCAGCATTCTCGCGATTTTGAGGAGGATTCTAACGCTTAGCGCTATTTATCGTAATTTAATCGTCTGCTATTTGGGTTATGAATACACCTGCGTATAAGTTCTTGAAATTTTCATTTTTCTGAGCAGCTTTTCTGCATCTAATGTATTACATCCAGAAAAAAGGATGTTAGAAATATCAATTTTAATTTTGTTTAATCACACTCATGAATAACGATACACTTTCCAACTTAATGAAAGAAGGAACGAAAATAGGGAAGACCCATGGATTATAACTCTTTTTATATATAGCACTTTAGTGCGTATTTAAAAATCTGAAAGTGTGTCAGATTTTCTATGATTCTAGCGCTTGGCGCAATTTAATGAGAGGGTATTTTTAAAAACAAGCGTAGGTTATCTTATAAATAAAAATGAAATTCTGTTTGTCAATTTGTTGATTTGGGTAGTATACAATTCCACAAAAATGGATCTGTCAGCCTGAAATTTTACACAGATATGTAAAATAATATAGAATAAATGATAGTCCACTTTAAAACTTTGAAACTCCACTTAAAAACGTTTTCCTCCTGAATGGTTCTCTTAATTTCCGTTCCCGGAATTTAAGAGATTTTTTATGTTCTCCACGCAGAAAGCTTTACGTAATATTAACGCCTGTAGTGAAAAAAGTGTGTGAAATAAGCATCTTGGTTGCCATGTGTGGCGATTTTGCCGAATAAAATGTTTTAAATTCTTAAAGTAAAAATAAAAGAATAATAATGATTTTTTTAGTTTATTTTTTTAATTATAATATCGTGTGCGCATAAGAAATGAGAGCAGGAATGAAATGTTTTATACGCAAAACAATGAGGATCGAAGATATCCGAGACTAATATGTAATTTTTTTTAGTTTGGCGAAAAAAAAAAATGGCTGATAGGCCGATTTTTAGAGAGTGAGTTCTAGCGGTTTGCACAGTTTTAGGCTTTTTGGCGCAATTTACTGAGAGCTTAAGGGAATAGCATTTTTGAAAACAAGTGTATAGGTTTTCTTAGAATACAGCATTAAATTTTAACTATCCGTGCAGAAATAATGCAGTTATTAGGGCATTTCAAGCGATGTAGCTTCAGAATTCTCGCCAATTGAGTACATTGATTTAACTTGGGGGAAATCCGCCAAATTTCAGAAAATTGAAATCTTCGCATTTAGTACATCGAGGTAACGATGAATAAAACATGTTATAGTTGATAATTTAAAAAATGCGGCTGTATTAAGGGATTCCACTTTTCAAATAAATGCCTGGCGGTCGAACCATTTCCCATTTTGATTGCTGCTAAGCCAATGCTTCGAATGATTCCCTGAAAAAACTCTTGCAAAATGGCGTATGCTGGCACTTTGGCGAGGCTTAGATTTGAAACTGGATTTTACTTGAGACTGGTATATACGTATAATAAGACTGGTTATAGATAAAAATGAATGTTGGTATGTGTGTAGGAGGTTGAAAAACTCCAGCACCGTTTCACCGATCACCATGAAATTTGGTTCACCTAAGTCTTTTATCATGGAGAAGGTTTTTATGCTATCCGTTTTCCTCTAACTTTTCACTAGGTGGCGCAGCAGAACGTCGAATTCTATTCCATTTAGCCGTTTGCTATGCGAATATCGTCCAACCAATTTCGATGAAATTTGGTACACGCGAATATTAGAACACGGAGAATATTTTTCACTATCCATTTGCTGTAACTTACCGCTAAATAGCGCTGCAACGCATCAACTTCTATACCGTTCGACCGATCGGCATAAAATTTTTTATACTTACACATTTGAGAACGAAGAATATATTCTAACTGCGTTACTTTTGATGTTACTCACCACTAGATGGCACTGCAATGCATTATTATTTTAACTCGCCACTAGATGACGCTGCAGCAGGCCAAATTTTTGACCATTCAAACGGTGGCTATGAAAATCAGTATACATAGCTATTTGAACAATGAGAATATTTTGGCGTTATCCATTTTGCTATAACTCGCCACATGACGGCGCTGTAGCAAATCATTACTTTAATTAACCATTAGATGGCCCTGCAGTGTATCACTTCTTGACTGTGCGAATGATCGCTATGAAAATAGGTATACATAGATATTTGAACACGGGGAAGAGTTTGGCACGATCCATTTTCCTATAACTTGACACTAGATGTCGCGTCAACACATGAACTTCAAGACTGTTCAGCCGATCGTCATGAAAATTCGTATACATCGATATCTGAATGCGAAGAATATTTTTGCCGTATCCGTTTTGCTAAAACTCGCCACTAGATTGTGCTACGCCGCATCGCCTTCTGCACCGTAAAAACGATTGCCTTGAAATTCACTATGCATGATTATTGAACACAATATAACGCGATATCCATTTTGCTATATCTCTTTATTACAATAAATAGTAATCACAACAAATATTAATATCAAAAAGTCCATTCATTCCCGTGCGAAGAACGGGTACTTCAGCTAGTGGTATTATATGAATAAGATCAACTGGAAAATAGATAACAAATATTTTATTAAACAGTTTTACATGGAATTTTAACTTAGCTATTAGAACTTATAAGTATAATGTCCTCTACTATTGAAATTTGGCTCATCCAGTATTTGAATTATCTGTTTAGTTTGAACATCCTCGACATCATGATTTTTTGGCAATGTACATTTTTTTCAAATAAGATTATGCAAAGTATTAAATTGTAAATAGCTCCTTTTCTGCAGACAAGATCTGTCCAAAAATGCTTAATATAACTTACCACAGCACTTCAGAGCCAGCAGATATTTTGTCCGAAAGAGGTGTTACGGTCATGCCATTTTGTACTCTCTTTTCAGCTCTTTTTAAATAAAAATTGGGATTTTTCTTCAAAAATTTCAAGAATAGCATACTTTCTTTACTTCGTGGTCTTCAACTTCATGCTTTCCTTCAAAATGTGCAGCAAACACATCCTCTGTTAGCATTTATTTATAAATTTATGATTCCAGTGTCGTAAATTTTGGGTTATTTTTCTTATTTTCAGGTAAAAATAAAAGTAGAATAACGGAATCTATTTATTTATTCACGTTATTACTATTAATACCTTATAAAATATATTACAGATGGAAAATGAAATCTAAAATGATGCATGTGTTCTTTAAGTACAAACCTAGCAGTATGATCGTTTTACCCCACTTTCTTTGAACTACTTCAAAATAAAAAATAATATGAATACAAATTATCTTGATACAGAAATGTATTCCTCAAGAATGACAGTAGGCTTTCGTATCATAAAAATTTCAAGAACTTTAAATCAAAAAATGCTACAGCAAAGTAAATTTTAACCTTGTATATATAGAGTCAAACATGAAACTGTAAGTGTTGCCGTTACATATTAAAAGAATATTACCAAATCAAATAAATTAGTTTAAAAATATTGCTTATAATATAAATGAGCTAAACAAAAATCAGCATGCCAATAAACCAATGCATTTAACATTTAATGTCTGCTTTTTGTAGACTGTTCATTTTATCCCACCTAACCCTAGCTATTCAAAAAGTTGTTTGCCGTTTGAATAGCTATTTACTGTATTTAGTAGAAATTCCATTTTGGGTGTCCCAAAAACGTGATAATAAACTTTAATTTTTCTTCTATTAAAGTGGACAATATAAATTGAAAAAAATGTTCAGAAGAAGGTAGGAAAAAGACTAGAGTATTTGCATCAGTAATTGACAATTTAAAAGCAATATAAATAATAACTAGTAATTGTTAATTACTAAAACTATCTTAAACAAACTTTTTGTTTTCGAAACTTAAGTGAAGTTTGGAAATTTGTATAGGGTATAATTTATTACAAAATGCTGGAAATTTCTATATTTTATACGTTTTAATGGTACACCAGTAATTGACACAAACATTTTGATTTAAGTGAGTGTCACTTCATACATCAGTAACTGAAACTAAGAAATGAGTAAAAAGGCCTGCTCATTTATCTTTTAATGAAAACCTCCTCAAAAGAAACAACAAAAATATTTTTAAAAGATGGTATTTCGCTCACATTAAATTTTATTTACAAAACTAAAGAAAAATACAAGGCAATATTGTCAATTAATAAAATTAATTATAATGATACCTCTTTCACGTAAGATAAAAAGCTTGAGTAGGATATTAGCGTGACAGATATTATACAACCCACATTTTTCAATGACATATATTTTTCAGTTTTGTGAGCACTATTATCAACAAAACAAAAAAATCGGTGTAATTAAAAAATCAGTGCAATTAAAAATAAAATGTGTAAGAACATTTTGTGTACAGAAATATTTTATACTAGCTGAATCCCGACGGATTCGACGGTCACTTTATTGACTGCAATATTTCAAAAATAAATGGGAACGATCAGGAATGTCACTGAGGTCTTGGGCAAAACGGACAGTAAAAAACGAAGAGTGACGCGGACGTGACATGACGTGTGACAGAAAGTAAACAAAAAGTTTCTAAGCCAGTTCTTACTTTGGCAACTGTGCAATGGCGATGAAATGATTGAAATATTTAAAATTTGTTTTTAACTATCTTTATTGAGTAAAAAAAGGAACAGTACATATTAAATGACGAATGAGCACGATTACAGTTACAAATTCTATGGGTATTTCTTTGAAGACGATATTTTGGGTCCAACCATCGACCACGGAACGTCCAGATGAATCATCGTGAGCGTTCTTGATTGCCACGGCATTGTTTGATCTAAACTTTGAAAGAGCGACATAGAACATTCCATGAGGAAATATATCCAATATCAAATAGGCAACTGAAAAGTTAAAGAAATAAGCGATAAGGCTCCAAAATAAAGAAGACGTTTAAAACTGCCAAGAATGGGGTTAATAAACCACAATGTTATTTCTATGGCAAAAATTTGCACCTTTGCCGTTCCGCCACGCCTAAACCGTTCGACTTTTTCTGATTTCCTCTTTTGATGGCACAACTACAGACCAAGACCTTTCTTTAGACACCTCAATCAAATTTCTGCACCCGGCCGTTCTCTCAATTTAGTTGCCGAAAGAAAAACATGTTTCAAATTAATATATAGAATAAATTATCTGCTGAAGTGTCAACTACTGAAGCACTTATCTTCTACCTTAGCTTGAACATTTTTCAATTTACACTGGCTACTTAACTCTATAGGGAATTGAAGTTCGTTACCACCTTTTTGGGATGCCCTGTATATCAAAAAATTGTCAGCAGATAACTTTCTAAATAACTATTTACTGCTTTTCCTAGAAACTTTATGCAATTATCATTAACTTGATTGAAACACCAATAACTAACATGAATGTCAATTATTGGTAAAATCCATTTTTTTTACCCGGTAATTGTATCCTATCTCTTCTTCTACTTATTATAAAAGAAGATGTCTGTGTGTGGATCTGTGTGTGGGTCTGTGGGTCTGTGTGTCGGCGGCGTTACGGACAAACGGCTACACCTAGAAACACCAAATTTGGCACTCGGGAAGATCTAAACATGAAGTTGTGCACCTCGAAGCGATTTTTTCAAAATTCGACCTAGAATTTTTTTTATTTTATGTTTTATGCGATTTTTGGCATTTTTTCTCACCTAATTCGTAATAACGGCGGAAATTACGCTCGCAGCAAAACGGCATTTGTATCATCGGATAGAGGAGAAATTTTTCTTTTAAAAACAGTTTGTTCTGAATACATAACATAATTTACCGATTTTTAGGAATTTTTTTACTAAGCATCGACTTCGGCGAATTTTTCGTAAAATAATTTTAAAATTGTCGCCATCTTGAATTCTATCCGTCATAACTTTTTGATATTTTGACAAATCGTGAAACATTCTTTTCTCCCTCTTTTAAAATAAAAACGAAAAAATTATGTAAATTAGATGATTTTTTACGAATTTTAATGCAGCCTAATGTTTAGAATTTAATAGCATCAACACGATATTACGCCATTCATTACATTGCGATCGCGGCACGAGAACTTATGTTCGGTTGTTGCCACAGAAAGGATTACAAAAAAAGGGTTTTTTCAACCAATCGAGCTTTGAAATGGGATATCGGAATTTCAATTCGCAAGTGAGGATCTATGACGTCAAATGCTTTAAGATACGTAAAAATTACGCCATAATTTTAACTCATTTATTCCAGCTCTATTTTCAACGCAGGCGTAGTCAAGTGGTTACTTCGATTAACAATGTCAAACAATGCTTAAACTTTACAAACTTCGAAACGACCGCACGGAAATGGCTATGCAAACCACTGACGCAATCCTGCCTTTTTTTTTCCTCTTTCCTTTTACTTCTTATGTGTGTTATTTACAAAGTTTTTTAATTACTTTAAAGTTTTTTAGTTACCACAGGGAGACGATATTTTGATTAAAATTTACTGTAGAAATAAACTAATAAATTCACGATTATTATTATTAGAAGTGGTATTTTAATCCGGTGCTTATTTAAAAATTGAAATGTCTCCACGGTGCTGAAAATGTTCATTTTAAAAGTTACAAAGTTCGTTTCAAAGCGCGACATATTAAAATTTTTCTATTTACTATTTTTATTTTTGGCATTTAATTATGGCGCAGGCGTTGCCTAACGTATGCATGCACGTTGCGAGTATAGTTTTATTTTAACGTTGAATTACGCTCCTCCATAAAGGAGAGCTTACGGGATTACATTAACTGATCATGGCACGTGTTAATTTAATTGCGTTGCCACAAAAAGGATTAGAAAAAAATGTTCTTTTTCCAACCAATCGATTTTTTAAATGGGATATCGGAATTTCAATGCGCAAGTGAGGATCTATGACGTCAAATGCTTTAAAATACGTAAAAATTACGCCACAAATTTAACTCATTTATCCCTGCTCTTTTTTTAACACAAGGAGGCGATATTTTGATTAAAACTTACTTTAGAAATAAACTGAGAAATTCATGATGCCAACCGGGGTATCTTTTACGGTAGTTAAACAGTGACGTCATAAATTTGTAAACTCTGCAACTCTAACGTCCTGTCACAGTTATAGCAATTCTAAATAGCTCCTCGAGATGACACAGTTTGATGTTTTCAGTAGACAGAACTATGGAGGATTTATAAGATATCTTTATATTGGATACATGGATATTTAAGTTGGCACCGCTTGAATATTTTTCACCACGGTGAGATTAAATGTTTTGCGGTGCTAAATACGCCAATCCTACAAAACTATGCATAAATTAAATTTGTATGGAGAGCTTCCTTAATAGCAACTATTATGGGAAATGAATAATGTTTATGGTAATGCGTAAATTGCTAAAGAATCGCCATAGAATATAAAGGTCCCATTTGTGCCAAATAATGTAAGCTGTTTCGTTAAATTGAGCATTAAGAAGGAAGCAGCGAAGATAGATAGTATTAATATGCGTAATAGGTAGTATTGGTAGATTTGTAAGGATGATATGAATAAATCCCAATATACAACGTTAATAAATATTTCATGAAATTAAAAGTGTTCTGTTTATCCTTTTTCAAGGGTTGTTTTACAAGATTTCAAATCACTGGAATTAAGTGGAATTACACATGTAAGGAGCATTTTCGTTTCCTACCGTGCGAAGAACGGGCACGCAGCTAGTGTTAAATAAATAAAGAAATTTATTTATTAAAAATAATCATACAGACTTTTATGCACAAATTTTTGATTCAATTCAGTTTAAATTGATTTCTCAAAAAGAAGTATGCTTCAAATAGAACAGGTTTATCAAATTGTTCTTTCTAGTAACCAATTCAGACATTTGTGTTTAATTTTACGCAATTTATATATATATATTATGCAATTTATATATATTATTTATATATATTATGCAATTTATATTATAGTTTTTTTTTTACCTCCACGGGGTAACTCTAGGTGTCAGAAATTGAGGTTTTTAACTCAGAGCTTACAAAAAAAAAAAAAAAAAAAATATCTGATTCTAAATAGTTGGCTTAAAGTTGAAATTAAGTTAATTTATCAGTTCTGTAAAAAAAGCTTATAATAATAAATTATCTGCCAAAGTGTCAATTACTGGTGCATCTACCATATGCCATTTGCAACTTCCAGGGGGGGGAAAAATCTGATTTCTCAGTGGTTTAAAGTTGAAATTAAAAGTTCAGTAAAAAAAAAGCTTATTAAAATAAATTATCAGCCAAAGTGTCAATTACTGGTGCACCTACCCTATGATATTTGCAACTTCCAGAAAAAAAAAATTCTAAGAACAAAAATCGCCTTCAAAAATTGACAGAAGCGTTAACTGTTTATGGAAATACTGCAAAACTCCGTTCGTTTAAGATTCTCTTCTGGATGTTTTGCTAACTCTTATAGATTGACTGCTTTCAATCCTGAATAATACAGCTTGTATAAGACATTCTAAGTTTTTCCGTGTGTAGCACAGTTAGATTCTTTAAAAAGCTGTTTAAAAGTTTCATCTCTTAACACCTTAACGCGTAGTGCTCCCGCTCTGGGAACACCAAACTCTGACGTTTTGACTGTTGCCAGTCACAAACAATAGATTTGATCGCTATAAAAAATAGTTACGGGTGATCTAGCTCCACGAGAATCCGAGAAAAAAAAATGGTCACGATTATTTTTAACAGCACTGACATCTGCTGAAAAATGGAAGGATGCGAGAACAGCTACATAGATTGCTCAATGCCCGAGACCTGTGGCACGCGATGAACGTTTCGATCGTCCGCCATCTTGCTGGTAGTGAAGTCGAGCGATGGCAACGGCTGCCCTTTTTTCAGCATTGTAAAGAGTTACGCCTCAAAGGGCTAAGAGAAAATTCTCAAGCGATTTGCATGTGAATGTTTTTTCCTCCTTTCCGTGAATGTTAAAAACCTCTGAAAATTTTCATAGTTTATTTAGGGAGGTTTTAGAAAGTCTTTGAGGAATTCAGCCTTGGTTGAGAGCCTAAGCTTAAAAAAACTGAGTCTGCCTGCTTTAGCTGCCCCATATTCTTTTCGGTTACTCTACGATGTGTACTCAAAAATTTATTTTGCCGATGATCTTTCCAGAAAACTTTTTTTAAGATAGAATTTTCTTTCTTGTTGAACAAAGCAAATAGTTTCATTTATTGATTCCTCAGTCAGTTTCTCCAAAGTTTCTTTGAAAACTATTGCATCAAAGTATGTTTAAAAGATCTTTTTTTTTTTTATAGAGTTGCTTAGGTGCGATTTTTAACTGATTATTCTGATTGCAGATGCTTTTGTTATTACAATCATTTTTGCAGGTAATGATGCATTATATCACTTTCTCTAGAGCATCCATTTATTTCTGTTGTGCAGTCAGAATGATATGAAATATTTTTTAGGTTTAGCACAACGAGAGCAACGTGAAAGAATTATGACAGCTCTAGGGAAGAAGTTTTTAACTCACATTTCTTAATCATATTTCAGTACTGCATCATGAAAAATAGTCATAGTTTCATGACTACGTTACATGACTTCCTCACAATATTTTTGTTATTTGTTTCACCCGTAAAAATCCTTACATTTGTAGATTGCAATGATAAGGTCAAACAATGAATCAAGATTTTGTTTATTGATGTAAAAACCACGTGAATTCCTTTTTCAAGTCATGCTGTTACATTCACCCAGAAAAAGTATTCAAGAGTGAGAAAGAAATTTTCTTTTATTAATTTTTTGAGCCACAGATTAATTTTTCAAAATACAAGCAATTCAAAAGAAATATGAGAAATTTTTATTGTATATCACATTATCCGCTTACAACGCTTCATGCTTAAACCAACATAGGAAACTTGACTTGCACTCGAATATTTTTTTAAGACGATGTACATTAGCGGTATTCGAACTTTTCAGCAGTCTTTTAGAGATAGATGTAGGTAACATATACCGATCACGAAAATTCAAGAGATGTAAATTAGTAACCGAAATGTTTAATGAACTGTAAATAATAATAAATGCATCTGTTTGTGTTTTATAGTACTTGGTGTAAAAAATTTCAACATTTAATTAAATTTCTCATTTTAAAAACAGTATTTCTTCTCAATAAAAGAATAAGGTTAGTTAATGATGAATTTGTATTCAATTAAATTTATTGAATTTTTTTTTATCCACCTTTCGATCCTCATATTGTGTTGTGCTACACAATTTATATCATCCCTTAAAATATCTGTATCGCTAACTAAAACTAATAGTTTTTACAGTCAATCATTTATTAATTTAAAAAATAGGCTTTTCTTTTTTAAATAATTTGCGAGTAATATAAGAGTTAAAAAAAACCTCAAATTTTTCTGAATTTTGTCCTATAGTTTTCCAGTGGAAGAAGTACATGATTTAAGCACCACAATTAAAAGTATTCGTCAAAATTTCCAACTACTATGTACTGGGCTGGTCTATAAATCCTGGCTTCCTTAACTTTTGCATGAAAAATATGTCTTTTGAAGTGCATTTTATGTTATTCTGAGATAGTTATGTGCTCCGCAAATTAGTATGCTTAATTTTTTTTGCTAATGTGCATAGTTTCAAGTCATTAAAATAACTTGTTCTGACGTTCTTTTCAAGTCATTAAAATAAATTCGACATCCGCATGTTCCATATTTTTCGAAGCTATGGTAACGGGCATTTATTCAAGAAAAAGCCGAGATTTCGCTCCTGATGAATTAAAATGGAATACCAAATCGACAAAAAAGATCGCCATACACAGCATGAATCTCTCGAGCAGTTTCTGTGGCTTTGACACTTCAATTAAACTCAAGAAATGTCTAAAATGCTCCCTTTTGTCGACTTGACACTCCATTGGAAAGGCCTAAACAGAACTAAAAGTATACTACCACACACACACACAAAAAAAAAAAAAAAAAAATGTAGAACACATGATTCTCTATTGAATAACATAAAACGGATTCCCAAAACATTTTATTTTTCATGCAAAATTGTCATAAAAAAGGGGAACTTATGGGTCCAGTTAACAATTTTTTAATGAAAGTCTACATTTCAAGTTTATAATAAAATTATTATTTCTGTGATTTTTACTGCACATGCATGCCCTTTTTATCAAAACTCTTTTCATCATCTCAGACGAAATCAAATTAACTGATGAAAATTTTAGGGGCTTTCCAATGTTTAATTTTTAACCGTCAGAATAAAAGAATACTTTTTAAACTTGATAGCTACCAAAAGAACTGCTATTTAAGATTCTAGCTGTATATTAATTTACTTTTACATTAAATATGCAGTTCTTTTTTTAAGCATTCCGCTCGCATAATTTTCTACTCATTTATATTCTTCCAGCACTTAACAACCATTTCCATTTATTTCTTGGCAACAGCCGCTCGTGCCCAAATGTAAAAATTCTCCATTCATTAAAGTTTCACAAGTCCTTAAAAATGTCGAGAAGACCATTATTAACCTTAATCAACATCAAAATAATTTCTGCGAAAGCGAAAATGACAGGGGAGGAAAATGACTTCGATTACAGACCATAGAGTAAATACATTAAAGAATAATTGTTGTAGTTTATAACAAAAGAATGCGGGCATTAAATTTTTTTGATATAAAAACGTAAATTCGGTGCATTCTACGATTCTTTAATTAAACATTCAGAAATAAAGGATTCAATTGTGTTGCCAACAATGGAACATAAAATTAATTTCACTCTTTATGTTATGCATTTAAATTCGACATCCGCATGTTCGATATTTTTCGTAGCCATGGTAACGGGGCTTTTATTCAAGAAAAAAAGCTGAGATTTCGCTCCAGATGAATTCGCGCTTTTAAAATTGGAATACATTCGAGAAATTTGTGAAATGGCGCATTCGTATAAGGAACGAAAGAATTTGAAATCAATAGTGCAGTATTTATTTAGAAGCTGGTAAAGATTGTTCCCTTAGAGATGAGGTGCAAAATTTGAATTTTCTTTCGACAACATCATTTGAAGCAAAAGGAGATGGGAAAGGGATCAGATTTATTGGGAAAATAAAGAGTGAATACGTGAATGTGCAAGAAAATTCGATAAACATGCAGATTAATACTTGACTTACCTACACATAAATCAACACGTGCTCGTTCTTATAAGTTCCGAAATAAGCTTTTTGCAGCACGATAAAATGAACAATAAACACAGAAACAGATACAACTTATTTTGATTTACAATAAAACTGTAAAAAATCCAACCATGGATCAAAACTTAAGGATGGCAGTCTCTATAGTAAAAAAATGGTCTCAAAAAATTCGACTTGAGAGCGTAAATAAAAACTGGTCAAAAATGGTCAGAACTATTAAAAGGGGTTTTGAGCTCGATTAATTTTAATACACACATGTGTGTGTGCGTGACCTGTACATAAAATCTATAGATAATATCTTTGAACTCAAAAGCAAGATTAAATCCTTAAATAATGTAAATAAAATCTACTTTTGACTTCAAAGTCCTATCCAATAGTTCAACTTTAGAAGATCTGTACAGTGTTATATTAAATCTAGTTAAAAACAGTGTGAATAATATCTACTTACATTTTAATATAGATGCTACTAGAAGTCAAAGCCCGTTGTGGGGGGCAATTACAACGGGCACTAGAAAAAAAATTTGACGAATAGAGCTCTACACTCAATAGAATTCGTCATCGTCCACATAAAATAATAACTTTATTCAGTTTCTATTACATACCCATATGGAATTTCATGATCTGATGGAAGCGCGCGGAAACTGTTCGCATTCGAACGATTTCGTTTTGTGTAAACAGCACTTCTTATGCTTCATGCAGACGATTATTCAATAAAAATAAATTAAACTGTGTTATTTGGAAAAACTATTTTAAACGAATTGGAATCCAAATTAGATGACGTGATTTTAATTTGAAACAGCTCATTTTGTCACGCAAACGATTCACTTTTTTTTTTTTTTACTCTAGGAAATAAATGCAGCTGAAAAAATCGAAAAATCGCTTAAAAGTGAGGAAGCGGGTGGATTTTCAAATTTTCAAAGTAGTGCAAATTGTTTTTTATATTTTTATACATGGTTGGGTAAAATTTCTAGGGGATGGTACGAACGGTGTAGATGTTATTGCACTTTTTGTACTTTTTAATCTTTTTGAACTTTTTAATATTCTTGGAGTAATGGCGGTAAAAGTTTTATCTTGAAGTGGTTGCCCGGAACTGTTAGAGAGTCAGTAAATCAGCGAGTCAGGGATCAGCATAACTATACAGTAGGATTATAAATATAATAATTTATAATAATTATATTCTGCATAATAGTAAATTATATATGCAAGTTTTAGGCATACCACAAGGTGGCTCTAGTTACTTAGCAGACGAAAAGGATTACAATAATCACTCTCTAATAATATATTGGTACATGACGTTATTAGTACGGTAGTCGGGGGGTAAAGGTCCGCAGGGAGCAAAATTCCGGATACGTTTTTTTTTTTTTTTTTTTTTTTAATTTGGAAATCTAAATTAGCCACACAGATTTTTTTCACAAGTTCCTTAAATGGCACTGGTTTTGCATACAAAGAATCACGGATGTGCGATTGTCAGTTTTCATTCTATGAGGTAAATTCCTTTTATGCGTATTTTGATGTAGTTTTTTTTAAAAACAGAACTTATTTTTTACTCGCAGTGTTACAGATTTTTTTTAATGGTTTTTTTTAATAGAAGCTAACTTAATAATGATCTCATTACTTTATGTTTCAAGTGATGCGACTTTTGACCAAAACAGCAGGAAAGCAATTTTTATATCTTCATCAAGTGGGGCAAGAATCCTCATGTATACGATGATGTAAAGACCCGAATGCGAATCTTGCCCCTAATGCTTTGGTGGTTGTCAAAGTTTCATTTGTCTGATATTCGCGTGTTGTGTCAAGTCCCGAGGTTTCCAATAACCATCATATTGCGCTAAGTTCTGGGCCTTCTAATGATGATGTCCACCAAAGCCGGGAAAATCCCTCCCGACATGCATGGGCCATGTAAAAGTTTCAACCAGGCATGTATTAATGACTATATCATTTTATCTCCCCCTTCATCGAAAATTGTCCCAAAAATGTGTCCCAAAAATGGACATAAAAGTATGAGACATAATTTTACATATATTTAAATACTGTATTAGTTCACAACAGCTTTAATCTTTGTTACAATATTTCGTAGGCTGTAGAATATGCATCACATGTATTTTTTACATATATTTAAATACTATTAGTTCACAACAGCTTTCATCTATTGTTTCAATATTTCGTAAGCTGTCGAATATGCATCACACGTATTTTTATATAAATAGGTTACAATCATAAAAATTTCAGCATAGGGTTACCAGGCGAAATGCAAGAAAGATGAGAGATAAAGTGATATAGTCAATTAATATTGTTTTAATATGGCAATAATAGAACTAAAAAATTAGGGAGGTTCAGGGGGGGGTCTCCTCCTGACGAGGCTTGAACAGCCGAGTTATTTTATTTTATTTTATTTTTTTTTTTTTATTTATTTTTTTTGCCACTGATTTGTTTTGTGATAGCAACATTTACGTTCACTTCAGTTCCTTTTAACAATAAGTTTTTCTAGGCCCTTAGAGATTTGAGTACCTTTCAGTTCTTTAACAGCCAACTGTCTTCCCCCTATTTTGTATGTTTCTCTAATTAAATTTAACTGACAGTATTTTTTTTAATTTTTGTCTATCTGCTTTTGTTAAACTAGGTTTACAATATATACTGAAGAGATTGTTATCATATTAAATCGAAATTTTCCATGCAGTTCATAGAAAAAAATGGAAAATTTAATTACACTCCTCCAGTATTGAAAATGCTGATAGCAGTCAACCTCACAACCTGACGAATAATAGTGCTACAGCAAAGACAAATTTGCAAGTGGATTTCATTTCGAGTTTTGTGCCTTGTCCACCACCGCGGATCTTTCCCCATTAGATGGGGCACTCCCAGTTCTTATGTAGTATATTTTAGATAAAAGTAATCATTTAAGATGACAAGTAAAGATCTAAGCTGAATTCTAATAAAAAGTTTAGATTCATAACTTGTTGCAATTTTTCAGAAATTAGCATTCTTGTATAAAATAGTTTTAAAATATCAATATCCTCGTAGATTTTTTAAGATCTATATTGTTTCCTCAATGTGCTCAGTGGAATTGTGTGTCCAACTAGGAATTTTTGGATGGAGAGGATGGGGAGCTGGATAATGGCACGATATAAAAATAATAATAATAATAATAATAATATATATATATATATATATAAAAAAAATTAAAAATAGAAAACCTGTAAAATAGATTTATGGTACAATATCCATATTGTTAAAATTTCTTCTCCACATATAAGCCATGCACTGCACATTGCACATTGTTACAAAAAACTTACAGTATATACAGTAATAAACATATTTATAGAAGTTCTAAGATATACACGAAATAAATTATTTGACATTTTTATTGTTTATAATTAGACATTGTTATTTAAAAAAATTAATTATAATAATTGTTATAATATTATTTATTTTTTCTTTTTTAATTTCTATTGTTCACTTTAGCTATATTAACCCTACTCTGTTGCTCACTTGGTTAGTTACCCTTGATTAGTAGTACAGTGGCCGCCGCTTAATTGGATCACGTTCGTACCATCGATTTTTGATCCAATAAAACGGCTGATTCAAAAAAGCGGCGGCTTTGATTGAGGCTTTGAAAAGAGTGGTTTCGTTCCATTCTTCGTGATTTGATTCAATAAAGCGGCTGATCTAATTAAGCGGCGGTCACTGTACCAATCTTCTTTCTTTTTTTAATACTCTTCTTTTTTCATGTTTTCATTATTTTGTTTAATATTTCTCTTTTTAACTAAATGGTTCATGCTGCAATATCGTTTTGTGATTTCCATTTCTATTATGGCAACACCTTTTTTTGAAGTGTTGTATTGACAACTTCATTGGACTTTTCCACCATGTTTGGGTCATTTCCACGTTTTCTTCAATGGCAATGACCGTGCCCCTAGATTGAATATCATAACTCTTTTGGCCATGAAGCCTACAAAAACGTTGTTATTTTTGTTTTCCTATTAGTTTGTACTGTATAAGTGGTGGCACCTGATGATAGAGTTTGTCAATACAAATTTCCATTCCATTTCCCCCGTCTTAGCTATTGTTAGGCTTAAGATTTCAAACGTGGTTTCCGTGCAAATTTTATGCCTGCGATTCCATTTTCTTTAAATTTTGGATTTTTCTTGCTTTAAAAAAAAAAATATATATATATATACTGTATTCGATGGTTTTTGAATGGATATCTATATTACGTAAGTTTCGCTGTTTTACATTCCATATATATTGCATTTAGGAGAAACTTAATAAGTATCTAGCAACAGTTCCAGGGGCGTAGCCAAGGGAGGGGGGTATGGGGGGGGTCATAACTCCCCCCCATGAGAAAATTTTTGCCATACAAAATGTATATTCTTCACTACATTAACACACACGTATACATATATATGAGTTGTAGTAGTCGTAACCCCCCCACATGAAAAATTTCTGGCTACGCCCCTGAACAGTGCAGTTTAAAAATATAGACTAGTTGCATTTAAAAGCTTGAAACATGAGTTGTTCAAGCAGAGTCATCATATTCAAAATATTATTTTTCTGAAAGTGTGAAAATTGCAGTTGTACCGGTGTCTGGTGGGTAGTAATGGAGAAGGCCAAAAGGCATTGATGGGAAATTTGTTGAATTCACATCACATCAAATGAACTATTGTGCCAACTCTTCATCAATAGAAAGATCACGTTCTAAGTTTGAAATAATCAAAAATAGACTACCAAACCATCTAAATTTAGACAACAGAAAAACTTCTTAGTTGTAATCGGTTTTTTTTTTTTTAAATTCAAGACAAATTACTTAAAAAAGCTTGAGTAAAAAACTAATTAAAACATTTGTGTGTTTTATTTTGGTATTAGTATATTATGAAATTTTTAAATTTTGGTTTTGCTAGTGATGTGTGATTGATGCTATGACATTTTTAGCAAATGTTAACTTAATTTTAACATATGCTCTTAAAACTTGTTTGATTAGTTTTAAATAAATTGGATGGTGAATTTTAGTGGTCAGAACTGACCAAAATTAATATCTAACTGAAGGGTTAAAAAAAAACTCTGGTTTAAATCCCTACGTTTGAAACCCATACAATTTTGCGCTATGGTCGTGTGATTTATACTTCCTTACACTCAAAAGCAACTGGCAACGTAAAAAAAAAAAAAAAGTTTTCTATTATGTAAGTTCTTATGCATTTCACGTTTAAAATTAAATCTTTCCACCACACTAATTCGTTTATGAATTACATTCCACTCTTTCGAATGAAACCATACATAACATTACTAACTGCCACAAAACACATACATTTTACATAATCGTGGAACACTGTGGCTTTTGGAATCATTTCCCCGTGATAAATTGCTCTGACTAAACTTGTGACATATTATAAGTAATTAGTTCTGCTCTGCATAATTACTCACCCGGAATAAAATCAATGTGCAAGAAAAACTTGCATTCAGTGTCGCATTCAGTTAAATCACCCTTGGTTTTTTTTTTTTTTTTTTTTTATGTCCCTTATTCTAAAAAAAGAGTTAGTTCATTTTATACTTGCCGAACTGGTTGTTTCTCAGAATTGTTTGGTATCTGTTTTCATTCTATCGATAAAGCGATGCCAGTTGATTAACTTCGCCTGTTGTTTTCATTCCTACAGTAATTTATCATCCTGAATTAATCAGTTGCGAAAAATTTTTACTTTCGGAGCATGTACCATGTAAGGAAAGTATTGTCATCATGAAAAAGTTCGACTTCGAGATTTTGGTGTATTGACACGTTTTGAGGTCTTCTGAATTCATTTATGCTGTTTTTACGAGATATGTGTGTGTGTGTGTGTGTGAGTGAACACGACAGCTCCTAAACGGGGCATTCGATTGCACTCAAATTGGGTATATATATTATAAACCACCATCGGATTTATAGTTTTTCTGCAGGGCTACGAGAAAGATTTCTTTTACATTATGGCCTATGGGAGGAAATTTTTGAATGTGCGCTAGCGTTTAAACGGTACATTCGATTGAGCTCAAATTGGGCATATATGTTATAAGCCACCATAGTAAGGCCGGTATTGATTTTGATGTGTACACCGGTTATAATTTTTCTACAGGGCTGAGACAAAGTTTTCTTTTACATTATGGCCTATGGGGAAAATTCTTGAAAGTGCGCTAACGTTTAAATGGTGCATTCAGTGGAGCTTCAATTTGCTATATATGTTTGAATTATTAATGGATTAAAATTTATTTAAATGCTTGATAATGATCTTAATTGTAATTGTTCGAAAAGTCTAGGGGAGTCACTCCAGATTTTTTATGCTGTTACAGCTTCCTTCTCAGGGGGCGGTCCGACACGATAAGCAAGTTAAGCATCGCATCAGGGCACCGTTTTCAAAGGGGCGCCATATCGAACTCAAAAACTTGATCTAGAGCATAAAAGGGGGCGTCTTTTCTACGTTTGCAGGGGGGGGGGGACTCACGTACCTTAGGTCAGCCCCTGACCCTTCTTTGTGCGGCGTGATGTGAAAGCTACTTTGTAGGGTATAAGTAAATTTTCGTAAGAGGGGCCCCCTCAATAAAGCTTTTGGCTTGGGCCCTCATCTCTGCAAATATATCTCTAAATTTAACTACTTGGTAATTTTTGTGATTGTCACTTTTACAATTCGAATACATTGTATAGTTAATACAAGTACAAGGATTTTACGAATAGAATAAAAAATACTTCAATATGATCCGGAAGACGTAAGAGGTAGCTAGCTCATTAGTTCCAAAAAAGAAAAGCTTATCTTGAGACAAACAGGCGTATTTACACGTTTTGAGGTCTTCTGAATTCATTTATGCTGTTTTTACGAGATATGTGTGTGTGTGTGTGTGTGAGTGAACACGATAGCTCCTAAACGGGGCATTCGATTGCGCTCAAATTGGGTATATATATTATAAACCACCATCGGATTTATAGTTTTTCTGCAGGGCTACGAGAAAGATTTCTTTTACATTATGGCCTATGGGTGGAAATTTTTGAATGTGCGCTAGCGTTTAAACGGTACATTCGATTGAGCTCAAATTGGGCATCTATGCTATAAGCCACCATAGTAAGACCGGTATTGATTTTGATGTGTACACCACTTATAGTTTTTCTACAGGGCTGAGACAAAGTTTTCTTTTACATTATGGCCTATGGGGAAAATTCTTGAAAGTGCGCTAGCGTTTAAACGGTACATTCGATTGATCTCAAATTGGCCATATGTGTTATAAACCACCATCTTAAGACCGGTATTGATTTTTATGTGTATAGCAGGGCCGGCCCAAGGGGGGTGCGAATGTAGGCGATCGCCTAAGGCCCCGCGCTTAGAGAGGCCCCGCTCCTGGGCCATTTTTTTTGCTATCACATTAGACCGAGCGTGCTAGATTGTTGTGATATATCCCGAAAAAAGCAGAGAAATAAAGCTAATATGTGTTAGCACTGCTAGTAGTAACTTACATAAGCCATGATAGAGAAGAGGCCCCGCGCTTGCGCTTCGCCTGGGGCCCCGCACGCCCCTTGGACCGGCTCTGTGTATAGGACTTATAGTTTTTCTACAGGGCTACGACAAGGATTTCTTTTAGATTATGGCATATCGGGAGAAATTCTTGAAAATGCGCTAGCGTTTAAACGGGCATTCGATTGAGCTGAAATTGGTATTTATGTTTGAATTATTCATCGATTAAAATTTATTTAAATGCTTGGTAATGATCTTAATCGCAAGTGTTCGGAAAGTCGAGTGGATTCACTCCAGATTATTATATATATTTTTTAAATTCATTTACACTATCAGTTTAACGGTCGTTTGGATTGAAAGTGGTTCCCCCTTTTGCTAAGAGAAGGACCATAAATGCTATTGAACTTTTCAGTTGCGTCTTCAGTCTGAAAATTGTTTAATAGACCGCTATGATTAAATTTATAAATTTGGATGCTCGTCATTCATGATTGTGTGCGAAATGTTAAGTCTAGTTAGGACGATAAGATACAAATCATTCCAGATTCACTTATTTGAACCATTTTTCAACATGAATGTCTTTACCAACATTGCTGACCATTATGGGAACACTGTCACGTGTATCTCAACCCCTCCCCGCCGCCCCAAATATTTTGCCTCATTAATCTTAATCATTAATCCTAATTGTCATTAATCTTAATTGAATATAAATGTGAAAGTTTCCTTGCATGCTTGTTAACTCTTTCACACTGAAACGGCGGTACAAATTTAGCTGAAATTTCGAATGGAGATAGCTTAAACCATGGTGCGGCCCGTGGGTACGTGCAACGCCTCCTACATATAGAAAGCCTTACAACTCCTACGTCACCAACCTTTGACGTCATCGTTTGGCCTACATTTAAAAATGTTATTTTCATAAAATAAAACTATTAAAAATATCTGGTAAATTCTACAACTATTAGAAAATATCTTATATTAAACATTAAAATTAAAATATCTTTCTCACACAAAATTATTCAATATGATCTATTTCCTTATAATATTATCTAATTAGTTATGATTAAAAATTGCCATTTGTCGTAAAATTATATTTTTTATCTCAAATTATTAAAATATTGCCAATCATGGGTAAATTCACCAGAAATTTTTAGTAGCTTTATTTTGTCAAAATCAAACTTTTAAATGTAGGCCAAATGATGACGTCAAAGCTTGATGACGTAGCTGTTGTAAGGCTTTCCATGTCTAGGAGGTGTTGGTACGTGACGCCCCCCTGCACGCGTAAAAAAGGTACCCCCTTTTATACTTTTTGAAAGCTTTTGAGTTCGAAATGGCTCCCTTTCGAAGAGGGCTCCCCGATGCGATGCTTACCTTGCTTACCGTGTCGGGCCGCCACCGCCTATACCCAGAACTAACAGATAGGCTACCTCATATTAAAAAATAAATAAAATACCGCCATTTCCTCGTGATTTGCATCGATTTCTAAATTTTGTGGCACTTTCTTAAGAGTGACGAGCAACCTAATAAAATTTTGTGGCACTTTCTTAAGAGTGACGTGCAACCGAATATCTAAGTGGGTAAATAAAATATTAGTATATAGCTGTGATTGACATAATGGGATTCAATAGTTAGTGAAAATTTAACTTAAAATGCTTAAGCAAACGCAGCCTTATGCAGCAAAATTATGTATGGTTAGAAATGGAAAAAACGCACAGATATTATTAATAATACGGCACCCAGTGGCGTAGCCAAAGGGGGGGGGGTTAGGGGTGTCATATACCTCCATGAGAATTTTTTTGCCATACAAAATGTATATTCTTCACTCCCTTATCACGCACCCGTATACATGAATGTGAGTTGCAGTAGTCGTAACCCCCCCCCCATGAAAAATTTCTGGCTACGCCACTGCGTGCACTTATGGAGAACCCAACAGATCAATGCATCAGTAATTGACATTAACTAACAGTTTTCTGTTCCTGCAAATTATGCCATAACACCTAATGCACCCATGCTACTCAGCTGGTAACGACATAAATAAAATCTTATACAATTGTTACGTACTAAGCACTAAGGATTTTTTTTTTTTTATGTATGCAAATAAAATTGCATAAGGAACGTTTTTTTATTCAACTGTTTTATAGTATATGCGACTGTAAAATAACTACATTAAACATAGCATAAATAAAAATTATTTCCCACTCTTTTGCAATATGCTTTATGGTTGAAGTTTGAAGGACCAGCGTTCTGGACTATCGCGCGGCTGCCGATCTAACGGTCTAGAGTTTGGGTCCATTTTCTCCAGATGTAATGTGAATATGCGCTAGAGCCCTTTTAAAAGTCCTTCGACCAAGGCAATCGACATCCTTCGCAGACAGTCCTTGAATAGCTTTGCCATAACACTACACTCACATTAGCTGGTTTAAAGTTTGTGCATTCCCTTTAATATTTACATTTTTCCAATTTTTATCAATTTTTATTATGCAGGTATAGTTTACTCAATCGCGTGAGCTTTATTACAATTTGAGGGCTCAGTTTTATTTTATTTTATTTTATTTTTAAGTTTAATTGATTCTAAATTCGAATATCTGGACTATCATTTAATCCTAGGTTAACCTTTAACTGATCTTTTTCTATTTTACTTATTTACTAGCCGCCTCCGCTCGGGCGCCCCGCATCTCCGCCCCTGTGTGACGAGACTCCCGCTCCTCCCGTGGAAACGGGACTGGGGTACGTACCGGCTGCCCTTTTTCAGCATTGCGAAGGGTTGCGCCTCAAGGGTTAACTGACGAGCGAAAGTCGAATCGGGGACTAGGGGAAAAGCTTGAAATAGGGGTGGTTTGGGGGTCCAAGCATACATGTCACGCCATCTTTATTCATGTAATGGACACAATTGTTAGCTGTATTTTTTAGAATTTCTCTGAAAAATTTTAGAAATATAATTATAACTTTAAAATTAAAACGATAAAATGGACTTTTCTTGATGTAAAATAGTGTAGTAAGTATTAGAGATCAGCGCGAGTTGATTTTTTCAAATGAAATTCGATTGAAACGCGATAAAACTGCTGAAATTCTTTGAATTTCCGTCTGAAATATCATCTTCATTTATTTACTTATTTTTTAAATTAAATGGCTCCTATAAACTTAATGTTCATAAAGCATCGTAAAGTAGTTTCAGAAGAACCATTATAAATTTTTCAGTAGCTTTTCTACTGTAATTTTATTTTAAATCTTGATCAGAAGTCATGTTCATTAGGTTTCATAAACAATTACGAGTTTCAATTATAAAATTTGTAAAAAGCAAAATGCAGTACATTTTTGGCCCCAAAACATTCTTAAATACATCTATAAATTTATACTTCAAAGTTACTTTTGAAAGAAAATTTTTCAGTCAGCCAATTTTGAATTTGAGTTTAAAAAACAATGTTTTTCCTTCTTTCTTTTTATGAAAACTGACTGGTTATTCAGATTTTAAATTTGCAGTAGTCCACAGTACAGTTCCCGAAGAAATATTCTGAAAAATTTCATTGTTCTAGGAATGTAAGTTTATTTTTTATCTGTAGTGAAAGTTAACCAAAAAGCAGACTTCTCCGAAAAAGTGGCATGTTTAATAATTTTTTTTCAAAAAATGAAGTAACTTTTCAAATTTGAAATTTGTTTCAGTTCACAGTATGGTTTCTGAAGAAACAGTCTAAAAATTTTCATAGTTCTAGCATCATAAGTTCATTTCTCATCTTAAGTGAAAGTCTATCAAAAACGTTTCCCTCTGAAAAAGTGCCAAGTTTCACTATTTAAAAAAAAAAAAATTAAATTGTTTTTCCAAAATTTATCTCAATGTCAGTTCCCAATCTAGTTTCTGAAGAAACATTCTGAAAATTCTCATAATTATATCATCGTAAATTTATTTCTAATCTTGGGTAAAATTCGAGAAAATAGCGTTTTCTCTAAAAAAGTGTCAAGTTTAATAATATTTTTAAAAAAAATTAAATAACTTTTCAAATTTTATCGCAATGTCAGTTCTTATTCTAGTTTTAGAGGAAACATTCTGAAAATTCTCAAAGTTATGTGATTATAAGTTTACTCCCTATCTTGGTCGAAAATCAACCGAAATCCTCCGTTTTCAGGTAGAACAGCCTTAATGAATCTTGTTCGGAGAGAATCCTGTTCCTCACCGGCTTCCTTGGCACTGATATCTCTCAGATTCTGAATGGAAATTAAAATTAAGATGGTTACAAACAGGAGCGGCCCTACGGTAAGTGTCGCCCCCTGCTAATATAAAAAAGACACCCCTTTTATGCTCTACTTAGTTTTTGAGTTCGAAATGAAGCCCCTTCGAAGCCGGCACCCAGATGCGATGTTTACTGTGTCGGGCCGCCCCTGGTTACAAAAATAAGATGGTTAAATGATAAAAACCTACAAAAAAGAAACAAATTATTTTCGTCCTATATTAATTCTGAAGAGCTTCTGGATATATTGGCCTTTATCAAAAAACGGAAAGGACACACACACACAAAAAAAAAAAGTAAGAAAATCTGTAACACTTTCAGATTTTAAATACGCACTAAAGTGCTATATATTGAAAGCGCTATAAAGTGCTATATAAAAAAAAACCGTTATTCTTTCATTTTTACTTCAAGTCTCCAGCAGACAACACATAAGCTTAAATCAAGCTTGACATTTCTTTGAATTTGACGCATTAATGCAAGCTTGACAGTTCAACTCATTCTAAGCTGGCAGCAAGCTTGCAGGAGTCAAGTTGAATTGTCAAGCTTAAATACAGCTTGATTTAAGCTTGGCAATTGCGACTCGCTTGATTTTTCCTTTTTAAAGGAGCGTTGATGGCGCCATCTGTGAAAGAGAAAAATCTTACATCTTACACTTTTGTAGTTTTAAAATAAAATTACAAAGGATAAAAATAAATTCAGAAGTTAAATAATTTTTTTAATTATAAAATATGAACAATGAAAATAATTCAAATTTACATTTGTATAAATTAATTTAAACTTATTTTTAATTCTTCGAAATGCTCTATATCGATATAGCATACCAATATGTAGGAAAATAACTAACAACATTTGTAAAGAGAATTTTTAGCGTTAAAAAATAGCAAAATTTTTCAATTATTTGTTATTATAAGAAATATTTACAAAAATGACTAAAGTGTTTGTATTCCATGCATGTTATGTTAGCAACTGTGATATAGCATTTCGAAGTAACGTTTAACTATCTGTTTCTTTGATTTCAGATTACTTAACACAAAATTTGTGTTAAGTAAGTAAACCCATTCTATATTTCCAAATATGGTAATTCTTCAAAAAAAAAATACAATTATACTACGAAATTGATTTCAAAATCAGTCGTTTGTCTCGATTTTGGCCAGCGGCAGTATTGCTCATGAGTGTTGCGAAAGTTTTAAAACATGTGTTGCTCTTAAGTTTATATTATGTTTATTTCCCTATTAGTAGAGTCTCTAAATCACACATAAAATTATTTTAATTTTGATGCATCCCATGGAAAGATAAAAAAAAAAAAAAATAACATACCGCCCACTTATCAATCTGGCCAGAAAATCGCTAAATAATTCACTTCAAACTTTAGTCATTGCTGCACAAGGCTCCGGTGGCTGAATGGATAACGCGCTCGGCTACTAACCGAAAGGTCCCGGGTTCTATTCTAGGCACGGACACCCGATGGAAATAACTTAAAATTACAGCATAGAGGTGGAAAATGCGCGGAAAAATAAAGTATGTGGACAGCGGGCGCCCCGTGTATTTAGAAAATTTTTTTTGGGGGGGGGGAAATTTTTTAAGCTTGAAATTAAGCTTGAAATGTCAAGCTTAATGCAAGCTGGGCAAGTGTAACTAGAACACTTGATTCAAGCCTGCATCAAGCTTACACGCCTGGAATTTTCAAGCTTAATTCAAGCTTATTGACTTGATAAATCAAGCTTGCTGCAAGTTTGATGCAAGTTTGCTGTGCTGTCTGGGCTTCTTGTCTTTAAGTCTTTACTTCTATCTTTTGCTTTACTGCCTGAATCATTTAATAAACTTGCCAAATATGGGAACTTAGATGTGCTTAAATTCTCCCTTTTTCCACTGCGGGGTTACAATTGCGAAATGGCGAAGCGAAAAAATGAGCCTTTTGCGACATGTTTTTTATCGATATCTCCTAAAATAATTCGAATTTTGAAAAAATCGCTTCGATGTATATCGGGACCTGTTCTGGAGAATTTCTATACAAAATTTGGCAGGTCTACGATCACCCGTTTCGGAGCTACGGGAGATGCAGACAAACAAACTAACTAACTAACCAACTAACAGACAGTTTACACTTTGCTTTATTTATATAGATTTATATTAAATGCGTACCACTATATTGTTTGCATAATCAAAACAACTGCATGTGTCCTTAAGTTCCCTCCGTGACCTAGTCGCTAAGCTCCGTTCCCATAAGAAGTCGCGGAAAGTGAAGTAGCACCGGCTTGACCAACGGGAAGGTGAGAACCTCTCCTGGTAGGACTGCTCTGGAGCCAAGTAAGCTAAAGGAAACTGGTGCACGTGACGTCTGCTCGCAGTTCCAATGTCCTTCGTGTTCAAACAATATACTTCTGGGAGTGCCGATTTCAGGTGCTAGGTCTCTCATCTGGAATTGATTCAAAATTAGGAGACCACTTTTAGGGATGGATGCCAGACGAGACAAAGATTTACAGCTTTTTTGCGAGACAAGACAAACATTTTTAACATTAAGCCATAGGGGTTTTGCGAGACGAGACAAAGCTTTTAGGCTGTTTTGCGAGACGCCGTCTGGCATCCATCCCTAACCACTTATAAGGGAAACGTTGTTCTGCCGGCTCGTCCACATAATAAAATGACCAGCATCTGCGGCCCTCGTAACGGTCAAGCCTACAATAGGCCTCTGACCCGGTCATTAGAAAGAAAAAAAAAAGTTTCCTTATTTTTTGTTTGTTTGTCCACATATGTCTCTCTAACAAAGATTTCACTAATGCTGTTTAATCGACTACATTGTTTGCTCGGATTAACGAGGATTTACTTGCCCCTGTTTCTACCATTCATTTTTGACCTACAAAATAACCTCGGAGTTCTTAAATCGCACGCACGTAGCTGTTATAACTGAGTCAGAAAAAATTGTCATTCTGAAAGTGCAAAAAACAATTAATATGACTCATTCTTTTTTCTCTTTTCCTCCAACTTTTCTTATTTGTTTTCAAATCTGATTCATCATCCATTCTTCTGACGCAATGGACAGTGGATAGAATAAGTAGACCTGAAAAAAAGAGAAAAAAAAAAATTATTTTGAACGAACGCGTAAATCAGTAACAAACTAAATGGGATATGCTCGCTGATTACCCGCTCCACTTTTTATTTATTTATTTTTTTTTTTTCCAGGGTTAGCGGGGTTGGGAAGGAATAAGGGATCGATTGGAGCGGGCGAGAACTTAACTTTTCTGAGACGTTGTTTTAGAATTTTGAATTGTGTAACTAAACTCTAAATACATTGGGAAGTTGTTTTTTGTTTGGTTTTTTAATGACTTTAAAAAATGTTCTAATTGTCAACGCGTATGTTTTTATTTTTATTTTTATTTTTAATCTGTGTTCAGCAATTTTTCTGGAACGGCTTAAACTAGTATTTGGATAAAATAAATAAAAACTTTGTGAAAAAAAAAAGCATACACATAAAAAGTAACTTATAATACGTTACGATCGTTTCGACCAAAAAATTCTTTCGGTCTTCATCAGACATGAGTGATATGTTTCTAAGCACGAACTTTCCAAACCTTCTATTCCCTCTCATTATTGGAATTCTAATGATCGTTTTCAGTTTTCTAAGGCTAAGATATTGTGCACTCCTCAATCTTTGTCCCATCTTGTTTTTTTGGAAGGTTTTTCCATTACCCAGCACTTGGAACGTCTTGTGAACGATGGTTCTTCCGTTCCTTTCGTTCATTCCGCTTGGAAGCTGCTGTTGTAAGGTTCTATTCACTTTCCCTTTTCTCTTCTGCTACCATTTTTCTTTTCTTTCTTCCTCTCTCTTTTTTTTTCCCCTTCCTAATCTATTTTGTTTGTCCTTTTTTATTTTGTTTTGGTTTTTATGTGTGTGTTTCTGTCTTTCCTGTATGTTGTTTTTATTTATTAAAAAATGTGTTTTTATGTTATTTTTGTTTTATGTTCTTTTCTTTGTTCTGTTTTCTTTTGTTTTTCCTTTTTGTGTATGTTTGTGTGTTCTTTTTTGCTTTTTATTATTGTTATTATTATTTATTTATGTATATTTATTTGTCCTTAGTTCTTTTCTTTTTATCCCTTCCCTTTTTGCCCCTCTCCGTGGTTTTGTTCGCCTTTTCTTCTTTCCATGTGGCAACATGCTTGTTTGTTTATCTTTTTCAGTTATCTTTACTCAGTGAGACGAAGGGCTTTCTCTGATGAAGACCGAAAGATTTTTTTGGTCGAAACGATCGTAGTATTATAAGTTACTTTTTATGTGTGTTTTTTTCACAAAGTTTTAATTTATTTTATCGTTTAACACCGGTATTTTGAGTGTTTTTTACGTAGTTTTTGGATAATTAAACTGCATTCTATACTGTCAGGAAGATTCCGAGGTGGTCCCATATATTTTTTTCAAAAATCTTTTTTTAAAATGCTTATGAGATAGTCATCGATGTGCGGTTTTTCAGCGGATTTTGCGTTACCTCTAATTAATTTTTAGCATTGCATTACGCTCCTCCATAACGGTCCGGAGTAAAGGATATTTTTATTTTATTTTACTTTTTACGTCGTTGTGTATCCCTTTGAAAAGTAACTCTTTAAAATAACCAGGTGAACGAACTCAACTACCCAGGGTTTCTTTTACAGCAGTCAAAAACGTGACGGCATAAATTAAAATTTGCATGCGATAAACTCTGACGCAAACTTTACACGTCATCCTACTCACAATTTATGCGATTTTAAAAAGCTCCTCGAGATCACACAGTTTGATTTTTTTTTCACGAGATTGAATCATAGGGGATTTAAATATGAAGATAGACAGTGTAAGTCAGCGGTTCCCAACCATAGAACTCATAAGTTCTAGGTTCCCAACTGGTGGGGGGGGGCACTCCCCTTGGGGGAGCGGAGCATTTTCAGTGGAGGTGGGCGAGAAAAACAGCCAAAGAGCAAGTGATAATGCATGTTTTTAAAAAATCACCTTATTCTTATTTTTACTCGACAAAACATATCGATTTTCGCGTAAAATGTTTATTCATACTTCACCGATAGCATTATTTTGTAGAAAAGGCTACTAAATGTTTGTTAACGCTTTAACCCTTTAACGCGTAGTGGGAACACTAAACTCTGACGTTGTGACTGTTGCCAGTCACGAAGAATAGATTTGATTTCTATAAAAATAGTTGAGGTGACATAGCTCCACGAAAATCCTTTACTTTTTAGCACGTCATTTCCCGTAAAAAAAAAATGGTCACGATTATTTTTTAACAGCACTGACATCTGCTGAAAAATGGAAGAATGCGAAAACAGCTGGATAGACTGCCCAATGCTGAAAAAAGGGTAGCCGTTGCCATCGCTCGACTTAACAACCAGCAAGAGGGCGGACGATCGAAACGTTCATCGCGTGCCACAGATCTAGAGACCCTTTTTTTGACGTGCAGCTGGCTGTGCAGCAAAATAGGGTCTCTAGATCTGTGGCACGCGATGAACGTTTCGATCGTCCGCCATCTTGCTGGTAGTTAAGTCGAGCGATGGCAACGGCTGCCCTTTTTTCAGCATTGGGAAAGGGTTGCGCCTCAAAGGGCTAAAGGTCGTATTATCTACAAGGAAACGGTAATCCTCCGTTAATATACATCTGGCTGTAGTTTCAAAAGAAGAAACAACCTTAATGATCCCTCCCCCCCGCTCAAAATCTGATTTTTAATTGTGTTTGGTATAATATTAACATGAAATAAGGGAACAATTTTTTTAAATATTCAATTGATTTTTTGACTTATTTAAAGTGAAGGTTTTCTTGAAGAGTTTAGTGGAAGTTATATGTATTTTTTTTTTTTTTCAATTCTGTACAGGTCAAACAATATCGATGTAATCTTTTCTAATTTTCCTTCTTTCTTTTTACTATAACTTTATCAGCATGGCGGTAAAACACCATGCTGATTTGCTGATTACATTTTGTTGTTCTCGGATAACATTCGATAGAGATGTGATAAACAGCAGCTGAAGAACAATATTGATCCTCAATCCTAAGAAACAAGCGGCGATAAATTAAAGAGATAAAGAGAAATAATCAGCTTTTCATCTTTCTTGGGATACTGAACCCTTTTTTTTTCAACCCTTGCACGAAAATGCACCATTTTTCTTATCTCTGTTTGTTTCACAAAAGCTCCCCGCAGTATTCAGCAGTAAATTCAACTCGTTATCGAACTCAGCGCGTTACTGCTGCAACCCGATTGATAATGTGTTTGAATCGGATCAAACCGTTATCGAACGAAAGCCGGAGAAGGCTGAAATTACGCCGAATCTGGAACTGATTACGCTGGAAGCTGTACCCAAAACATTTCGTGATAAACAAGTGGCAACGATTCGCCTTTGATTTGGACGATTGCCAGATTGTTAAAAACCTGTATCCGTGGATACGGATATAAAAACGGATTATCCGTTTCTCATATCCGTTTATGCGGATTTTTTTTTGTTTGTTTGTTTTTTGTTAGAAATTATTTCGAAAATTACATTATCCTGAAGCATGTCACTCAGTGGCCTAGTCGCTAAGCTCCGTTCCCATAAAAACATGAACAGTAAAGCAGCACCGGCTTGGCCAGTGCTTGGGAGGGTGAAAACATCTCTCGGCTGAACTGATGGGGAACCGTGTACGCTAAAGGGAGCTGGTGCACGTAAAATCTGTCGTGCCTTCAATGTTCTTCACCTTCAAACAGTACCTATGGGGATGATTATCCAGGTGCTAGGTCTCTAATCTGCAGGTAGTTCAGAATTAGGAGAGAGTGCATCGTAGGTGGCCTAATAGGCACCCCCATAGTGAAACTATCAACATCTGCGGTCCTGATCCACGCAGCAGCCAAGCCTACAGTAGGCCGCTGACCAGGACAATAGAAAAAAAAAAAAAAAAAGCTATCTTGAAACTATGATTTGATGCACAGTGTGTGAAATATTCTGCTTTCCTAGACTTTCAAATCCAGTATAATGCATGGGTTAAAAAAATATATTTTAGTGGCGAAAATCATGTTTTGTTTTAATGTTAACAGGATTATTTGCTAATTGCTGCAGGTAGGGTTGCCAGGTCGCCAAACCAAATAGCCGGACAGACCATCCAGTTTGGCCGGACATTTGGGTAAAAAGGCCGGACAGCCTACAATATTGAGGATTTTGTCACAGTTTTAATAGGTACGACAAAAAAATTGTATGTAAAATCAAGCTTTTTTTATTTTTACCATGAATCTTGTTAAATTCTAATGAAATATAACTAACAGCGAATGCCAAATCAGTTCAAGTACTTCATTACTAATCAGCTAAAGTCACCATTAAAAAGTCTAACAAAAGCCAGACACCGTTAAGTTTGTCCGGACACGCAATCAAAAAGCCTAACTATGTCCGGCTTTATCCGGACGCCTGGCAACGCTAGCTGCAGGTATTAAAATATGAAATCACTACTTCCGAACCAAGCAGGTATTAAAATCTACAGAACCACCTGTTACATCTTATTCAGACAGTAGTTCAGGGGTGTGGGGAAGTGATTGTGGTACAAAATACAACTAACTACACTTGAAAATCTTTAGGTCTATTCTCAAGCTGTTCTAGACATTGTAAAAAAAGGTAAACCTGCGCTAATTCAACTTTCAGAAAAAAAGTTTTGTATCGAAACATAAAGGTTGTTCTTGTGTTGTAACATTGAAAACCATGGCCAATTATGGACAAATACCATTGGCGTAATCAGGCGCGTAGCCAGCAAAATTTTTCGGGGGGGGATATGAACTTATATCTGCATAAATTGACGGAATTTCATCACTAATCCAAAAATTTCGGGGGGGGGGATATATCCCGATATCCCCCCCCCTGGCTACGCCCCTGGGCGTAATTAGGGGGAGACGCGGGTTGTTTTCCCTTGGAAGATTGTTAGCTAGGAGACAAGGGCGTAGCCAGGATTTTCATTAGGGGGGGGGGGCAGGACATGGAGTCTAACCGGAGAATGCTCGGTTTGTCATAATCAGACCCTATGACCAGCTCATTTTAGGGGGGGGGCAGCTGCCCCACCCTGCCCCTCGCTGGCTACGCCCATGCAGGAGACTTTCTATTTATTGAAAGATATGAATCTTTTTAGGTAAGGAAGTAGCCCAACATTTGTGAAGAACATCAACTTAAAAAAAAAAATAAACAAATTGTTAATTTTTGAAAAATGAAATTTTTGTTTAGTTCCAAAAAATTAATTAATATCAGTATAATTGGATTTTTTTTTTTTTTTTTTTTTTCATTTCAAAGATCCGCTGTCAAAGATCCGCTGAAAAAAAAGCGGGTATTTTCCTTTTCTGATCCGGATCTTTTTCTTTTCGATATGACGGATCCGGATTCGAATGCGGATAATTTCCTTTCGCTTAGGCGGATACGGATCTTCCTTTTTTTAGTATTCGCAGATACGGAGACGAACATTCAGTACACATCTTATTAGATTGCATAAGTAAAAGAATGGAGCTGAATGAAGCAGTTTTAAACGAACTGTCGCATAGAAACAGATCCCTGTTTCAACTGTTAATAGAAAAAGAATTTAAGCCGACTAATTAAAATTTCAGGATTTTGTAGCATCCCATCTAGATTGGGATGAGGATTTGTACTGTCATACAAGGTTACAAGCACTCAGTAATTAGAAAAGAGAAATCATTGGCTTAACATTTTCATAGTTATATAATGAAAGCGAAAAGCAATGCAGTTGAGCTCGCTTAATGGAATATCGGTTAAAGGAATATCCCGTTTAATGTAATACATTCACAATGAACCAAAACCGTTGTAAATAGCAGAGCCTCGAACCGTAATTTTTTACGTTCTGGTTTTCGTTTCAGTTCGACTCAAATAAAATATATCCGTTCAGTTTCGGTTTTCGTTCCGCCAAAAATAGCAGTTTTCGGTTCAGTTCCGAATGAATAATTTTATTTCTTGCATTTCTTATTTTTACAAAAATTTAATTATATCATAAAGAAAAGATGTAGTTCTATCAAAAATTAAAAGATTTTATTCTTTTTTAATTGATAAGTTGGTTACAGTATATTGGTAACAGTATACAGTATTGATTTTGCTACTGTAACTTGGTTACAGTAGCAAAATGACTGAAGATATATCGAACCCAAATACACAGATTTTTTTTCGGTTCAGTTCCGGTTTTCGTTCCGACCAAAACAGCGGTTTTTTTTCCGGTTTCCGGTTCGAAGCCCTGGTAAATAGTCGATGTAATCTCGAATAATGGAATATCCCGCTTATTAGAATAATTTTTCGTGGCAAATTTGCTACCTTATTAAGCAGGGTCGACTGTACTTCAGTGCAAAGAATAAATAAAATATAATAATTAATTAATTAATTACAGTGTTCGCCGCTTATTCCGGTCAGATCGGGACGGATTGAGATGGACCGAAATAAACGGCGGGACCAAAGTGAAAGTGAGAAAATTTAAGAAAAAAATTAGAAATTAAAATATATGAATTGTATTAGTCAATAGTTTAACGTATGCGCATATTTATGTAAGAATAAGGAAGTGAAAAAGTGAAAAAAATACATACGTACATTTATAAAAAATCATGTTAGTGCAAACGTCTTGGAAGGGGGGGGGGGGGAATCCGAACCGTAACAAAAATTAAAGGTGTTTTAGAGACAGTGCCATGTAGCGCAAATTGAATTTCACTTCCTTGCCCACCCCCACCCCCCATTCCTACCCCACTCACTCACTGATCGCAGTTTAAAATATAATCAAATGTATATGTGTAAAACAGTATGATTTTATAGATGATTTGAAAATTTAATTTGTGTTTGTTTTAAAATATATTTCTAAAATTAATTTATAAAATTTGCTTCCAATAAGTATTAATACTGTTTTGTCCTTTTTATATAGATATAATTAATTTTTGTTTTGAAACAACAATAAATAATACGGTAAAAAAACTCAAAATATTGTTTGTTGTTGTTGGAACATGTATTCCGATTTGTTCAAAATACTGGTGTTAAGCGTTAAAATAAATATAAACGTTGTGAAAAAACACACATAAAATGTTACTTATTGTGAATGACGAAAAGGGCTTTGACTGAGGAAGACTGAAAAATTTTTCCGTCGAAACGATCGTATCTTCTTATAAGTAACATTTCATGTGTGTGTTTTCACAAAGTTTATATTATATATAATAACAATATTATGCCCAGTTAATCGACAAGCGGAAGGAGATATGGATTGACAGAAAATTTTATAATAAATCATTGCACTAGATGGCGCCAGCACAAAAGTTTCAGCTAAAATTGTCCTCACTTTTGATGTTATTTAAAGTTTCAAAACAATTTAGTAAAAAAAGAAAAATAATAATAATTAAACACATATAAATGTATTTTTCACTAAATATTTTTAAAAGCAAAAATTAAAATACTAACATTCTACTTATCTTACAATCATAAATTAATACATAAATTTAAAATACTTGTTTTCGTATTACAGGCGTCGGTGGTATAACGGTTAGCATAGCTGCCTTCCAAGCAGTTGACCCGGGTTCGACTCCCGGCCGACGCAGTTATTTTTCTATCACTGATAAGCACAGATTATTTGTAAATATCATTTATTCTTTTTAATAAAATAAACAACGTAAATACGTTTATTATATTTTTCGGTTTTTATTATTTAGTGAAATGCCAGTATGCTCAGGGGCGCAGCCAAGGGGAAGATGGAGCATAAAGCGTTTTTAATTTTTAACGCAACAATGAATGTTTTTTACTTTTTCTTGAACGAAATACTATACATTAATTTTCCTTTAAGAAGAAAGCACAACAGAAAATATTTTAAAAGAATTAAATCATAAAATTTTGCAACTTTTAATTAAGCATTTTTATTGTTACAAAATACTTATTTTTGATGCCGTGTAGCTGGCTACATATTTTTAGCACCAGAGTGCTATTGATTTCAACCTTGCTTTTTGTGTAGACACGATTTTGGTACATTTTTCGCGTCGAGTCACTTTTCAAGCGAGTTTGCCAGATAATGTGGTGGTGGGGGGGGGGGGGGCGTTAATAAAATGTTGAAAGTCGCACAAGGTTTGCAATTTTTGATAAATGATCGCTAAACTGGGTGCCAAAACGCGACAATTTATTATAAATATATTTTGAGCATAGTTAGATAACGCCTGAAGAATATTGTAAAATAGTTTTAGTAAGTGATTTAAATATGGATTTTAATTCCGAAGGTGTGTTTTATAGAACAGAGAAGATAAATGCGGGACACATCATAGATTATGATACACTTTCCAAATGGTATTTATAAAGGTGAAGTATAGTTTGGGTATGCCTGGCGAAAATTGTTAAACAGTTTTGGTAGGCGATTTCAATGTAGATTTCTATTCCGAAGAAGTGTTTTATGGAACAAGGAAGGAAAACACGATACACTCATGGGTTAGGATGCCCATTCCAAACAGCATTTAAAATGTCTACGGGATATAGTTGGAATATACCTGGAGAAGATTGCAAAACAGTTTCAGTAGGCGATTTTAAGATAGATTTCGATTCCACAGATGTGCTTTAGGGTACAAACAAGAGTTGATTCCTATTTTAACGCTCCCGCTCTCGCCAACCTAAAAAATCCCGCACTTTGGCGAGCTTTGCATTCATGGGTCTCTAGGACATATGCACAAGTTTCAACGCTCCCAAAAGAACTATATGAAAACTAAAGTGTAGTAATTAGCGATAAACTAACCCTTTAAGGAATTTGAAGACACTTAATTGTTAAAACTACATTAATTGGCAACCCAAAATAAATAAAAATGTAACGGAATGCTTTACTTACAGATTATTAAAAATCGCCATTTTAATTCTAAATTACGATTGCCACATAAATACAAAAAATCGTCGTGGTAGCTCCATATGTTTAATGATCGCCACCTTGGCGAGAGTCGGGGCGATAAAGGAGGAATCAACCCAGAAAGAGAAACTTATGGACACTTATGGATTATGATGGACATTCGAAACAATATTTAAAACGGTGAAGTATAGTTGTAAAATATACTTGCCAACAATTATAAAATAGTTTAAGTAGGCGATTTTAAGAGATAGATTTCGATTCCAAAGATGGCTTTTATGAAACAAGGAAGAAAAATACGTCACAGTCATGAATAATGATACACTCTCCAACTTAATGGAATAAGCAAGAAAAATAGGGATGACGTATAAACTATGATACGCTTTTAATATATAGCACTTTGGTGCGTATTTAAAATCTGAAAGTGTTTCAGATTTTCTTTCTCTTTTTTTTTCTCTATTTTACCTTAGGAAAGATAATTTTTTACTGTAGCCATTTGCCAACGTGATTCATATTACGGTTAATTTTTGTAAATTATATTTATATATAAAATTTCTCCAAGTGAAATAACTTTTTTTTTTCTTTCTAATGGCCGGGTCAGTGGCATACTGTGGGTTTGATCGCTACGAGGGCCGAAGATGTTAGTCATTCCATTTTGGGGGTGTCTGGTAAGCAGACAGGGCCTAGAGAAGGCCCTGAAGCAGGCCAGTGTTGTCCCCTATGAGTGGTCTCCTAATGTTGGACCAGTTCCAGATAAGAGACCTAGCACCTGGATTAACACCCCACAAGATATCGTTTGAATGTGGAGGATATTGGAGCTACGACAGATTTCCCGTGTACCCGCTCCCTTTAGAGTGAAATAGCTTCTATAGAGTTTCGTAAAATAAGTTTTTAAAAAGGAAAAGACATACGCACTACACACACGAATAAATAAATAAATAATGCCTGTTTGTTAACAAATCTGTTGCATAAATTGCAAAAAAGAATAAATAAATCAGCAGATAAATCGGAGTTTCATATCTATATTGCAACGCACACAGATTTCCTTTATAGTGAGAGGGGGAAGGGGAGGGGTTATAGATTTATTCTTTATTAAATAAAAATTTAAATCCATAATCTTTATGTCAAAAATTCAAAGTATATGGACTTTATGTTAAAAACTTTTGGATGAGAAAGGGAAGGTTTTCATTCCCTACCGACCCCCTTGTGTACGCTTCTGTTGTATTCACGCAGTTATTTCCTGTGTCCTTCTATCAGCGAATCTGATGCGAATATTTTAAGAATCCTTAACGAATTAGTTTGAAAATTTTTAGGTTCTCTGTGCCTGGGCAGTTTTCTGATTTACGAATATTTTTTTATACGATTCCCGAAAAACTTTTTGCATCTCAAAAGGTGTTCCTCAGCATTAATCTAGCAAACAACTTTAGCTCGGAAAGGACTTCACTTTAATTATATCTACCTTACACATTTCTTTGTTTCCAATGATTATTTGCATTTATTTCGTTTTTTATTTACATTCAAATGCATTTTTTTTATTGTTATTATTACTGTCTTCAGATTAGCAAATTTAGCTTTATACGAGCTCATTGTTCAATTTTTGCATTTTCTTTGTGGTCTTTACTAATCCTAATTTCCTAACTACCTCAGTTTCTCATTGTTTATACGGCTTTGTATGAGTGCAGCATTAAAGAACGCGCCGCTTTCGTTCCACATTGTTCAACTGGAGCGCAAATAGATTTCAGAACGAAACAAAGAAAGAAGAAAAGAAAGAAAAAAAAATAATAAGTAAAATCTCTCTGAGAATATCCGCTCTATTGAAAAATAATTCAGCTTTATAAAAGCGCCTGTTGCCATGCCATTTCCTCGTCAGCCAACAAAGAAACTACCCCAAATTCGTCTGCTTCGCTTTGAGAAAATAATGAATAACGTGTTGGCAACAAGCTTTTCACACCCAGCAGACGTTAACCGGCTTATTCGTTTTCGGAAACTACCCACCTTTTATTTCGCATAAAGGATGAGGAGTACCCGAGATGAATAAATTCACTCTTTTTCATTTTCCTTTTTTGTTTCCATGCATCTCAACTCTTGCTCGAAAGTTCATGGCAAGTGAGTGAACTTTTCATTATATCCAGATTACACGAACTCGTTTCGGAGAGTCCCTTTTCATGCAATTCATAAATATCAAATTTCTCGCTCTCTCTCTCTCTCTCTCTCTGCAGAAGTTTCTCACGACACTGATTTCGCAAGTCTTTACGAATCTACGATTTTTAATTGCTTTTATTTCCATTTACCTGCGTGCTGTGTTGGCAGAGAAAAGTTGATGTCATTATACGTTTCAGGAAAAGTGGGAAATGGATTCCGACCTTATGATGTTTTGTTACTTAACACATATACACACTTTCAAAGACGTGAAGCATTAAAATTAATGACCCTGACTGTGTGTATACTCAATCTTCTTACGCAGTATCATGTCATACTTCTTAACATTTTGCTAAATTGAATTCTCTTATCATTTTCCTTTCAGATGATCAAAGACAGTAAATTTAAAAAAAAAAAAAAGAATAAATAATGTTTATTGTTACGAATCAGGTCGTTATGTAGTTCAAAAGAAAGGAATGATTAATTTTTTGCTAGCTGGGATGAAAATCTTTTCTTTCTCCACCTTTTAAACTCTGTGAAAACGTGCGTTATTTTACCGCTCGGCAACTCTACGGCAGAGCAATTTTCAGGATGAAGTACCCACAATCATGGGCGCTGGCAGAATATTTCCCAGGGACGGGGGGCAAAGACTAGGGAATGCAATCCCGCGCTTTTGCGGGATTACAATGTCATGGCTATAATTTTCATATTTATGTAAGGTATTGTTTTAATTATAAATTAAGATAAAGTATTAAACCTGATAGTCCCAGACAGCACATAAGCTTAAATCAAGTTTGACATTTCTTTGAATTTGACGCATTAATGCAAGCTTGGCAGTTCAACTCATTCTAAGCTGGCAGCAAGCTTGCAGGAGTCAAGTTGAATTGTCAAGCTTAAATACAGCTTGATTTAAGCTTGGCAATTGCTACTCGGTTGATTTTTCCTTTTTAAAGGAGCGTTGATGGCGCCATCTGTGAAAGAGAATGGACATTAATTGTCTAGCGTCCTCAAATTTGCTGAAAGTTCGTAAAAGATGTGTTTTATTTTATATTACCAATGCCATATTGCCGGCAGGACAAACGGGGCAACTGCCCAGGGCCTACAGATTTTAGGGCCCAAAAATCTTACATCTTACACTTTTGTAATTTTAAAATAAAATTACAAAGGATAAAAAAAATCAGAAGTTAAATAATTTTTTTAATTATAAAGTATGAACAATGAAAATAATTCAAATTTACATTTGTATAAATTAATTTAAACTTATTTTTAATTCTTCGAAATGCTCTATATCAATATAGCATACCAATATGTAGGAAAATAACCACATTTGTAAAGAGAATTTTTAGCGTTAAAAAATAGCAAAATTTTTCAATTATTTGTTATTTTAAGAAATATTTACAAAAATGACTAAAGTTTTGTATTCCATACATGTTAGCAACTGTGATATAGCATTTCGAAGTAACGTTTAACTATCTGTTTCTTTCATTTCAGATTACTTAACACAAAATTTGTGTTAAGTAAACCCATTCTATATTTCCAAATATGGAAATTCTTCAAAATAAAATACAATTACACTACGAAATTGATTTCAAAATCAGTCGTTTGTCTCGATTTTGGCCAGCAGTATTGCTTCATGAGTGTTGCGGTACTGAAAGTTTTAAAACGGGTTTTTTTTAAATTTAATTTAATTTATTTTGATGCATTATTTTAATTTTTATGCATCCCATGGAAAAATAAAAGAAACAAATAACACATCGCCCACTTATCAATATGGCGAGCAAACAACGTGGTAAGTCACGTCAAACTTTAGTCATAGCTGCACAAGGCTTCGGTGCCGGAATGGATAGCGTGCTCGACTGCTAAGCCAAAGGGCCCGGGTTCTATTCCATCGATGAACACTCGATGGAAACAGATTAAATTAAATTGAAATTTCAGCGTAGAGTAAGGTGACCAGATTTTTGTAGTCAGAATCGGGGACATGTCCCCGATTCCGACAACAAAACTGGGGACATTTATAATTAATGCAATAATTAACAGTGATTTAATTTAAAAACAATGCAATAATTAATAAAAGATTGTCCCCAGTTCCATTTTTTGATTCTGGGGACAATTTGAAAAACGTACTGAAAATGGGGACTGTCCCTAGAAAACGGGGACGTTTGGTCATCTTAGCGTAGAGGGGGAAAATGCGCGGAAAAATAAATTATGTGGGGCGCGTTAGCCAGCGTGCGCCCCGTATATTTAGAATTTTTTTTTTTTTTTGGAAAATTTTTAAGCTTGAAATTTCAAGCTTGAAATGTCAAGCTTAATGCAAGCTGGGCAAGTGTAAACTAGAACACTTGATTCAAGCTTGCATCAAGCTTACACGCTTGGAATTTTCAAGCTTAATTCAAGCTTATTGACTTGATAAATCAAGCTTGCTGCAAGTTTGATGCAAGTTTGCTGTGCTGTCTGGGGTGCTTATAAACTTACTTTTTCCCACTTTTCTCTATTAAAATTAACTTTTATTTGAATGAAATGTCAATCCTGCGGGCTCGTCTCTATAAATAAAAAAATAATCTCATATATATTCTCATAAATTGTAGTGATATTTACTTAGATTTTTTTTAATCATTAAAAATATATACTTGGATAAACTGATTTAAATACTATATATTCTATTTTAAAATTATGTTTTATCTTATGAGGAAAATACTGAATTTTGTGGGGGAGAAAAGCAAAATGTAAAAAAGAAAAGAAAAAATGTTGTAATAAAATTTGTATAACTTTGAAAAAATAATATAAATAAATATATACATATGTACTTATGTATAAGGTTTTTAATTAGAATTACTGTAGTGTTTCTTTTTTCCCGAATGAGTGATAGTAAAAAAAAAAAAAATGCTTAAGCTTTTTGTGTATTTATCATTTAATTTTCCTCGTAGTGTTTATTTATTACTATTCAATGTGTGTAATTTTGACTAATTTGGTACATACTTGTTTCTATTAATGTTCCAAAATTATATAAAATTTTCTTTTCTTTTTTTAATATTGATGTTATTTTCTTTTCTTTTTCATTAAATTAAGTACTTTTTCATAGGATTAAAACTTATATTTCATTCGCTGTCAAATGGCATATTATAAAAAGCAATTTTAACCAACAAGCATATATTTTAATAATTAGCATGAAAAAAATCTAAGTAAGTATCACTTCAATTTTGTAAACTCTATTTCTGAAAACAAACTTTCACAATAGGATTACAAAATACCGCCACCGGATCTAGTTTTATATGGTTTTTGTGTAGGCTCTAGCTCGAACTCGTTTCAACCGAATCTTTTCTTGTAAAACTTTGTAAAATAATAGGAAGTTTCGCGAACTACTCCGAATCTTCAATAGAACTGTTGATTAGTGAAATTCCAGCGAATTTCCGCGTAATTTAAGGTAACCAGAAATCCAACTGTTAAGCCTTTCTCGATCAACGGCGTAAAAATGGCGGGAAAATGTTCTAATTAGACAAAACGATTCCGCAAGAGTGTTCGCTGTGTCACGTGATCAAAAAGGGTTCGATGCGTTTAGTTTTAACAGGAAACTTTGCTTTTATTCAAATTATACGCGCGAAGTAGTCCCCGCTCGCGAGGGAAAACGTTCGAATTCGGTTTCGTTTGATCTCACTACTCTCTTTTGCGATCGAGTTCAAATGGTAGGGTAAACCATCACACCACGTCACTCCATTGCGAACATTCTTTGCTTATTTGTTTATCATACATAGATAAATGTGAAGAAACAACTATGAAGCTTATCAAAGAATTACATTGGCTTCTAAAGTTGTGTGACATTACTTGTTGCACCGGTCAGTTTCAGACCGTTTTTAATGAATTTTCTGTCTGCTCTGCAACCTCCAGCTGTTCTGCGAGTTGTACTTACGTTTGGCGTGATTCTTCATTCAACAATGCTTGCGATTCCATATCTTCAAATTTTTTCGCTTGCTCCTGCAACCACCTAGAGGTGGTTTGTCTTTCTCAAATGATCTGTCAAAATCCTCCATTCTTGTCCATCTGTCACCTGTCTTGTTCATTCAGTCCATCTGTCCAAATCCTACATTCTTTATAAGTTGCAATTACCAGCCAGACGAAAGAAAAATGAGCCAATTTTATTCACTATATTTCTGCGTAACGCCATCTATGTGTGATGGTCGGGAATTATTCGGTACACCCGGGTACAAGATAAAAAGAATAATAAATAAAAACACGATTCCTTGAAAGAGTACAAATACCAGTTGATATATTGATTTATTAAATAGTAGCTGGTTGCAACGAGCTGAATTTCTGCTTAAAGAGAAAACTGTAGTGCAACTTCACTTTTTTCTGATTTTGGATCCTACTCGCAATGCAAGAAACATATAAGAGTTGTTTCTTCTATTTGGACTCTGAAGAATGTCTGTTGGGTTAATTTCGCCCTTCCTGAGATAATTCTAGAAGTGGAGTTACTATTATATGCCTATATAAATCTCTCGAGGAAAAACTCAACTCGCATTTCCTTTCGAAATGATCTTAGCGGGAAAAACATTAATTCTGTTATCCAAATAAAGAATCGGAAAAAACCTTACCAATTCCTTACCATCCAAATTACCCGTCCAAACAGCAAAGTTACTGCAAGTTACACTTCGAAATTGCAAAAAGTCAAGGCGTCTAAAACTACTTAACTTGCTTTCCGATTCTTATTCCACTCTTCGTTACAACATTTATTAACACCATCATCCTCCACCCATCTCGAGATCAGAATTTTAGATAAATATAAATCTTCGATTTATACAGAGCTCTACAATTATATAAAACCATCCAGTTCCAACAAAAACGCTCGTATGCTCTTTATTTTGTTTTCTCCCCGACCTCTGCCCTCTATTTGTTCTCGGAGCAACTGAATTCGTGATTCGAGGGCAGGTCCTCTTTCTGAATTTTCCATCTCCCGAACTTTTCTTATGGACCAGTCACGATTTCGAACCTCCCGTATACCTGCGTCGGCAAGTCACCAGTCGGCCACATTCGCCGATGCCAGGTTTGCGGTACGTCTTTTGTTTCCATATTCGTAAATTTCCTTGGAAAATTTTCAGTTAACTTTGCTCGATGTAAAATAGAAAGAGTTTATTGTGAAACCTCCGCTCTTTGTGTTTAGACTGCATAATGAGAAACATCGGAAGAAAACTTGTGAAACTGAAAGATGCCATTTGCGTGTTTTGTTGGTGATATGCAGGCGATAAGAAAGCAACACGCTGGTAAGAATCTAGCACAAGGTTCACATGCGAAGATTTCTTCTTTTCTCCCTTTTTTTAATGAACCTTTATAATAATAATAAAAAAAAAAAAAAAAAAAAAAATTCTTCGGAGTTCCTAGCAATGTCTCCTTGACTGTTTCTCTAACTGTAACTGAAATGTTTTTCCATTACAGATGCAGGTGTAGTGTGGCTTTAGAAATAAATTATAACGGCAACTGTTGCATAGTTATTGCTACATGTAGGGTCGTACAATGATATCGCAGCCAGGGCCTGCAGCCGTGGACCGTAGGAGGACCATATCGTGACGTCGTAGTGGGGACGGAGCTGCTCAGTCACCCCCATTGTATGTACAAAAAATAAATACTGTGCAATTCGCTTAGTACCCTTCAAAATTTTTTGAGAGTATTAATTATATCAATTATATTTTTTTTAAATGGTCACTCAGAGATTTTGTGATACAACGCCGTCTTGAATATAAACTTAGCTGGAGAATATCGGCATTCGTATTTATATATACATTTATATATAGTATTTCGGATATATTTTCGTAGTTTAAGTTTTAAAGCAGAACATACATTTTTTTAAAAATACATATCGGTTTTATGTAGCAAACAGTTTAATTCGTATACAACGCCGGTAAGGAAATCACTTATGGTTAGCACTTTGATCTTTTTTACATTCTTTGTAAGTGAAAATACATTCATTTTCCAAATGAAACATTCTGGCTATAAAAATGTTTATTAGCTTTGTATTACGTTTATTAAAGCTCTTTACTTCTGCTAGTTAAGTGATTGTATAAAGTTCTCATTTACACAGCTTATTCGGCCTTTCCAGCAAAAAAGAAAAAAAAGAGAGAGAGAGAGAGAGAGAGTTACGTGACATTTTTTAAAGAAAATGTTAAATTTTCACTTTAAATAATTTCTTAAAAGGAAATGTATTTTACTTATTCAAATTGCTTTACTCAGTTAGTTTTTTTCAGTATTGGCACATTTATTGAAGAGTTTGCAACGAAAAATTACATTTACCGAGTTTTGGGGGAAGTCAGAAACGATTAGCAGTAAATATTTCAAAAAATCAATTTCAATTATTTATGCATAATTATTAAATTATTCCGAATTTAATTTAATAATTGTAAGCAATAAATACATTGAAAGAAAAAGGAAAACTATTTTCAAATCCAAAGGTTTCGCTAGCGATTTTCTTGTATCGATTCACGATCGATCTAAAAGAAATTTAAATTAACAAACAAAATGATTAAAAAAATTATAATAATAACACTCTTTCTTTGAGTCAGTAAATGTGGTACTGTTTTTAAAAAGATATTTCAGAATTTTTCAATAATTAAATAGTTTGAATTACTCCACGGGACTTTAAATTACCACCCCCCCTAGTCTACGCAAATTGTTAGTTTTCGTCGAACACCTCTTTGCATTCGTGCCTCATTTAAGTATAACATTTTAAAAAAAGTTTTGCGTGTGAATTTTGAAAATTTCATTTCAATTATAAAAATTTCATTAATTTTGTTCGCTTTAAATTAATGGGTAATTAAAAAAAAATACAAGAAGCTTCGCGGAATCTGCATGTTTGCCGACATCAGAAAGTAGACCGATGTAAAATGCCATCTGGATCCACAGGTCACGAATGCGAGGGGGGGTTTTGTCATCTCGGGCTTTTTTACAATATGGACAACGAGGGCCGAGCTAAAGGCCTGGAGGTATGGGAGTGGACTGGAACTCCCGTCTGCTTTCCTCCTCCCTGTAAGAGCGCCATGTTGTCCTTCACTGTGTATTTTCAACATGAAAGTAGATCTATATTTTGTAATTTCCTCTCTAATGTGAAATTAGTTTCACGGCTAGCTGAAACTTTCATATAAAGCAGTGGTACTCGGTGTTAGGGGTGGCGAAAAATTACCTTGGGGGTCCAAGCTGAATTCAAAAACTAAATAAATTTAATGGAATACAAAAATATTAATTATTCAATTTTTTTTCGAAAAAGTTGTGGTGGCACGATCACCTCCGCGCACACAACACCCGGCAATCGAAGGCCGGTCGAACGTGTACCTTTTGGCCGAGCCGGATCGCGCCTCATTCTACCACCCACAAGTCCCTGGGTTCAAACCCAGCTCTCACAACACGCTCTCCCCCACATTGGCGAACCGGACAAGGAACACGCATTCTCCTTCTCGCCTACAGCGACAGATGGCGCCTGCACCGTCCTCTTCCATCTTTCGCTCGGCTCTCTTTCAAAGTCCGCAACGAGTGGCAGCGACCTCCCAAAGTCCACAACAAGTGGCAGCGTTCCATAACGCTTGGAACATCGTTCGTCAGCCTCCGACTGACTCTCTAGGGGGGAGTAGTGTGGTGGCACGATCCCCTCCGCGCACACAACACCCAGCAATTGAAGGCTGGTCGAACGGGTACCTTTTGTCCGAGCCGGATTGCGCCTTATTCTACCACCCACAAGTCCCTGGGTTCAAACCCAGCTCTCACCACACGCTCTCCCCCACAAAGTATTAAATTTTAAAAGTTTCACTAAATGTTGAATGTGTTGTCTTGTGAGATTAAGGCCAATTATCTACAAGAGGGATCTAGGCCTGTGGGTGTGGTGCTTCCGTGGGTGTCTTTCTAAGGAGTCCTAACCCGTATTTACTCTATAAGTTTTGGAGAAAACCATTGAAATCTCTGAACGGTTAGGTCGGCCGACGCGACCTAGTTCCGAACCACACTAAATGTTGAAATTTATGACATCGCACGCTATGAAAACAGACACAAACAGATACATTTATTATAATTGGCATTTCGTTTATTATTTTTTGCTACTTCGCGCAAACATCTTTCAGGTTGACATGATCCCTCAATGTCCCAAGTAAGGTGGCTATGTATATCTTGGTGCACCTCTCTGGATATAATCCTGCCCGCGTCCTTGCTTACAGTTTTGGCGCTAGCTCACTAGTAAGAGATACATTGTTAATTTATAAAGAAAGACAATAGAGTCAATGTCCCAAGTTTTCGGGCGAATTTCAGAGTATTATGATTTGCAACAATTGCATCACAAAAGAATTTCTACAAGTAAATTTCTTAGCTTGGAAAAAATTTTTCAAAAATTCTTAAAAGAGACAACGCCTCTTTTTGAAAAGAATTAGAAGTATGAGAAATAAATATATTTTGTTTCTTTGAGTTGCAGATTCAAGTCTCCCTTTGAGATAAAATTCTGTCACAGAAATTCGAATGCTGATCTCAAATTAATTAGCATGGATACTGCGAGCGGTGTGGCAAATCAAAATAAAATTAAATAAGTAATATTTTTAATTACTTCTATATCTTAAAAACTGAAACCACACGGTAACAGTTTGATCGACTTGTGATTCTGCGATCCCTTGTGACACACTTCTACTAATAACTATTTTTGTAAAAAAGCAAAGATTTGGCCATATAACTCGGCCATATGTTACAGGCTAACATTTAGGGGGGAAAAATTACTATTCAGAGAAAAAATGCACCACAAAATTGGCTGTAGTGCTATTCATTTATAAAACATATTACAAAATACTGTAAGCGTGCCATTTTTTTCTCTGAATGTTTCATAATCCTTATAAGCTTGTAAGATTTATACATTACAGTTTGTAAAGAGATATTCGGAATTTTTACAAGTGTCTGGTGTCATTTAATTCTGTTAAAAAAATTACAAGATTTTTTTAAATGAGAAGGAGTTATGAATTTTGCTTTAATATACTCCTCCTTTTCTTCTTCTTTTCTTTTCTTTTTTTAACGGAACGACACTGGCACATTAAGCCTTGACTAGCGGCTTCCAAAAGCTATAGCCGTTTGTTAAGGGACACTCAATGTTCGACCGTCATTTCCCTAACAAGGGCATTACAGATACCCAAGCTATTGCCGGGTATCGAACCCGGACACAAGGTGTGGTAGAATAATTCGTTAGAAAACTATGCCACCTTGGCCTGGGCAGCTACTCATCATAGCTAAAAATGTAATTAAATTTGCCTGTATTATGTATTATTATATTCGTATAGTTGAACAATATTTATTCAGAGCATGGTACAGGTGAAAATTAGCTGTCCAGAGAAATATAATTTTTCACTCTTAGTTGCGACTCTCACAAGATCAACGAGAAAGAAAAAAGAAGATTATATGGGTGGTCTTTGGTTATCTAGAAGCATTGAATAGAAACTCTAACATAAAAAGTTTTATTCCTATCTTACACTATTGTAAAGCACGCACAGACAATGCAAGTGCTATCGAATTTCAAGACACTAGAAAGTTTGGAAGCTGGTGGAGGAGAAAGAAATGTATAGCCCCCTACTGCTGCCCATTAGACAAACGATTTATTGCCTAACTCGCCAGTTGTATTTATTCCATAGACGCCTCCTTTTTCTATTCTGAAAGAAGAAAGTCCATACCACAGAGTCACACATTTTAGATATATTTTTTGAAGAGAATACGCGTTTACTTTTTCTGCCTAATTCTTCTTTGTTGAAGTGTAAACGTAGTCTGTTGTCAGGCTTAAACCATGCCCGCTAAAAGAAAATGTGAATCGATTTTATCGTATTTCAAGAAAAGTGATTCAGGTGAAAAAAAAAAACGGCAGTACATTTTGGAAAATCAATTTTTTCATTTAATCATTTCAGCTCTAATTATTTTGCATATTTATGAAAATTTCTCAGCTGTATCTGAAATACTCCGAAAATTTTATGTATTCTCTTAGCATTTTCGAAATTAAATATATTAGGAATATTAAATATATTTATGCATTTTTGTGTTTCTGCATTTTTATGCATTTTCTGCATTTGATTATTTAGTGAAGCAACGGACAGTGGTTCGCCCAAACATTCGACCAAGTTATAGCAGAATTTTGATTAATAAATCCTATTAATTATATTTTGATAAATTATAGTTTGATTAATAAATTATAATACTATGACTCGATATCTTCATACAGATCTTATTAAGCATACTCAGAAATTTTAATTAGTTTTAAATATTTTGTTGAAACTATAAACAAAATACCTGGCTTTAAATAGTAAAATATTTTATGAGAAAAAGCTGAAAAATGCGCAGAATGAATATTACAATATGCAGTTTTTAAGGTACTTTTAGTGATTAGATAGTTTGAACAGCTGTATTATTTTATTATTATATGACAACATTTTGTTATAAAACATTTTTAAACATATTAAAACACGTTGATTATAATTCCTGTTTTAAATCCAATAGTAAAATCAGAGTTTGAAATTGGTTTTTTCATTCCCTCTTATAACATTTTATTATAACTTTTATGTATCAAACAAGTATATTTACAGAAAAATATCCCCTTATCTCTTTTCTAGCTTCTCACTAAGTTTTAATCCAAATTCTTAATTAAGCCCAAAAAATTCTTAAATGTATAATACTTAATTATTTATAATTTCTTTAATGTGTAATTAATGTGTACTTAAGCATAATTAAATCATTTTTATAGCATGTATATATTCAAATTAATAATTTATTTAAAACTTTTAAATAAGATTATTTCATGTGTACTTCACGTTAAGAAAATTCAAATTATTATTAAATTTATTTTTAGTATTGGAAATAAAATTGTATTTTAACTTTAATAAATATCTGAATTTCCTTAATGTTTAACAAATTAATATATAACTATAATTATGTTATTAAAAATATATCAATTTGTATTATTTCATGCACCTGGGCAAAGCAGCTAGTTTATTACAATAGTTTAGTTAGCTAGTTTATTTAGTATTCGGGTGATGTATTCAACCGAATACTATATTGTTCAGTCAAATCAATTATTCGGTTTTTAGCCGAATATCTATATCTATATACCATATATAATTTCCTTGATAAATAAAAAGTGTAATAAAATATCAAACATTTCATAAGAGGAAAAGATTATGAAATCTAATCCCCCTCCCTTTGATCTAATATTATGTATATTCAAAAATCCATGCTGTCTTGTTAAATGAAAATATGAAAAATGTATTTTAAAAATGTCGATACTAAACAAAACAAGGATAAAATATTTTAGTTCTTATTTTCCCAAAATGGCGTTAAAAAAGAACAATTTAAAAAAATATTTTTCTGCCTTCTTATGGCTTGAAATCATCTGCAAAAACTAGTTTATGTTATACATACCTACACTCAGAAGCGTAGCCAGAAAAACATTTGTGGGAGGGGTGATATGATGTAAATTGAGAATAAATAAACCGAATTTCTCCACGACATAGAGCTTATACTAGCCAGTCCGAAAATTTCGGGCTGTGATGCTGGTAGTGGGGAAGGATATAATCACTCTGACACACCCCTCCTCCCCCACGTGGAAGCTATAACTACATCCGTGAGTGGTCCAGATCCGATATTTCTCTCCTTCCACGGTGAAAGATGAAATAAATGACATTTGAATAAAACTGTGGTATACTGTCAAAGAACACTGAACGTAGAAAGACCGATGTTTCGTTCTCAGAGATGCAGAGTTGTAATAAAACTATCAATCAACTTATATAATTTAAAGATGTATGTTGGTGTGATTGTGGCAATGCTACCCTTGGGCGATCTGCCAAGAATGGGGAGGTGCCTTTGTAGGAGGACTTTCTAAGGGGTTGTGACGGGTATTCACCTTACATCTAGAGAAAAACCTGCCCAAACTCCAGACCGCTAGATCGACAGCCGCGCGGTGGGACCCGGACCCAGGACCTTCACACATAGGACGTTTAACATTTTCAGTGACATAACCACTGTGCCATGGTGAGACATAATTTAAAGAAATCTTTGAAATTCTGATTCTTTAAGATAAAATAAAAAGGTAGTTTGGTTTAGGGCCCCCTGTGAAACTGTTAACCGGGTGCCACTGACGTAAATTGGCATGTAACATTGGGGGACAAAATGCTTCCTATTGTAGAAAATATTATTTTCAAATAGGTGATATCTGAATTTTCTTCAATTTTAAGGGGGGGGGGGCAATTGCCGCCCTAAAATTCAGTGGTCTTCAAAAAATTTCAAAGGGGCCAATTCAGGGGGGTCTCTTTGGTCGCAGAACGGTCAAAAGGGGCCCCTTATGGCCACCCCCGCTGGACCCCGCCCATATGAAAGCTATAGCTACGTTCGTGAATTACCCCTCCGATAAAGATATTTGCTCAATACCCCATATTTCCAGCGAAACAATCCGGACCGATTTCCAGACTCCTTCTTTTGAAGGAGCAGGCCCGGTGGGTACAATAGAGATGGCCCTGGGCTCAAGCACTCACAGACAAAATCAGTTGGATGTAGAGCACCCATATAATTTTAAGACCCAGTTATAGTTAATTTTGTTGAAAACATTTATTGGAATTTTGGGAGAAATAAGATAGTTTTCTTCCAAATAAAGATATCAGATTTTTGCAGTAAGATCTGAAATTTTCTCCCTTTTTCACTGATCTGCTTAAGATGATGGCCGTGTAGATGTAATTCAGAACAATCCATTTAAATTATATAACAAATTGGTTTATATTTTGTAAAGTTTTTACTCCCATTTGTGTACTGAAAAATGTAAAGCTATTGCAGGAAATATCATCTCTTTACAGAATAAGAGAAAAATGTAAAAGACAAAATATTAAAAGCAGGATTCAGAAAAAACAATAAAACATTTTTTTTTATCTCAAAGAAAGCAACACTGAAACGTTTCTAAACAAGATAATGGCAAAAATTAAACTGATTTTAAAAGTTAAAATAAGTCTTTAATACAAATTTAAAAAGCGATGTTTCAGATAAAATGTGCTTTCTTTTAGGTCTAAATATACTTACAATTTTTAAATGCATCATTAGTATATTATTAGTTTAAAAATTTAAATATAGACTACAGAATGGGGGCGAATAGCTTGTGGCCTAATGGCACCGTAGTCCGAATAGGTCCCAGGTCGCCCAGATGAAAAGTTAAACAGAAGGAATTTGTCTTGTATCAAGAACTGGCCTTAAAAAACTAGAATTGGGTCATTCGTTCATTAAATATGTATATAAAATTAACTTGAACACTTTAAAGGAAATATTTGGTGATTAAACAAAAAGCCCACTTTTATTATTTAAAAAAAAAAAAATCCTTTTCAGTCTGATAGTCTAAGAGCCAGCGACCGCCAGACCTTCGTCATAGTATAAAAGCTGAAACTTTCTCTGTGCATACCCCCCAACAGAGGTAGGAACCATCGGCCACTCTAAAGTTTGGAGGATCGTGGCTTTGTCAGGTAACAGGTGGCAAAGGTGTATAAAATTGCCGAAAATTTCGTCATTTCATAAAGCTTCATCTTTTTATATGTTCTTCTTCGCAGTACTAGAAATCACTTTATCCCTTGCCAGACACTTTTCCATCGTGGCAAACCCCCGCCAGACAATCTCAAAGTCATGGAAAACTGTTGTGTTCGTAAACTCCCGCGACGAAGTACGTCAAGCTATCACAAAGTGCAAGCACATTTTATACTGCTACTTCTGAACTTTCTTATGCGCGAACTTTCTTGCAGCGCGCTCGTAATAGAATTACGTTTTTCAAGACTTTGAGGTTTTCTGGCGGGGCTTTGCCACGATGGAAAAGTGTCTGGCAAGGGATAAAGTGATTTCTAGTACTGCGAAGAAGAACATATAAAAAGATGAAGCTTTATGAAATGACGAAATTTTTGGCAATTTTATACACCTTTACCACCTGTTACCTGACAAAGCCACGATCCTCCAAACTTTAGAGTGGCCGATGGTTCCTACCTCTGTTGGGGGGTATGCGCAGAGAAAGTTTCAGCTTTTATACTATGACGAAGGTCTGGCGGTCGCTGGCTCTTGCTCTATGAGAATTTGAAGAATGCGTAAACATGGAAGAATTTTGTATTTATTAAATTAGCCAAAACTATTCAAGTTATACGCAAAATAACCCATGAACAATAAACTTGAACATCTCTCATACATATCTATTCCGGATATATAAAGGAAATAACATGTGATTTTTAAAATCCTTTACAGTTTCAAACCAAGTTACAGCCCGTGCAACAGTTGAGCTGTTTTATGGTGAATGATTAAAAATATCTATCGAAATTTTGGGGGAGGGAGCCTCATACCCTCTGGGGCCACTCCCTGCGTATGCCACTGCAATTGAGGACAATTTTAAAATTAAATTACTGTTAATTATTTCATTAATTATAAAATGTCTACAATTTTTTTTTTTCAAATTTAAGGATCCCTTATTTTACGTTCAGAAATACAGTCACCTTAGCCGGGGCCATCGTGATTCTACCTGGCCTGCTTGTGCACACCGATGAGTCATTCAAAGAGGCCTACGGATACTCCCTTATTGGTTCCAGCACTTAGTTACGTCATCTAACGGCCTAATCTAACCAACGAGGAAACGTCTATAGGACTCTTTCGGAGCGCACAAGCAGGCCCGGTAGAATCACGATGGCCCCGCCTTAACTTACACAGTCTGAAATAAATTGGCAAAACAACGGGCGCGTTCCATAATTCATCGGTTGCGCACTGGTGACACCGGTGCATGACCAGACCAGAGCGTTCCTAAAGGCGGCGCTCTAAAAATAACTGCGTTCGAAAACGTTTCGGTCCTCTGTCTGGTCAACATGACCAGAGAGCAACCAAAATGACCCTGCTAGCGAGGTGGGTTATTCCGGTTATTAGAGAAGTGTTGCAAATGTTTATTTATGTTTTCTTCGCTTGGCCTGGAATGTGGTGAGGATGACTGCAGCCGGTTTACGACCGTGACTTCACTTAACCAAAGAATGACCGTAACCGGTAGCACCGGCACATGATCAACCAGTGAATTAAGGTGGATTCATACCTGCCGCGCCACACCGCAACATGCCGTACTGCTTCGCCGTTTTGGACCGTTGGCTGTCCGCACGGCGAGCTTGCGGTACCGCAAGTAAATGCACTGTAATTGGCTGTAGCTCTGTTGTGTCTTCTGTAATTGGCTGTAGCTTTGCGGTCGCTGCGGAATATCTGTTCTTGCCAGATATTGCGCAAACCCTCGGCACTCGCCGCACAGGGGTCGTGCAGGGCCGTCGTTATCAGCAACCGGGCCTGCTTCTTCGTTGCCACCGGAAGAAATGAGTGAAACATTGAGGCCTAATATTTACATTTGCGCTGTTCGATTGTATGCGATTTGAGATTACAAACGTTAATTTATTTTATAATTAAAAAACAATTTTGTTATAGTTTTGTCATAATGATTTAATGACAAGGTGTTTTAGATGTAGGTAATAATTTTTTGAAGATTGCGCTTTTTTTATGGAAATAAATCAACGAATTCAATCATAGAATTCGAACTTTAAGTTCTGAATGTAAAGGTAATGTACACTTGTATTTAGAAATTCTACAAATTTATAGGATATAAAGCATGTTTTGTGAATTAATATTCATGTGTTATTTATAAATCATTTTAATCTGAAATCGTTTAACTTGCGTAGTTTATTATTCTAGTAAATAAGCGTGCGTTGTAACACTAGTTAGACATTCTTATCTGTTTAAATCTTTCAGTTGAAAATGTCATTTATCATTTATTATAAATGCAACTAAATGTGTGATATTGGTTTCAGTGCAGAAGTACTGTAAAATATGTTATTAATTTTTGCACATGTTTATGTAGAAACTTAAATTGAAGTTAATATTTTGTATAAGCGTTCATCATACTCAAATTCAAAGTTCCATTTAGATAATGGCTATAATAAAAAGTAATTAATTTAGGGATCGTTTGTTTTTAGTTTACTACAGTGTTTAGCGCAACTTGTGAAAAGGGATCTTGAAATTTTTCAAGTCCTAGAGCTGTTAGTTTATCTTAATTTGTATTCAAAGTCCGTGGAGCAGGTTTTTTTTTTTTTTTTTAAAGCTATAACCCTAATATACAGCAATGAAGGGACGAAAACATTTGTTTTCAATCGCCAGTTAATAATAACTTTAAAAAAAGGTGTTGGAATATTAGTGGTATTTCCTAGTATGGTTTTCTAAAATTTATAATTTTTCTTTGAGAAGAAAAAGTATATGGAACTAACACTGAAAATTATAAATCATTTTCATTTCGAGTGGTAAAATTTTCAATAAATAAACTCATTTGAACTAACCAAAATAAAAACAGTTAACAAACGTGTTTTATCATACACTGTTACGTTATTCTTAATCCTTTTGATATATTATCTCCCCTTTAAGTTCGTACTACTATTTATGGAACACTCTTTATTTTGTAATTCATTCTAAATGTTTCTCGTTAAATTAATTTACATTATTTTTCATGTAAATACCAAGGACTTGCAGTGCACAGGTTGTACTTATAATTATAGCAAACATTCTTCTGATACATACGCCTTACAAAAGATTAAAAATTAAATAGTATATCAGTACTTAAATTTTGTATACGTGAAATGTAAATATCAAATATTTTAAATTCTATTTCAGCTCCTCGTCATATATTTTGTTAATATATTAACCGAACAATATTTAATAAATGAAAATTTAATAACTACTAGTTAAATTTATTTTAAAAGTAATAATGGTTGTAACTGCTTTGAAAATGTGAAACTTAAACATTCAGTATTAAGAAATGCATAAAAATGTCTGTATCATTTGTGTATTCGTTTACTTTAATGTATACTAAAAGTCAGCTTAATTTTTTCATGTATATTAAAATTCAAGCTAAAATAATGAATCACGAGAGTGAGCACTACTTTGTTTTTCCTTCAAATTACATGCATCTATTTACTTTAATGTCCACGTGTATCATAGTAAAGAAACTGTTAATGAGTTCGTACTTGAATTAGTAACACAATCACTACTTAAAACTACATTTAATAACGTTTCAAAGCATCGGAAAGCTTAAAAATTGCTTGATGTATACGAGAAGACGCGAGCATCCGTAGGCCTCTTTGGATGACTCATCGAAATACACGCGCAGGCCCGTTACTAATAGCGAAGGCCCCGGGTCGTGTTGCACCGCCACGTGACGTCATTGCGGCGTCTTAGCGGTGCGGTACGGCCAGTATGAATCCGGCTTTATCGAACGGCCCCAACATGTCCCGTTTCGATTAGTTAACAGTTTTAACCGCTTTTTTTAACCGCGGTTAGATTGTTACTGTTGCTAGATGACGTAGATACACGAAATGATGCTGATGCAACACTGGGCCCGTTCGAGAATTCACCGGTTGGTTATGCACCGGTGCTACCGGTTGCGGTCATTCTTCGGTTAAGTGACGTCACGGTTGTCAACCGGTTTCGGTCATCCTCACCACATCGGATTCTAAGCCGAGAAAACAAAAATAAACGCTGGCAATACTACGCTAATAACCGGAATAACCCACCTCGCTAGCAGGGTCATTCTGGTTGCGCTCTGGTCACGCTGAGCAGACAACCGCTACTTGACCGAAACATTTTCGAACGCGGTTACTTCTAGAGCTCCGCCTTTTCGAACGCTCTGGTCGTGCACCGGTGTTACCAGTGCACGACCGGTGAATTCTCGAACGCGCCCACTATCATGGAGTTAAGTCTATGAACACAATTCTACAGTGATTATTTATATTCTTTGACTCTACTCTCCTCCCATTCTTTTTAGTGCAGAAAATGTTGAAGAACGCACCTTGGTTGGTTTGGAAAATTTTATTTAGTTTTTTTAGTTTTTTTCTTTAATTGTACGGTATTATTAAAAAGTCACCAAATTATTGAAATGCTCAAAGATTAAAATTTGTAGCATTCTAGCACATTTTTTAATAATTCTTGAAAATTAAGATAAAATGATTTAATATTCTTTATCGATAAGGAAAGAATATTTTTTGAATGTATGAAAGCCTTTTAAAATAAAAGTGTAAAAGATTAGTGTAACATAATAATCAGCGTTTTTTCGAAATTATAAATTAGTTCTCACCTTTTCTCAGTCTGCTTGATGCTGACGCAACACTACCATGGAGTTAGTCCAAAGCGGTATTACCGCGTATTGGTTAAGTCCATGAAAACTACTCTACTCTACTCTCTTTTTAGTGCAAGAGAATGGAGGAATACGCACGTGAACCTTGGTTGGTTTGGAAAATTTTATACTTAATTGAAGTTAATTTCTTATATTATCATTTAGCATTGCTAGTAATCACATATTATGTGTTTTTCTACAATATCTATTTGCTAATATATTGTTTTAGTATTTTCCTAGTAATTGTTACATCACCTTCAAAGGTCAATTTCTTTATTGATTAATAAAAGTGGATATCCGTACTTTTATTTTATATCATTCGTTTTTACTGGTGTAACATTTTCCTTTTCCTACTATAATAGAATGTCTTTCAGTTTTCTTAGTTTAAATATTTATTGCATATGTGTTTAAAATCTTAAATCTGTTGTAACACGGTGACCGGTTTCATCATTGGATATCTATGTAGAGTTTTATAAAGTGCAACGTTTTACCAAATTTATCATAAATATTTTGCTCTTAAAAATTATATAAATCAAATTATTTGGTAATATAAAGTGTTTTGTTTTGTGATCTTTCACTCAGGTCAATTCGCCGGCTTATGAAGTTAATCATATAATTCTGTTTAATTTAGGCTTGAGATAATTAAAATGAAAATTTAGATCTGATAGTCAATATTTCAGTTAAGATTCTTGAATATTAGCTTTAAGTAGACTAACTTTTATTTATGAAGTAAATTTATTTTATTGAGCTGTTTCATGAAACTAAATGTTTTATTGTAATGTCAAAATAGAAAGCTACCTCAGGGTGTCTACCGGTCATGAAAATCATGAAAGTCACAAAAAAGTCATGATTTCAGAAAATGGTCATGAAAGTCATGAAAAAGTCATGAATTTTGCCTTTCAGTCATGAATTTTTCCGTTAAAAAAAAAAAATCCCTTTTCCAGGCCATTTGATATCAAATGGATGCTTGAAAGGGTCTTGACATCACCGGAAATTTGTAAGTCTTTGTCGTAACCGCTAGCGGGACGATCGTAAACGAAACAGAACTTGTTGTAGTTTGTTTTTCTTTTGTTTTTGGGTGCGTTCAGACTGCCACCTTTGAGTAACTCGAGAAAAACCCAAGTTGTTCACGATGCCAGATTTGAGCTTTCCGAGGAGATAGACAAAGCGTTCACGCTGCCAAACCGAGTAGCATTACTATATGTATTTGTTAATTATACAATGTAATATTCTTACATTACAAAATGTACATTATGCAACAATAATTTTTTACAGTTAATTACGGTCATGAAATTTGTGCGCAAAGGTCATGAAAATCATGAAAAAGTCATGAAATTCAGTTTATGAAACCTGGTAGACACCCTGTATCTGCATATTTTTTAAAAATAAATTTGCATTTGTAAGAAATATTTATTCATGTACACACACGTATGTTACTGTGAAAGACCGAAATTGGAAAATGTCTTTCACCAGTGAAAATCAACACATTTTAAATGCATCGGTGAAAGACTGAAATATTTGCTTATATTCTAGTACAATTGGAGTACTACAAACAAACACAGCCATGCTCTGGCGGATGTTGAAAAGTGATCTGAGGTCAGCTGAAAAGAAAAAAACGTAGAATATTCTTATTTTTAGGTGGAGCTTATTTCTCCATGAATCCATGGTTATAGAAAAGTCCCTTTCTTTTCATGCTAGGATCTAAAGCTACATGTCCCCCCCCAAAAAATCCTTGTTTCCTTTAAATCTACCACAGCATTTAACTTCTCTTCGGTTAGTCCTGGTACGGAAAATTCCTCTACAGTGTGTCGAACCCCTGTCCTCACCGTGATTGATCTCGCCAAGAGAAGTGAAAGTTACTCCATCCTTGGGATGCTTTAGCGCTCCTGAAATAGAAAACAAATTACAAATTTTCCACATTGTCAACATTGATCATTAGTACATGGTGAATGTCCATATTTGCAGATGTAAGTGAGATATAAAGAACAGCTTTAGTATGGGTCCTTTTTGGCGCGCTTTTGTTTTGACGACAAAATCTTGTCGCCAACCAGAGTTTGCTGTGCTGATGCCAATTGTAACAGTATGGCGAATCGGATGGCGCTGGTTTCCAAGATAATTGATCATAGTCATTAATTTTGCTATGATTTATTTTAATGGGTTTTAAATACTTTTATGAAAAAATAAATTATAAACAGATTACAAGCTTACATGTACATAGATTTGGTTTAATAAAATTTAATTACTTTTCTTTTTGTGTGAGGGGAGACTCACACCGGGTTTAGGTTTACCATATCTTAACTTCTGATCATCTAATGGCCGGGTTACCATAATGGCTTCCTTTATCGTACCAAGAAAAAGGCACGCCAAAGGACCCAGTCTAAATTATAGCTAATATTTCAGACATGGTCCAAGCGACTATGTGAAAGTTGACATTCACCTTTGAAAGTCGACATTCTCCAGATTTTGGACTTTAATAGTAACATATCTGGTTTCAATGGAAGTAATACTGCCTGCAACTCCCATTTTGTTAGTTAAGTTCTGGATTTTTTTCTTGCTGTATTTTTTTTTTGAGATTTCATTAATTTGATCAATGGTTTTAGTTTGGATATCAATATTATGTAAGTTAAGCTGATTTACATTGTTAATGACTGGCATTTTATCTCTCACCTCCTTTATTGAAAATTGTCCCAAAAATGCGACATAATTTTACATATATTTAAATACTATTACTTCACAACAGCTTTAATCTATTGTTGCAATATTTCTGTAAGCTGTTGAATATGCATCACCAGTACTTTTCTATAAATAGGTTACAATCCTAAAAATTTCAACATAGGGTTACCAGGCGAAATACTCAAAAGATGACATAAAATGACATAGTCAGTATCGTTTTAATATGGCAATAATGAAACTAAAAAAGTAGGAGGGTTCAGGGGTCTCCCCCTGACGAGGCTCAAACAGTCGTGTTTATATATACATGGGTAATCCTATGAGTAAAATGTGCTGCAAGTAAAGAGGAAGTATGTACAAAGCATTACTTGTAATTTTTATTATTGGTTTTTACTCTGCTAAGATTAATGCCGGATTTTATTGATCGTTTGGAATATGATTGAGAACTGTTTGCCAGCACATTTAGTGAAAAAATAGTTTAGCAAGAATGACCGTAGAGATAATACATAAGTACCAATGTTTGTTATATAAACATGAGCATTTTTGAATTTTTTTCTTTAATTGTATGTACGGTATTATTAAGGTCACCAAATTATAGAAATGCTCAAAGATTAGAATTTTCTGTATTCTAGCACATTTTTTAACAATAAGTCTTGCAAATTAAGATAAAATTATTTAATATTTTTTTATCAATAAGGAAACTATCTTTTTATAATGTATGAAAACATTAAAAAATAAAATTGCTCTTATTTAAGTTTTTGTATAACTCTTTAATAGCAATATTTGAATAGATATGTGAATTTCTTAATCCTGTATGCAACATATATTCATCTTTTCATCAGCCGTATTAATGAACATAAACTAAATTCTAAATCTCCTAATTATTTCTATTTTTCCATAGTGTTTTTTAAAAATATAATGATGTTGCATGCATCTAGTCTATGTTGCAAGAATTCATATTCGAATCTAAAACATGTAATTTTTGGATTTCAGCCCATGGAGAATTGTGGACGATTGTGGTGGTGCTTTTACAATGGGTGCCATTGGTGGTGCAGTGTTTCAAAGCATAAAGGGATTTCGTAATGCACCATCAGTAAGTATACTCCACTCCAGCTTATTTAAAAACTTAAAATTAGAGATGCAACGGATATTTGGCAAACTGCATCCAGCCTATATGCCAGGTAATTGGCAGTAGCCGGATATTACAATATCCGGCCTAACATCAGTGATGTCGCTAGACTTTGGAAGAGACGGGTCCTTGGGACCCAGGACTCCAAAATTTACGGGTCCTTTTTTCCAAAAAGTGGGTCCTTATCAATATAAAAGCATTTGGTTAATTTCACGACTGATGTTATCATGTCTCACCCATTTTGGTGTGCTGATGCGTATGAATATCTTATTGATAAATAACCTAAAACTTATATTTCAAAAAATAAATAAATGAATTAATCAAGAAAAATTTGTTGTGACATGCATGTCATTTACTTTGCCTTCACGGCAAAGCCTTCCTGATGACGCCCTGAATTCTAATAATTAATAAATCCTAATAATAAAATCCTCTTTTGTATGTACAGTAAAAACCGAGAGAAAGGCTGCATCGGTAGAAATGTTTAAGAAAGTAAAATGTACTCGCAGAACAGTCGCAACATCTTAAATTATTAAAACTACAATAAAATACCGTTCAAGCGCCCCTCCATCTTATATTAATTAAAAAAAATAATTACTATGTATTAATAAATTTATCACAAGGAAAATCGGAATATATTTGAGGAAGGAAAGGATTACAACAGTAAAATATGAACCCCCCCCCCCCCTTTTCTCTTCTAGATTGTTTAAAATATTTACCGCTGCTATAGCTTATAGATTTCATTTCTAAATAATAATTGTCAGATTTAATATAAAACAAATCATTGTTTACATTTACACAAGCATGAAAACGGAAGTGTGAGAAAGGGAGTAGAGACGTCAGAGTAATCCCCTTTTCTCTTCAGCTTAACCACGTGTGCGCACAGCACGATATATATCCCGGGTAAAAGCAGAGTATAGGGGAAAACTCGCAGTGCATCATGGGAAAACGACTTGGGATCTTTCTATTATGCATTTCCCCCCCCCCCCCCCCAATGTAGGGGATACTCTGCATTTGTGTGCATGTAAACGGGTCCACAAAGCCGTTCACGATGTCAATCTCCCAGAGTAAAACACGAGCAGTTTGTGTTTTACTAGAGATTTACCCAAAATTGGCAGCCTGAACGCACCCTCTCTCACCTTTTTTTTTTTTTTCCCAAAATTTTGCATGATGGAAATTACGCGTCCCGGGGGACGCGTTGTAACTTTTCTTTTGCGTCCCATCATCGATTTTTTGCGTATTTGACGCGTTATAGTGCGTAAGCGGCATCACTGAACATTTTATACAGAGAAATAACATTAAATAAACATAATAAATTAGAAAACTGCAATAATAAAAAATAAAGTTTTGTGAAAATATGTTTTCAATATTTTTTTAGAATGTATTTTTATCAATATGTAAATATATTTAACTTTTGTAATTTAAAAGTTAATTATTAAAAAATAACTTTAATGATGTGGGAAATATTCTTCAATTTATTGTTCTGATGCCATTACATTAAAAAAATACACTAAATAACTAAATACATGTTTAGAGCCAGATATCCGTATTATCCATCAATCAAAGGAACTTGGAATATCTGGTATCTGGCAAAATTAATATCTGTTGCATCCCTATGGAAACAAAATGCAGGGTTTCTACAGACCTAGAAAGTCAGGGAAATGAGTTTTGGTCAGGGAAAGTACGGGATTTGGGGAAAAAGTCAGGGATATGAAAAATATTTGAATTTTGCGGCAAAATCAAGAAAATACTTCCTGTTTGAACCTAATTGTAGAAATTGTTTTATTTTCATTTTCTTATTTAACATTATAAATAATGTTAAAATGTGTCCTTTATTAACATATCTTGTTCAGTTGAAAATTTCTTAATTTTATCGTAAATTATCAAACATGGTTTTTGTTAGAATCCAATGATGTCAAATAATAATTTTGTGTATATTGATTTTATTGTTATTTGTAAAAAAGGGGCAAAATATGTAAAAAGTTATTAATTAAAGGATGTAATATTAAAAATAGAAATGCAAAATTCAGGAAAGTACGCTAGATAAAAAGTCGGGGAAGAGCATGATAGATGTCAGGAAAGCAAGAGCTGTGAAATCTGTAGAAACCCCGAAATGTACGCATTGTCTTAGCTGCCTTGCAGGGGCAAAGCACCTTTGAAGGGTTGTACCTTTTCAATTTTTCCTGCTTTTCATTAACACTTTAACTCACAGTGTTCCCGCTCTGGGAACACCAAACTCTGACATTTTGACTGTTGGCAGTCACGAAGAATAGATTTGATTTCTATAAAAATAATTGTGGGTGACATAGATCCACGAGAATCCTTTACTCTTTAACCACGTCATTTTGCGTAAAAAAAAATGGTCACGATTATTTTTAACAGCACTGACATCTGCTGAAAATTGGAAGAATGCGAGAGCAGCTGGATAGATTGCCCAATGCTGAAAAAAGGGCAGTCGTTGCCATCGCTCGACTTAACTACCAGGAAGATGGCTGACGATCGAAACGTTCATTGCGTGCCACAGATGAAGAGACCCTTTTTTGACAACAGCTGGCTGTGCCAACCACTGCCCTTTTTTCAGCATTGGGAAAGGGTTGCGCCTCAAAGGGATAACATCCCGACTTTCTTGGCTCCATTAGGGGGTAGAGGGTAAAAGATAGCATTGTTTCACTGATAACTCACTCATGAGTGAAAATTACACAAACCATTAAAATAAAGATTATTGCTTTTATTGCTAGGGAGCTGCCAGGCGATTGCAAGGAAGTTTAGCAGCTGTAAAACAAAGAGCGCCTATCATAGGAGGTAATGTTCTTTTTTTATAACAATTTCTCTTGAATGTCAGATTTTGCAAGTTTTAATTAATGTTTAATTTTAAAGGTTTTATTTTTTACTAAGACGAATTTCTGTAAGGTTTTTGGTGCGAGATTCTTTTTTATAAAGAGTGGTTTCAATTTTCGATAAGTCCTTACATTACTCCAACATCGTAAGATTGAAGGCTCCTATTTTGTATTTATAGTTGTAATTTCTTACAAATTTATATTAAAATGAGGATGCACCTTCCTCCGTAGATATCCTTTAGTTCAGGCTTGAAATACTAAAAAAGCAGAAATAATGCTTTTTTGTTAGAATTTTAATGCTATCGATATAATTTTTAAATATGCTATGAGACACTTAACATGAAAAAATATTTCAGTCCCCTCAGTTTTGTGTTAAACATTTTTCACTGTATATAACAGAATTTATAAAAATAATCTTATTGATAAATGTGACATATTTTTCTACTGAAAATAGTCACTTTCAGAATTGCATATGCATCTGAAACAGGGCTTAAGATACTGTCGGTCACATTTATCGCATAATGCGAAAGGACTTATCAAAATGCTAAAATTTAGCAAGAGGGTTTTTGCTTTTTTGCAAAAGCAACTGGAGGAAAAAACGAGCTGCATTTTGCTGAAGCTTTCTTTAGCTTTTTCGCTAAACAATTTTTGAGATCGGTAAACCGTGATCTGAAAATTCATTTTTATTCTTAAAATTTTGATATTTACTCAATGACGCATTAATAAGAACAGGAGTTTTTCCCCCCTGATTTGATCACCTGAGCTTTTTGCCTGCCCTCTGCCCAAGCTCATATACTAAGCAATTGTTACAAGCACATCATGCTAGTTAAAACTTGCAGCTATAACTGCTATTGTCCAAGCAAGCCAAAATTGAAGCCAGTTTGTGCAGCTAAAGGAAAAAGCGGTTACATTAATTTGTAACTACTTTAATCACAACAAAACATTTTATAAGATGGGATCAATATCACATATGTAATCAGGGTTGGCATGGTTTAAACCGACTGGTTTAAACCGCGGTTTAAACCATGGTTTAAACCAAATGGTTTTTTTCTCAAAAAAACCAATTGGTTTTTTTAAAAGAATAATTTAAAATTACAAATACTACAGATAGAATACGTTCTAATATATTTTTAATTTATCCTCATAAGTATCAAGAATAAGTTTATTATATCACTCTAGATACCTTATTGTTTTATAATTATTAAAAATTATTAATTAAACTTAAATTATAGGCTGCATTTTTTACTTGAATAATGCTTGATACTTGAACTTTTCCAAAATAGAGGTTTTGTGTTTTAACAACTTATTTCCAAACCTTAAAAATATTATTTTGAACTAAATATCACCATTATTACTGATGAGTCTAAGAGCAATATTCCATGTAAAATGTAGTAAACAAATACTATTGTATTATAATATACTAGCTGCCAAGGTGGCGAGCTTCGCCCCCCCATATCTAGGGTTTGCCAGGTTGCCAAACCAAATAGCCGGACAGACCATCCAGTTTGGCCAAACATTTGGGTAAAAAGGCCGGACAGCCTACAATATTGAGGATTTTGTCTCAGTATTAATAGGTACGACAAAAAAATTGTATGTAAAATCAAGCTTTTTTATTATTACCACGAATCTTGTTCAATTCTAATGAAATATAAATAGCATCGAATGCCAAATCAGTTCAAGTACTTTATGACTCATCAGCCAAAGTCACCAGTCAAAAGCCGGACACCGTTCAGTTTGGCCGGATACGCAATCAAAAAGCCTAACTATGTCCGGCTTTATCCGGACGCCTGGCAACGCTACCCATATCTTACCATATTTACTCAGTCAGTTTTGTCTAAATTATCGGAGTCCTTTCAATGAAAATCATATTTCATGGTTTTAACAGTATTTGTCATGAAATGTATTTAGGTTATGGTTGCTACAAATTTTGGGGGTATCATGACAAAAGCTGATGGTGACCATGGGACATGTGAATAGATCCGAAAGATTTTGGGGTCCTCATCATGGCACGGTGGTAATGTCACTGAAAATGGTAGATGGCCGAAGTGTGAGGGTCCCAGATATGGGTCCCATCATGCGGCTGTCGATCTAACGGTCTGGAGTTTTGGTAGGTTTTCTCCAGATGTAACGTGGATACGCGTTAAAACCCCTTAGAAAGTCCTCCTGCCAAGGCATCTCCTATCCTTGGCAGATCACTCAGAGTACCGTTGCCATTAATCAAATCAAAAAGAAACAATTTGCTTTTTCGTGTATGGAAACACGAAATGGCTAAAATATACTTCATTGCAAAGTAGTTGTTTTTTTTTTTTTTTTTTAATGTGCAATAAACGTGAAGTAAAAAAATCCGAAAGATTTTGCTTCTTTGCACATACATTGTTATTTTTTAATCTATCTACTGCGTGACACACGTAACCAGTAACAAATAGGCTTGCTTCACTTGATGTCATTGAACTGTTAATCTGGATTTTTGCACGTGTGTTATTGTTATTACGCTAATGTTTACATCTAGTTCTTGCCGCTCCCAGCATAAAAATATCGTCAATTTTGGTACCGCATACATTAGCGTATTATATAAGTAGATACTAAATATAAAAAAATAGTATCTCTAAATAAAATATTAAAATTGAATGATTTCAATGTCCACATAAGTATAGCAACAATTTTTTATTTACTTTGTTTTAATTATTTTCAGAAGAAATATTAATTTTTATTTGAACATTTTACAAATAATTTTATTTATAAATATGTAACATGTAATTATAAAAGGATTAAAAAAAACAAAAAAAAAACTGGTTTAAACCAAAAAAACCCGGTTTAAACCAAATAAACCCGGTTTTTTGGTTTTTTTCAAATAAACCGGGTTTTTTTCCAACCCTGTATGTAATGGCTGGTTGCATGAGTGTGTACGATACTTGTACTATTAATTGAGTTTAAGATGGCCTTATAACCAAAATTCATTGTTACAAATCTATGTTTTTGTGCTACAAATATGCACTTCAACTCCTGCAACATTTGAAATGTTGCTCCATAATTGAGATTTTTCTGCTCCAAATAAGTTTTTGATTTTCCATCCCCGCATAATTTATTCTGTAATTATTCTTGCTATACATTTACACAAGGATTTCTGACTGAAGTTTGTAAAAAATTGAGTAAATACTAGGAATTAGAAAAAAAGAATATACCGTAAATTCCGGCATTTCTTTTCATACAAAAAATAAGGTCGAAATTTAAGGGTGCGTGTTATACGCCGGTTATAAAAATGAAAAATTTAAAAATAAGGAAAAGATGAGCTTAAAAGAATGACATTTCTACAAGTACCTGAATGTTGTTTATTTATAAGAAATGACATCCCTTATGAACTTCAATTTTCATTATCGGACAGAATAAAAAGGTCATCATATTCATCTTCCGTTATATTTTCAGGCACATGATCAAATTCAGTTCCATCTTCACTATCACTGTACTCTGATCCATAAATAAATAGTTATCATGCGTTCCATTGTTCGACATACTACAGATTGACTGTTCAACTGCAGATTGTTTGACATACTGCATTTTTTAAATGACTTTTTAATTATGTCAGGTTTAATTTCATCCCATGCTTGTATTATCCACTCACTATTTCTGGACTGGCATGACGCATTTTACCTCCTTTCTTAAATGCTTTACCTCCTTCCAACATCTATGTATTGCAAAATCGTTTTAAATTTCCTTAGAATGGTTTATTAATACACACATCTAAATGTTGAACTAATGGCGTTAATCCACCTGGAATAACTGCCATGTCTGTGTTACTCTTTCATTAATTTCTTTGTATTAACCGTTAAATGCGATCTGAACATATCCCAAAGTAAGACTTTCTGTATTCCATAGGGCAAGTCTGTGATTGCAAAGTAAAGGGTGCGCATTATACGGAGGATATACATAAAAATTAAAAAATGAAGTTTAAAATTATAGGTGCGCGTTATATGCCGGAATTTATGGTATATAATATAAACAATTGAATATATTATGGTATTCAGATTTTAACCTAAACTGACATTCATGCCTGAATTTGTTTTTTTAAAACCTAATTTTTTGTGAACTACTGCATACAGTTACAATGATGATTTTATTAGGCTAGAGTACAGACACATTCAAACTGGTGAATGTATTGTTTACTGAGTAACTGCTTGTGTAAATGTTCCTGTAAATATAAGTAGAATGATTTTAGGAAAATGGAGATTTCAAGTATGATGAAAATATATTGACACCTCAAATGATATATTTGATTTCAATCAATTTTCTTATTATATATTAATAAAATGATTTTTATAAAAAGTCATTGAACTCTGTTGATATATCAAATATACCCTCTTATACTGCTAGAGTTAGTTACCTTACAGGTTAAAAGCTAAACTTAACAAGCCCTTCAGGTGTTTAGAAATGTCAATCAGTTTTTAACTGAGCAGACTAATGTATATTAGATTGAACAGCTTTTATATATTGACATGTGTCTAAATTTCCACCCTTGTGCAATTAAGTCATTTATGTTCAATCATCATCAGTTACAATGATGATTTTATTAGGCTAGAGTACAGACACATTCAAACTGGTGAATGTATTGTTTACTGAGTAACTGCTTGTGTAAATGTTCCTGTAAATATAAGTCGAATGATTTTAGAAAAATGAAGATTTTAATCCTGCTGTGCATAGTGTAGCCAGTTAGCTACACTCATTTTTGTAATAAGATTTACATAAAATAAAACTGTCTGCAAACTCAATTTCTTAAAAATAAGTTGGGGGGGGGGGGGGACTTTGTGCCTCTTTAGTCGTATATCACTGCCAAAAGCAAAGACCGTTATTTTAAAGTAACAGGAGTTATAAGTGTTACAAAATATTTTTATCCATTATTATTACTTTTTAATTAATATTGATATTCATGTATCTTTTTGTAAAATTAAACATAATAAACATGATTTATTAAAGAAATTTGTAAAAATAAAATTAACTTTTCAAACTATAAAATTTTCTGCGAGCGCCATTCCCACATTCGTCTGTATTATCTGAGTCTGCTTAGTAAAAATAAACTTTTGTAGTTCTTGCCTAAAATGTGCATTTATAATAAATAGACCATTATGAAAATAATTTTTAGTTTTTAAAAATGTATAGTAACATTATTTCTTGAGAAAGCATGAATTCATAGTGTTCATCCAGTTTGCTGAACAAATATTTTGCCTGGCTTTATGATTGCTTCTAATTTTTGTTGTTAAATGAAGGGGGGAAAAAAACAACAAAACTATTAAAAAATAGTATTATCACTAAATAAAAAATAAAATTATGCTATATTACTTATGTTTTATGAGAGCTGTAGGGTGAACATTCTAATTTTCTGAATTTGAAGACTTTTTTGTGATTTTTCTCGAACTATATTTTAAAATATTTCCCTCAGCATAAGTAAGTGTAAATGAAGTTACAATTTTTTCCCCCCCAGCCCATTTTAAAAATTCATGCATTTTAGTTAAGTATGATGAAAATATTGACACCTCTAATGATATCTATGATTTGAATGAATTTTCTGATCTGTTTAACAAAATGCAATTTTTATAAAAATCATTGAACTCTGTTGATGCATCAAACTAATATACTCTATACCTCAAGAGTTACAAGTTAAAAGCTAAATTTTACAAGCCCTTCTAGTATTTAGAAGTGCCTAAAACATTTTTAATTAACTTATTTTTACCAAAACTTTATTTGCAGTTTTTTTATGCAATATATTCATTATTGGGGTCTAACGTTGCTACAAAAATGAATTTTTTAATTTCATGTAATACTCTCAAAAATATTAACTGTCCTTGTATTAAATCATTTTCAAAATTTTTGCAAGCATTTTTTTTTATAACCCTCAAAATGTTGAAAGCTAATTGTATTTGTGCAGGACTACGGCTGTAAATGGGTTAAATTGAGTATTCTAATGTACATTAGATTGAACAGCTTTTTATGTATTGACATGTATCTAGATTTTCACCTTATGTGCACAAGTCATTTATTTACAATTATCATCAGTTACTATGATGATTTTATTAGGCTAGAGTACAGACACATTCAAACTGGTGAATTTATATTTACTGAGTAATTGCTTGTATAATTGTTCCTATTTTAGGAAAATGGAGTTAGGATAACTAAAATTCATGCATTTTAGTAAGTATGATGAAAATATTGACACCTCTAATGATATCGGTGATTTCAATGAATTTTCTGATAATCTGTTTCATAAAATGCAATTTTTATAAAAATCATTCAACTGTATTGATGCATCAAACAAATGTACTCTCATATGCTGCAATAGTTGCAAGTTAAAATCTAAACTTTACAAGCCCTTCTAGTATTTTAGAAGTGCCTGAAAGATTTTTAATTAACTTATTTTTAGCCAAAACTTTATTTGTAGTTTTTTATGCAATATATTCACTGTTTGGGGTCTAACAAATTGCTACAAAAATGAATTTTTGATTTTCATGTAATACTTTCAAAAATATTAACTGTCTGAATTGAATCATTTTCCCTCAAAATTTTTGCAAGCATATTTTATATTTATAACACTCAAAATGTTGAAAGCTAATTGTATTTGTGCTGGACAATGGCTGTAAATGTGCAAAATTGAGTATGCTAATGTACATTAGATGAACAGCTTTTATGTATTGACACTTATCTAGATTTTCACCTTATGTGCACAAGTCATTTATTTACAATTATCAGCTACAATGATGATTTTATTAGGCTAGAGTACAGACACATTCAAACTGGTGAATTTATATTTACTGAGTAACTGCTTGTATAATTGTTCCTAAATGTTCCTAATTTAGGAAAATGGAGTTAGGATAACTAAAATTCATGCATTTTAGTTAAGTATGATGAAAATATTGACACCTCTAATGATATCGGTGATTTCAATGAATTTTCTGATAATCTGTTTCATAAAATGCAATTTTTATAAAAATCATTCAACTGTATTGATGCATCAAACAAATGTACTCTCATATGCTGCAATAGTTGCAAGTTAAAATCTAAACTTTACAAGACCTTCTAGTACTTAGAAGTGCCTAGAACATTTTTAATTAACCTATTTTTAGCCAAAACTTTATTTGCAATTTTTTATGTAATATATTCACTATTGTGGTCTAACAAATTGCTACAAAAAGGAATTTTTGGATTTCAAGTAATAATTTAAAAAATATTAACTGCCCTTATATTAAATCATTTTCCCTCAAAATTATTGCAAACGTTTTTTTTTAACACTCAAAATGTTGAATGCTAATTGTATCTTTTGTGTAGGACAATGGCTGTAAATGGGATAAATTGAGTATACTAATGTACATTAGATTGAACAGCTTTTATGTATACACTTATCTAGATTTTTATCATATATGCACAAGTCATTTATTTACACTCATCAGTTACAATGATGATTTTATCAGGCTAGAGTACTGACACATTCAAATTGGTGAAAGTATATTGTTTGCTGAGTAACTGCTTGTATAATTGTTCCTATAAATATAACAATGATTTTAGGAAAATAGATTTTAAATATGATAAAATATATTGACATGATATCTATGACTTCAATTTTCTGATAATCTTTTTTAAAAATGATATTTTTATGAAAATCATTGAACTCTACTGATTTATTAATCTAATATGCCCTCATAGCTGCAAAATTAACCTTACAAGTTAAAGCTAAATTTTGCAAGCCCTTCATGTATTTAAAAATTTCTAAATTATTTTTAATTGAGCAAACAAATGTACATAGGGTTGAACAACTTTTATGAATAGACATTTGCCTAGAGTTTAACTGCATGTGCGGTTACAAGTCATTTATGTAAAATATAGTGAAAATTTTTAACCTTTTGAATTTGTCTTAGAAAAGATTTTGTCCCGTAGAAAAAAATTGATATTTAAGCTTAAATTTCTGTCATATACTGTCTTTTTACTATCTTGAGTTTGAAATTTACAATTTCATTATTGATAGAAGCATTTTTAGTGATTATTTTTCATACATAAACATTTAATCAAAACCTATGATTTTATAGGTAATTTTATATCACAAATTTGAAATTTTATTTGTCGGAGTTTGACAAAGTTGTAAGATCTTAGGAGTCAATGTGTCAAATTATTTGTTGAAGGAAGAGCTAGTCTCCAAACCATCATTTTTAGTTGCCCCGGTTTTCCTGTGCCATGACAACATTCGTAACAAAAATTAATTGCACATAACCTTTTGCATAATTGCATTTGTTGCTTAATTAGGTCAGAATAATGTGCTAAATTAAAAGCATTCCTCGTAGTTCATGTGATTTTCTGGACATAAACTAAGTACAGTGCACACAATCAAGTAAAATGCTTCCTTAGTATGATTTTGTTTTAAATACTCTTGATTTTAAGAAATCAATATTAATTTGTACGTAATCTTATGTCTCGACTGTCTTAATAATTTAGGAAGTTTTATATTCAATTCAGAGACAAACTAAAGTTTTAAAATTTTTGGAATACGAAAGCATATTTTACGAGACACATGTCAAATTACTTCTTACACATATGGTACTTAGAGCTAGTCACTAATGCATTATCTTTAGTTCCTGGGTTTTGCAAAACCCTGATATCAGTTCATATATATTTTTTTAACTGCACATAACGTTTGCCTATTTGCATTTGTTGCAAAATTGGGTCAGAATAATATGCTAAATTAAAAGCATTCCTCTTAGTTCGTTTAATTTTCTGAACATAAACTAAGTACAATGCTCTCAATCAAGTAAAATAATTCTTAATTTAAATGTTTTTTATTCAATGCCTTTAATGAAAAGACTATTCATTATCGGCACATAACCTTTTACCCATTTGCGTCGCTTGCAGTTTTGGGTCAGAATAATGTGCTAAAGTAAAAGTATTCCTCGTAGCTTATGTTTTTCTTTTCATTAGCTAAACAGTATACTGACAGTTGTTAAGGTTTAAAATGTATTGCTAAAGCAAGTAATTGGCATTCTACATTGAGTGTTGTGCAATAAATTGATCCTTCGTGTAAATTCAGATTTAAGTACAGTAAGAATAAAATTCGATTAATTTATATTGCTGTTATCTCATATAAATTTTAAAACTGAAATGATGAAAATTTTGACACCTCTTGTATGAAGTGCATATGATTATTTCTTTTTTCTGATTTTGCTGCGAGTAATTCATTTTTTTATAACTGTAGTTTATAAACTAGCCTTAGTATTATTTATTGGGGGTGGGGGAAGAATGCAAGGAAAATGATGAAAATTTTGACTCCTCTTATGATGTATTTATGATTATTTTGCTTCTGATTCTGTTAAGATTAATGCATTTTTATCTTTAAGAAACTAATTTATTATTAGCCTTGGCAATTTTTTTGCTAAAATAAGCAATTCTAAGAAAAATTTTGAAATTTTTGACACCTATTGTATAAAGCATATGATTTTCTTTTTTCTGATTTTGCTAGGATTAATACACATTCTTTTGTAAGTGTAGTTTATAACTAGGATTAATATTATTTATTGGAGGGAAAAAAAGAATGCAAAGAAAATGATGAAAATTTTGACACCTCTTATGATGCACTTGTGATTATTTACCATTTCTGATTTTGCTTGTTTGGTTTATTTGTTTGATTATTAAAATTTCGATGCTTCTTATGATGCAATTCTGATTGTTTTTTTCTGATTTTGCTAATGATAGAATCCACCTCCTTAACCCTTTCTGACTTTGTGCTGCCTGGCAGCGTATTTCACAAGTGCACCGCTATTTAAAGATGGGAAGAAAAAGAGCCTTCCTATTGGCTATTTCGCGATTGCTTCCATTACGTCATACATCGTGAGGTTCGGGTGTTCTGCTAGTAAACATACGACATAAAAGAAATAATTATATGAGACAATGAATTCAGATTCCTTCATTTATGACAGGTGGAAATATATATATATATATATAAAATACTATAGATTAAACAGATCAAGAATTTGAAGCTGAAAGAAAATCTGAATTTTAAGAAAGGGACAATACTTGCTCAGCTATTTTTTTTTTTTTTTTTAGTACTCCTGTTTGCTAAATATTTCGAGTTGCTAGCGCCATCTACTGGATATGGAAATCAACATTTTTTTATTGTGCGAATTTAACCATCTAACAGCGATGTTGAAATAAAAGTTATTTTAAATATTACATAGAGATTAAATTTCATTTTATGTAGCTTTTCTTAAGTATGAATTTACAAAAATAAAGAATTTTGCAGTTCAGATTTTCGATTAATGAACCCCAATCCCCAATAAAAGGTTAAATTGAAAAAAAAGAAAAATACTTCATTTAAATCGAAAATCTGAACTGATTCAAAATAATAATAATAATATTTAAAAAAAAAAAAACTTAGCTGCAGTTTTTTCAGGTGAGAAGTGCGTAAATTCTTACTTTTAATATGATTTTGCTGGACTTATAAAAATAGAACAACAAATTTCAGAAATTGTACTTTCAGTTTTAATCTTAAATCAATGTACTTCAAGGAAGCAAAAATACATAAAGCTTATATGTAAATTCTTCTACCCTCTAAATTTACCACTTCAACCAAATATTTACTTGCACACACATGCAATTAGTTTCCTTATTTTATTGATATTATTCATTTAAAATTTTAAGTTAATTAACGTTCTTCCATATTTATAATGCAACACTCTTGTCTTCACTTTAAAGCATAATATATAAGTAACTTTTTGCAATATGCCTCATATTTTTTAAAGAAAGTGCTGTAATAGTTTTACCTATATTTTTCTACAATTTTTACAAATTTCCTTGGAAAAAATCATTATACTGCCTCTTAAACTGTACAGGGCTGATTGTTCATTTAGACTGGAATGGGGAGGGGATAAAGTGTTACAAATATACAACCTCTTTTGAGTTTTTTTTAAACAGGTTACTCTTGTCAATTTTAAATTACTTTTAATAATCACCGAAAAAATATGCACATCAATTCAATATCTCTATAGTTTTAGTATATTAATTGGAACCTACAGTTACAAAATATAAATTTAATTTGTATTAAACATAGATTTTGCACTTTAAATTTTCGTTTGGTGCACTCAACAAGAATTTACAAAATAAAAATTTTGTCTTGAATATTGCCAATTTTAAAACTTAATTTCTAAGGTTATATTTTTCCTCTGAGAAAAATTTAACATATGAATTACAATCTCTGGTGTACAATCAATATGCATTAGAAATTTAATGTTCGAATGCAAAATTCTTTATTTTTGTAAATTCATACTTAAGAAAAGTTACATAAAATGAAATTTAATCTCTATGTAATATTTAAAATAACTTTTATTTCTACATGGCTGTTAGATGGTTAAATTCGCACAATAAAAAAATGTTGATTTCCATATCCAGTAGATGGCGCCAGCAACTCGAAATATTTAGCAAACAAAACAGGAGTACTAAAGAAAAAAATATCTAAGCAAGTATTGCCCCTTTCTTAAAATTCAGATTTTCTTTCAGCTTCAAATTCTTGATCTGTTTAATCTATAGTATTTATATATATATATATATATATATATATATATATATATATATATATAATATATAATAGCTTACTTACGTGAAGTGAAATCCCAATCCCAAGATAATCCATTGATAAATTGGAAAAAAAAACAGATAGCATAAGTTGCCAATTAACAAGCTAAGACCGAAAAAAGTGTTTAAATAGAGCCTTCAAAGCCAATGAAAGTTTGGAAAATTTTTGGATATAATGCGCCAAATGAGACCAGGTGGGCTTTAGGCCTAACCACATGTATCCACATGATTCGGATATGGAATGGAAAATTGAAATGGTGTGCTCTATCGTCAGGCGCCACCGCACACACATTTCAATTTAATCGAAAAAACAATAATAGCTAGGTTTCTGCAAGTTACCTGACCAAAAATAGGGTCATTTTGTAACCTGGGGGCGCGACCGTAGCTATTAGAAAAAAACAACGAGGAAGTGGACCGACACGAAGATCAAAGCTCAGTAATGGAGGCAGTATTAGTGCATGTTGCCATCAGAGAAGGCTTACTGCAATCAATAGACAAGTAATGCCATGGAGTGTGAATAAAAAATGATATATTAATAATACTTTGGAAGTATGGAAAGGAAAAGAATAAATAAATAAAAAAAGTAATAATTAAATGAATAAATAAAAAAAATAAAACTGGTAATAATTAAATGAATAAATAATAAAATAAATATTACACTAGTATATCTAGCCTATGTTTTACGTAGTACTAGCTGCAGTAGCTAAGAAGTACTTAGTTGAGGTTGTGGAAATGGAGAAAAACTGTAGCAATAATATTAACAATAATGATATTGATAATAATTATATTCATTTATTATTGCTATTTATGCTAATATAATTGTAAAATGTTTAGTTAGAACAGTACTCTGTTTGGCTTCATTGGTTACAGACTCACATAAAAAGGAAAAAGTACCAGTAATCAACCATTCTAAGGAATAGATTTTTTTTTTTTTTTTTTTTTTTTTTTTTTTTTTAAATAAAATATATATAGATATATATTTTATGTTTTTTTTTTTTTTAAATTTAGAAAGAACCAACAACCAACCCCATCCTCACCAACCAATATTCTGATTAGGACATACAGTTTTTTTGATTACATAGAGGATATAAAATGGAAGTTAGAAATTTACTGGGATAATTATATTTTATAGCATTTTTATATAGGTCAGTTAAGTTATTAGCCTTAAAACTATTGGTACATAGAGACTCTATTCTATACTTATGATTAGAGATAATATTTCTAAATACAGAAGTGTGCATACATGAATTGAAATGAGTGAAGGTATTAACCTGAAAATTAAAGTCATTTCTTTTATTATATATATTAAAGGATAGACTCTTATCGTCATTGATTCTAATTTGTAAGTCTAAAAAATTAATTATTCTATTATTATTAGGATTTTTTATTAGTTCTAGGGCTGAATGGTAGGCTATGGGTAGGTGGTCAGTATCACTATAAGTATTGTCAGTAGCTATTGTTATTATGTCATCTATGTACCTATATATTATAAGAGAAGGATTATTGTAATTTTTTTCATAATTATATAAATATAGGTCTGCTAAGTAACTGGAATTGGAACCACCTTGTGGAATTCCTATAACTTGCTTATATAATTTATTATTATGTAGAATGTAGTTATTATAGATTATGAACTTTAAAAGATTTTCGAAATACATAGTATCTATGTAAGAAGGCAGGGTTATATTATTATTACTATGTATAAATAGATTCAATATTATATTGTATAAGTCGTCTAGTGGTATACTATTGAATAAGTCTTTAAAATCATAAGTTGATATGTTAATTACATTGTATAGAGCATTAATCTTATTTTTTAGTTCATAGCTATTACCTATAGATACAGAAGTAGTGTTAGATTTTATGTACAGATCATGCATAGAAGTAAGTATTTTTAGTAATATTTTGCTTGCTACATTATTATAAGTGTTACATCCTATAGTAACAGTTCTGAATTTTAGTGGCGTTTTATGAAACTTTGGTATTAGCACTAAGTAGGGATATTTTAGATTGTCATGCTTGATTTTAAGTAACTTGTGGAAAGCTAAGATCTTTTTGTTAAATGTTATCTCAGAGATAGATGTTAGACTGAAATTTGGATTATTGTTAATGGATGAAGCTAAGAGATTGTGATATAACTGCTTACATATTATAGCGTAGTTATTGCTAGACTTATCAACATAAGTAATGATAAAGTTATTCTGTAGCTCTGTTATTTGATTGCTTAGTTTTATATTTTTAGTATATCTAAATTTACAAAGTAGTTGTTTTTTAAGGTCAGCAATAATATTAAATTTCCATTCATTAAAGAAGGCGGAAGGTTTGCTGTTTTTTATTGAAGTGTTATATATATATACATCTATATTATAAATAAAATTATCTATTATATCATCTATACAGTATTTAGTGGGTAACCTAAACTTAGTACCTCTTTTCATGATCCGTTGAAGTTTAAGATCTTTGATAATAGAAAGATCTCCGGTAACTATATGCCCAAAATCAGAATTAACATAAGAATTGTATTGACCACTGGTACAAAGACAGGGTACCTCATCATCGGGTACAAAGTTCCTACAGAAAGAGTTATAATTAAATATCTTTCTACCCATAGGTATAGGGTATTTGAAAGATTTTTTTAGGCTGAGATGCGGTAAAGGGAAAGAGTCAGAGTGAGATGATAAAAGTTTATTGAAGTTAATCATATTGAAAACAGGATTGGAGAAATTAATTACAAAATTGGAATTTAGCTTAGTACTATTGCGATTGTGACCTAGTAAATTGTAATTTAGTGCATTGGCACGAGTAACTATTAAATCATAAAACAAGTGGGCAAAATGGTCAGAGAATGTATAGGAAGTGAAAACTTTATAATACTTTGAGAGGTGTTTTTTCTTTAAAGAGAAAACGTAGGCTCGTATTTTTAGCCAATTATGGTCATCCTCAAATCTTTTATTTAAGGTATATAACTCAGACTGAATGTGCTTATTTGACAATATGTTAGTAGAAGTAGCTTTATGCTTTCCTCGTTTATATCGACTTGTTCGTTTATATAAGGACAAATTTAAAAGGTTATAAATAGGAGTATACTTGGAGGGATCAGATTGTGTATTATAATAATGTAAGTGTTTATTATGTACTATTTGGTTAAGACCATAAGGATAACAGGTGTTATGACAATTGATTAATTGTGATTCGAGGAAAAGCCGTTCAGAGGTATTTGTTTGTATTGCGAGAATTTCGATAGTAACATTTTCAAATCCATGGGAGTGAAAGTGAGCATATTCTACATTGGTAAGGTGACTATTGGATAAATAGTTTTTTACGTTATTGCGATGCAGGTTAATGCGTATGTGTAACGGGTTGCGAGTCTGTCCAATATAAGCCATGTTACAGATAGTACATGAAATTTTATATATACAATTATATACTTTGCAAAAATTGTGATATTTAGTACTATTGTCTATTAGATTGATAGAAGCATAAGGGCAAGTTTTGCATTTTTTGGAGCCACAAGAGTTAAAAAGAAAAGATTGCCAATCACTACTGTAATTTTTGTAGGAAGAGTAACTGTTTTTTCGATCCATTGTTCCCCTCTTCCTGAAAATTAGAACAAATGTACCGGGCATATGGACTTACATCATGTAATCCACTTTTGCCAGTCACTAAATTATTTTTGTCTAGAACCATTAAGGGTGATATTATACTATATCAGAGTAGAAAAGACACAATTATATCAAAAAGTACAGAATAGGGTACAGTCCAAAAATGTAAATAAGAGAAAAAAATAATAATAATAATAATAATAATAATAATAATTAATAAGAATATCTGGAATAAAGTGTAGAAAAGATCAAATAACGGTAACCAAAAGTAATTACTAACACTAGAAAATGTAAATTGAGAAAAAATCTAAATTAATCAAAATACTGTAACCAAATGTAATAACCATCATTAGGAAAGAAAAAAGAGAAAAATCTGGAATACGCAAAAAACACTGTATCCAACGGTATTACTACACATGAAAGAGAAAATAAATATATATAAAAAATAATAATAATAATAATATTAAAATTAAATAATAATTTTAATAATAATCTGGTCTAAGATAGCGTGATATTTACAAGATGTAGTGATTGGCATACGAAGGGATATTTTAAACTCAAGGAACCTACATAGCAAGGGGAAGAATTAGAAACTTATATATCAATCCAAAATCAATGCATACTATTTAGTATAGATGGCAGCACTATCCTAAAGGTATCAATAGTTTACTTGTATGAAGCAAGTGTAATAAATATTTTACAAAAATCTAAAAATGAAATTAAAACTATAGATTAGAATTTTAATAAGTAAGGTGGATATCGGGGAGAGAAAACATATACGTAGAAGCCATTTGATAGGTGTAGTAAATCACTGAAATGCATAAAATAGGAGAGATTTAAATCACATGAACTTAAAAGCGCAAGATGCAGCTATTTTAAGACATGTAGAGATTAGGATTAAAAATATTACCTAATATTGGCGATATTTTTGGATTTATGCATTTAACAGTAGACAAGTATAATATAGAAAATATTCTGAAAGATTAGCGCATAATGCAGCATAATAAAACAGAATAGTATATAATATATAATAGCTTACTTACGTGAAGTGAAATCCCAATCCCAAGATAATCCATTGATAAATTGGAAAAAAAAACAGATAGCATAAGTTGCCAATTAACAAGCTAAGACCGAAAAAAGTGTTTAAATAGAGCCTTCAAAGCCAATGAGACCAGGCCAAATGAGACCAGGTGGGCTTTAGGCCTAACCACATGTATCCACATGATTCGGATATGGAATGGAAAATTGAAATGGTGTGCTCTATCGTCAGGTATATATATTTCCACCTGTCATAAATGAAGGAATCTGAATTCGCTGTCTCATATAATTATTTCTTTAATGGCGTATGTTCACTAGCAGAACACGGGAACCTCGCGATGTATAACGTAATGGAAGCAATCGCGAAATAGCCAATAGGAAGGCTCTTTTTCTTCCCATCTTTATATAGCGGTGCACTTGTGAAATACGCTGCCTGGCAAGTTTTGCTCATTGCTTAGTAAATGTGCTTCTTTATTAATCAAACGTGAAGAATGGGTGATTATGTATAATTAAATTACCCAATTCTTTAATTTAACCGAATAACATAATGACTGCTAATACTGCTTGACGATAAGTTCCACTCAATAAGATTTATTTCTTCCTTATTGTGTTGTAAATGCAAGCAAGATAAAAATTTTGACACCTCTTAGACATGCCAAGTCTCAGGCTCTGTTTTGGGCCTCAGTATTTTTCTTAATTTTCTCTAGCTTTTTCAGAGTTTGTTAAAAAATTAAAACTTTCCACAATTTGCTTCATGAGGCTTGGAAAAAAAAAAGTTGTAAAAAATTAGGTATTTCAAATTTTATTAAGTTACCTTTATATAATATTTAGGTTTGAGTAGTTCACCATCTATGTATTTTGATCGATGTTTTGTATTTTCCAATATTTCTTTGGGCAAATATTTTAAATTGAAATGATTTACATTGTTCAATTTAACACGATTACTTAAGTTTATATGTGTGTGCATGGCATTTAAGAAACTGTCTGTATTGATTATGTATCAATTTTATGTTGAAAATAAATGCTTAAAAAATCTCGGGCTGTTTGACATTAAAAAGCAGCACATCTCGGGCATTTTGTTATCGGAAAGTTGGCAAATCTGCTCTTATGATGTATTTATAATTATTTTGCTTCTGATTCTGTTAAGATTAATACATTATCTTTAAGAAACTGTAATTTATTATTAGCCTTAGCAATTTTTATGCCAAATAATGCAAATCTTAGAAAAATGATGAAAATTTGACACTCTGTAGAAGCATATATATGATTATTTCTTTTTTCTGCTTTTGCTAGGATTAATACACATTTTTTATACTCGAAGTTTACAAATAGCCTTAATATTACTTATTGAGGGGGGGGGGAGAATGAAAGGAAATGGTGAAAATTTTGACACCTCTTATGATGCACTTGTGATTATTGTGATTATTTTGTGCATTTCTGATTTTGCTTGTATAGTTTATTTGTTTGATTATGATAAATTATGAAAATCTCGATGCCTTTAATGAAAAACTATTCATTATTTGCACATAATCTTTTACCCATTTGCATTGCTTGCAGTTTTGGGTCAGAATAATGTGCTAAAGTAAAGGTATTCCTCGTAGCTTATGTTTTTCTTTTCATTAGCTAAACAGTATACTGACAGTTGTTAAGGTTTAAAATGTATTGCTAAAGCAAGTAATTGGCATTCTACATTGAGTGTTGTGCAATAAATTGATCCTTAGTGTAAATTCAGATTTAAGTACAGTAAGAATAAAATTCGATTAATTTATATTGCTGTTATCTCATATAAATTTTAAAACTGAAATGATGAAAATTTTGACACCTCTTGTATGAAGTGCATATGATTATTTCTTTTTTCTGATTTTGCTGCAATTAATTCACATTTTTTTATAACTGTAGTTTATAAACTAGCCTTAGTATTATTTATTGGGGGTGGGGGAAGAATGCAAGGAAAATGATGAAAATTTTGACTCCTCTTATGATGTATTTATGATTATTTTGCTTCTGATTCTGTTAAGATTAATGCATTTTTATCTTTAAGAAACTAATTTATTATTAGCCTTGGCAATTTTTTTGCTGAAATAAGCAATTCTAAGAAAAATGATGAAAATTTTGACACCTCTTGTATGAAGCATATGATTTTCTTTTTTCTGATTTTGCTAGGATTAATACACATTCTTTTGTAAGTGTAGTTTATAACTAGGATTAATATTATTTATTGGAGGGAAAAAAAGAATGCAAAGAAAATGATGAAAATTTTGACACCTCTTATGATGCACTTGTGATTATTTACCATTTCTGATTTTGCTTGTATAGTTTATTTGTTTGATTATGATAAATTATGAAAATCTCGATGCCTTTAATGAAAAACTATTCATTATTTGCACATAACCTTTTACCCATTTGCATTGCTTGCAGTTTTGGGTCAGAATAATGTGCTAAAGTAAAGGTATTCCTCGTAGCTTATGTTTTTCTTTTCATTAGCTAAACAATATACTGACAGTTGTTATTAAGGTTTAAAATGTATTGCTAAAGCAATTGACATTCTACATTATTTGAGTGTTGTGCAATAAATTGATGTAAAAATTGATCCTTTGTCCTGTAAATTCAGATTTAAGTACAGTAACAATAAAATTAGATTAATTTAGTATATTGCTATTATCTCATTTAAATCTTAAAACCAAAAATGATGAAAATTTTGACACCTCTTGTATGAAGTGTATATGATTATTTCTTTTTTCTGATTTTGCTAGGAATTAATACACATTTTTTTATAACTGTAGTTTGACTAGCATTAATATTTATTTGGGGGGGGGGTGAAGAATGCAAGGAAAATTTTGACACCTCTTATGATGTGTTTATGATTATTTTGCCTCTGATTCTATTAAGATTAATGCATTTTTATCTAAAAAACTTTAATTTATTGTTATTAGCCTTAGCAATTTTTATGCCAAAATAAGCAGATCTAAGAAAAATGATGAAAATTTTGACACCTCTTGAATGAAGCATATGATTATTTCTTTTTTCTGATTTTGCTGGGATTAATACCCCCCCCCCCTTTTTTTTTTTTTTTTGTAAGTGTAGCTTATAACTAGGCTTAATATTATTTATTGGGAGGGAAGAAATAGAATGCAAGGAAAATGATGAAAATTTTGACACCTCTTATGATATGTTTATGATTATTTTGCCTCTGATTCTATTAAGATTAATGCATTTTTATCTAAAAAACTTTAATTTATTATTATTAGCCTTAGCAATTTTTATGCCAAAATAAGCAGATCTAAGAAAAATGATGAAAATGTTGACACCTTGTATGAAGCATATATGATTATTTCTTTTTTCTGATTTTGCTAGGATTAATACCCCCCCCCCCCCTTAATATTATTTATTGGGAGGGAAGAAGAAGAATGCAAGGAAAATGATGAAAATTTTGACACCTCTTATGATAGACTTGTGATTATTTACCATTTCTGATTTTGCTTGTATGTTTTATTTGTTTGATTATGAAAATTTAGCTGCTTCTTATGATGCAATCATTTGGCGGTCGGCCCCTCTGCCCCCCCCCCCCCCCTTTAATCTGCCCGTGCTATAATTTATTATTAGCCTTAGCAATTTTTATGCCAATATAATGCAAATCTGAATTGGACACCTCTTACGATGCATCTGTGATTACTTGCTTTTTCTGATTGTTTAAATTTATTGGTATGCAATTTTATCTAAGGCTTTATTTAATATTTTATAAATATTATATAATAGTTATGACTATATTATATAAATATATATTAATATAATAATTAAATACTATAAAAATATAGTTATACAGTATAGTATGGAACCTCTTATCTGGAAACCAGTTATCCAGAATCATTTTTCAATTGTTTAAATTCCTATATTTTTCCAAAAGAAAAGCAAAAAATGAGTTTTTTTTAAAAATAGTTCCTATGTTTTTGTTCTTTTATTTTGAGTTCTACAGCTAGAATTTATAAAATAAGCCATCTGGTAAGGTATTTTATTTGGTTTTATTAGTGTGTGACAAAGTTTTCAAGAAGTTCATATATTTACTACTTCCTCTCTAAATGATTATTATTTATCTTGTATTAAGAGTTTTTTTATATTATTTTATAGTATATTAACAATTAATATTTAGTTCTAATCAAAAATAGAGAGTAACATTTATGCTACCAATCAAATCAGTAGATGCCATGTTAATCCCCAATCAGTTATCCAAGAAATTCAGTTATCCAGAATACACCCGGTCCCAACCATTCTGGATAACAGGTTCTATACTGTAAATAATTATATATTTTATTATTTTAATATATTATTTTATCTTGGAATTCTTTTTGTTGTGCAAAAAGAAATTTATCTAAATTTAATTAAGAAACACAATGGAATGTCAATAAAAGCTGAAATTAACTGTCAATGTAAAAAAGTTTTTTTTTTTTTTTTTTTAAGTTTTCAAGAGTATAGTATGGAAGTTAAGCATATATGTTAGATATACATTAAATAGGGGTCGATGCATACAAAATTGAGGTCTGCTTTATGGCCCCTTAACAAAATTAGTTATTTAAAACAACCATTCATTGGCATTTTATCATATATTTTAATTTGTTTTGTAAGTTATTTTAGGAAAGATTTTTACAGAAAATTGGTATGAGAATTCACAAAAATAGATATTTAACACCAAAATAGGACCCTTTGAAAAGTTCCTGGATCGACCTCTGTTAAATAAAAATCATGTATTTCAGCAATGCCATTAATGTATAAGTGGTTTGCAAACTGATATAGCCAGTTTAGTATTTGTGCTCTTGCATTAAAATTAGGTTTGGTATTATTTAAATTTTATTCTTTCATTTTGTGTTAGTTCATTGTTAAAAAAAGAATTTGTTGTAAAATGTTTATTAATACAAAACGTAGAAGATAAGAAATTACCTAAAGATACTTTTAATTATGAGTACTTTCTAGTTATCTAGTCCAGTTAGAAATAACTGAATTTAAATAATAAGTTATTGACATTAAAAAACAAATGTTCAGTTTTATCAAACTTGTAATAGATAAATGTTTTGAAAATAATCTTAGTTATTGTTAATTTCTTTTTTTAAATTGCCTCATGATTAACTATATCATGTATTAGCTCTTGATATTTTCATGATAAAAAAAATCTTTCAATGAAGGCAGATGATATGTTTTCTTTAGTTTGTGTTGAGATTAAATAATTAAAATTTATGTTGAGATTAAACAAGGAAAGATTTTTTATTGCAGGCACTCAATTATCTATAGTGCTGCCTAGCACAATTTCTGTAAATACTCAAAGGGGGTGGAATTATTTTGTGCTCTCTTATATAACCTCTGGCTTTACCATCTTGTAGAAGAGCATGGAAAGAATAATCAGGTTAAATTGAAGGAAATAATTGCATTTAACTAATTTTGTGTAATAATTTGTTGTATTTATCAATTTAAAAAATCATGACAATTATTCTCATGAAAGTTTGATCAGAATGATCGTTATGTTTTATTTTTTATTTTATTTATTTTTAATGAGTGATTAGTTCAGCATTGTTAAATCATAAATACCAAGCAATTTGCCTCATGATTAACTGTATGTATTAGCTCTTGATATTTTCATGATAAAAATCTGTGAATGAAGGCAAAAAAATGTTGAATTTTTGAGATTTAAATTATCAAGCTGGAGATTAAACAAGAAAGCAGAAATATTACAAACTATTTTTTTGTAGTAATTATGGTTGCAATTTCTGCAGGTAATTGGAACACAAAATAAGTTTTATAGATTATTTATTCAAGTGTATCGTTTAGTTAGTAAACTCAGAACTTGAGGCCATACTTTTTTCTGTGGGAGTGATTTATTTTTTAACAAATATCATTCTTTAGTGGATCACTTTGTGCTGTTTTTTTCCCTCTTTAAGAAATGCAACTTCTGAACAGTTTATCAAGAAGTCTAGCTGTGCTAAAAAATTCAGAATGTCTGTTTACAAGGTGCATAGTTACAGTAAATATTCGGGGAGGGGGTGGTAAACAAAACTTTGCATTGTTTCCCTAAACAGATAATTTATTGGTCCATTCTTGTGCTTGAGATTTTTTCTGGAAGATAACACTGTTAATGTAGTGCATCTGGTGAAGAAGCATGATATATATTTGGTGTTTAACAACATTAGTTTGTTTTTAAAGCTGTTCAAAAGTCTTATGTCTGTCTGTTCTTGAAAGGAGCAGCTTCAACACCATGATTTTATAATTAATTTAACTAGCGATTTGTATTTTTTTTCTCTTTGTTAACTTGCCTTATGATTAACAAAATGTATTAGCTCTTGATATTTTGGTGATAAAAAAATATTCCAATGATGGCAAGTGCTGTAACATAGTTTCAATATGATATAATAAAATTTCTCTAGAATGGTATTTTTTCATAATTATATCAAGAATAAATATTGTAATAAGTTATTACTGTAGTGTGATTAGTATTTTCATTGTGCAGGGGTTAGATATGAATATATTAACGTAATTGCAAGTGATTTTTAAAAATATCGGCATTATTGACAACATATTTTAGACTTAAAATTAAAAGCACTTTATTTCTTGGATGGTGTGGCAAATTAGTTCGCACAATAATTGAATAAATCATAAACAATAAATAATTTCTTTATTTTTGTATTTTGTGTAATAAAATGCATTGTGAATGTTTATAATTATATGCAATTTTTTTTTAATTAAGAAGCCACTTACGTATGTATTTTTATAGGAAATTTTGCAGTTTGGGGTGGTTTGTTTTCTACAATTGATTGTACCCTTGTTCATATGAGAAAAAAAGAAGACCCTTGGAATTCTATCACTAGTGGAGCTTTGACAGGTGCAATCTTAGCTGTGCGAAGTATGTATAAACTGTTTATTTGATCCATGAAAAACTACATCTTAATAGTTATGACTAAAAATGAATTTTCATTTTATCTAGATGGTACTGGTGCCATGGTTGGATCAGCTGTTATAGGTAAGTTTTATTATTTTGAAAGAATTTACCTGACTAGGTTAAACAAATATTAGCCGCTACAGTAAGAATTAGCACCTATGCTGACTGCAGTTAAATTTTTGTAGGGTGGGTGAGTGTTTTTCCAGTATGTGGGGGGGGGGGGGAGAGTTAGGTATGAATATTTTACATTGTAATGTTTAAGCCTCATTACTTTAAGAAAAAAGTATTTTTAATACCTTTATTTACATGTTATTTTAAGATTTAATATTTTCATTGAGAACGACACTTCTGCGAGCGACGCAGCCAGCTCCAACAACAGCCAACCATCCGAAAAACATTGCGGCACTTATATTTACTGCTAATTTTTTTTACTTGTTCTAACTTGTACCTTCTAGATCTTGGAATCCGCTCTAGCAATTTTTTTTTACAATTAATCTGATTTTAATCGGTGCTCTTAATCTCTTCACACACTATCTTGGCTTATTTTAATGTATTTTATATTTAATTCTGCAAAAACACAACTTCAGTTCCTTGTGACCGTATAAGGGTTTTCAATCTGTAGCTTTTCGCTCATTTGATTTGTCCAAACCATTCATTTTGTCCTGGAATTTACAATTTAAAATTAGTACTTAAAAAATGTAGGCGGCATATTCATTGATAGAATGGTGCTTGCTCGCAATGAAGCCTTCATGGCTCTTGTCCAGAAAACCTTCTGTGAAGCCTCTGTCACTAGCTTGATTACTCATTCAACAGCTTGGGTATGAGCTGGGAGCTTCTAAAAGAAAAACATTTCTGTCAACCCATTGTTCACTATTATTTCAAGTTCTATGGACAATTTAGTGACGAGTGGCAATTCAGTGATCTCCTTGAGTGACATTTGTTTGAAGTAATCATTGGCTTTGAAGTGTATCTTTGGTTTATGTTTCAAGAAATGCCATGTTATGCTTGTTTATAAGCTCACTTCTTGAACTTTTAATTCTTAGAACAGCAAGTTAAAGCACAGTTTGATGATTGTCTCCAAGCATAGAAAGCAGTAAGTTTTTGGGATGCACAAAATAAGCATCTCTTGCAATGACAGAATCGACAACTTCTTCCTAGTTTTCTGCTAAGTATCGCGAGGCTTTAATGATATACCACAGGTGTTTCATGCCTTCCATGCACCTTTGGTTCATCTTTATTCTGAGCCAGCTCAGTGCATGAATGTTACGAAATGTACCAATTCAGGAGAGGGATTTTTTGTCAAAACATAGATCCGGACTTTTCGATTGGCTATTGTCAACCATTGAAATTGAGATAGGCATCCAGACTGATGATGCGCTAACCTCTTGGAGCATTTGCCTATTTAAATATTCTTGATCCGTGCTCAAATCATAAACATGTATTTGAAGTGCCTCAAATTATGGCTTCCAAGTCGACAGTCTGTAAATTCTTGCAGGTGATGAGATTTTCCAATTGGTCCTTGTCGACTCTTGGGATTGGTTGTCTGTCTGTCAATATAGAGTTGTCTCAGTGGTAGCTCATTTAGGTGAAGTTAAGCGAGTCATTGAAGCAGATGGCTGAATCGGTGCTCCAATAACTGTATGACTTCTTTTTGTCCATGGTTCGGACGGTGCTTAAAATACCTTAAAAAATACTTTTTTTTTTTCATTTTTAAGACCTCTAAAAAGTGCCTAAAAAGTACTTAATTTTTTACCCATAACCTTAAAGTTTCAGTATAGCCGCAAGGTTCTTAAAAAGTGCTTAATTGAATCGGTGAGTGCAGAAACCACTTCAGTCACAAAAAGGAAATTTTTTTGAGGAGAGAGAAAAAACTTCATAACTCCTCCAAATTTTCAAATATTTAAACTTATTTTTTTCCTCTGTCAACATGCATTTATGTTTCTGTCATGCAAATATTACCTAATTTGTGAAGTTTTTTCTCTCTCCTGAAAAAAATTTCCTGTTTGTGACTGAGGTGGTTTCTGCACTCACCCATTCAATTTCTAGTGGTAATCGACCGTAAAATCGTCTGGCATCAAAACTTTTCGTTCCCCTTTTCCAGCCTCAAGCGGGGCCGTCGCTAAGCAACTAATTGCAAAGGCCCTGCCTCAAACTGCGTTCATATTTATAGTACCGTAACGCGATGACGTCACACGTTGGAGGATGTGGCAGACGAAAAATACATCTATTTCATTAGCCACGTTGGAGCAACATCGCCGAGGTTTTGCATAATATCTGGCAACATAACCCATGCTCTACTCATTTGCTGACTGTGTTGTGTAGACTAGTGTGTTTGTGCTTTTCTTCGAACACTCAGCTTCAGACCACGTGGAAGTCACATCAAATGTTTTAACACGTGGAAGTCACTTCAAATGTTATGCTCTATGCATAATTTTTTGCATTCTCACCCTTTTTTAATAAAGCTTAATTAAAATACTTTATCTATGTTCTCCATTGAATGAGTGTTTATTGTCAAGTGCTAAACAAATAAGTTACAAACTATTACATTTACAGACATGTGCTCATGTATTTATAATGCGTGTCTCTTGAGTGCTGTTTACTCTTCTTTGGTGCATCTATTACTATACCCGATTTTATAGAATTATGCTAGACATTTTGCTATTGCATTATTTAGTTTCTGCTAGGAAATTAGATAATTAATATTTTTGTGCTGTGAAATATCTTTAGATTTTTATATATTGACAAATTTATCTGGTATGTCTTTTCAAATATTTTATATTTCCAATAACCCTTTCGAAAAGTTTCAAAACAAATTATATACATTATATAATTCAAATAATGGGATAGTACTTATATGGACATACATGTTACTTGAGGGGGGGGGGAAAGGAATTATTTTGCCTGCATTAATTACTTGTACATACATGTGCAAGAAATTGTGGGCTTTTCAATTTTGGAAACTTGGCACATTTGCATTTAAAGCAACAACCTGCCAACTTTACAGTAAGAAAATCTAAATGATAAGGTAATAATGAAAGTAATAAGGGGCTGTCCATAAATGATGTCACACTTTTTAAAAAATATTCTTTGCCCCCTGCTCGCATTTGTCACACTTCACCATACCACCCTTGTCGCAGGTCATGCTGTATTACATAAACATATACTTACAGTTTAGAAACAAAGTACTATGCTAGAAATCAAATTTTAAATGAAAAGTCTAACTTCAATTCTGCTAATTTCAATATAAATTCAAAATTTAATTTTCTGATTTTAATGTTTTTATTTTAATGAAAATGTAAACATATAATGTCACACTTCTTGTTACACCACCCCCCCTCCCCCATCAGAATTTCACAGCCCTCCTTTCCTCCAAGCGTGACATCATTTGTGGTTAGACCCTACTTAGGAAAATTTTTGGGGTCCTTAAAAAGTGCTTATTTTTTTTGCTCTGAAAAGAGTCTGAGCCATGTTGTCCTGTTTCTACCACAATTCCATCATACCCTGTAGCACTGATGTCATTTTCTTAACCAGCTTTGCTTCTAATAAACCATAAAAGCATTGAAAATTTCAAGTACATGGCCTCTTTGTAGTCACACTCCATCTTTTTCGATGGTACATATGAGGCCTGTAGCACACTAACCAAGTGCCGCAACACTATCATAGAAATCCAAACTAATGTATTTTTAAATTGTATACACAATGAATATTAATAGACTAAACTAAGCTATTGAGGAAAGTGAAAAATAAAGAGAGATATTTGATTTTGAAAGCAAAAATACATTCTACATTAGGGTAACACAAGTAATTTTTTGTGGTTTTACAACAAATACAATGAGTACAGAACAGTTTCATGAAAATATCCCAAAAAAGTAAATGCTTTATTTTTTTTAAGATATTTAATTTTTTCTCAAAAATTAATGGAATTTCGAAACTGAGCCATTTGAGGAGGCAAAAAAAAAAAAAAAAAAAAAAAAAAAAATAACTCTGATTCCAGATTTTTACATGTTATAATAGGTTTGTGCACTAGCCGATTTTGAAAATCAAATATTTGATTTTTTTGATCTCTTTTTTTAAAATAAATTTTTCTATAACAACAAAATAAAAAAATAAATAGTATTTTTCTTTACAAATTACATTTCATTACTTTCCAACTTGTGCAGTAATGACTGTCTAGAATTCTCTGAAAAATTTTATTAAACTGAAAATAGTGAATTTTATTTCAGGAATTATATGTAGACCCCCATTCATCTGCTAGCATTTAATTGATAATGTGTCTGTACCATCTCCTGAAATTCAAGTTTATAATGTAGTTCCAAAATTTGAATCTTAATTAACTGTTATCTTTAATCTAATTAACTTTGAAAAAAATTCCTAAATTAAAAACAGTGTAACAGGAAAATATTGATCATGAAATCATGACTAGTATACAGTAGCATAGCCAGAAAATTTTTTTAGAGGGGGTTTAGGCATTGATGTAACGGATAATCTACATCTTGGATCGCATTCTTAATGTCAATAATAGAACTCTGCTAAATTTTAGGAGAGGTTCTGACACCCCCCCCCCCCCTCGCTACACCACTGCTAGTGTAATCACTTAGTTTTTTTATTATTCAGAATTGCAGGGAGTCAATACTCACTTCACGAGCCCAGGAGCAGAATTATATCCAGTGTTCTGCAACATAACTTCAAACAGTTGCAGATGTTCTGCAGGCATTTTGTCAAAGTCTAACAGACCACGATAAAATACAAAATAGGTATTAAAGTTATGCAAAAAGTGAAGAAAGAAGGCATGGCATAAAAGGCACATCGCTTTAATTACTCTGCAGAACATATCATTTTATATCTTCTTCTTTTAAAAGATGAAATGCAGTGGCGGCCTGTGGTCAAAATTGTTAGTGCAGCCGGAAGCATATGAGCCTCCCCCTCCTCCTCCGGACAGGAATGGAAAATCTTTGTTATTGAATTCGAAAGCTGGCGGATTAAGCCCTCACTGAGGGGGGGGGGGGGAAAGAAATTACATAAAAAATGTAAGAGATCCTCTTTTACTTTTCCATAAAATGGATATAAATTTCAACCAGCCGCTCTTATACTCAAAATTGCATTATTCCGTGTCTGATTCGAAGTTTCCTTAGAATGTTCTTTTGTAACGATAACTTGAGAAGAAAAGAAAAAAAAAAAAAAAAGGAAAACGTACTTACTTTTTATAAGTCAAATCAATTCTCCTTTCTTTTAAACTTACGAATCGGTCAGTGATGCCCTCATAAAAAGGCGTTTTATTCAGATATCAATAATTTTAAAAGCTCTTTAAAATTTCCTATGTTTAAAGAATTTTTTCGCTTGCCATGTCCTCTAAGTGCCAGTTCTTGCTTACTTAAAAACAATACTGCTTTGATGGGTAATTGTCCATTCATAAGCGTCTATTCAGGCTTACCTTCTTGATAAATTGAGCAATATAAAGTCGAGAGTTTGCCGAACAAATATTCTCCTTACTCCCTCCCTCACTTCTCGAGCCAATCAGTGAGTCGAATTCACAAGTGCTGCCAACCTTTCAAAATCTTGAATGAGCTGAGTCTTAGCTGCGTACCCCCATTATAGCCTATGCCGGAGAAAATGCTTACATAACCGTTGTCATGGCAACGGTGCTGCCAATTTTCTTATCAGCGCTCTGGGCTGAACCAAAGATTTTCCCAATTGAATTGCGGGAAGATTAAAGTGCTTTTTTTCTGAATGAGCGATCTGGCCACAATATGGTTTTTTTTTTTTTTTTTTTTTTTGGAGATTTTTTTAAACTTACCATAGGAATTCCATAATTCTTACCTGAATTTAGGAAAATTAGTAGAATAAATTAAAGTATGTGCTGATGATTTCAAGTGCAGCCCGGCTGTACTTGCTGTATCCCATGGGCCGCCACTGATGAAATGCTCTGCAAAGACTGTGATTGTTCTACGACATACAGTAGAAGACCCAAAATCCGCCGACCCGAAATCCGCAAGGCTCTAAAATCCACACTGTCTGTTCAATGTAAACAATGAAATCTGCCCTGCTAGCTGCAAGTTCAGAAAACTACACTATAACCACAAAGTAAAATTAAATAAGCTATTCCCACTTGAAAAAAAAAATATTTTTAAGTTTGTGAGTTCTGATGGTTACATTGATATCCTTGAAATGACTGACAGTGACATAATTAACACTCAATTATGGTCACATGACACAGTAACAAGTGAGGATAATCAAAAAGTTGATAAAATAACATTTAATCAAGGTTAGGCTCTAAGAAAGAAATATCTCAGATTTGTAGAGCAGCAAAGCTGTGTTACAGAACAGGAAATAATGGGGGGGGGGAACTATAATTAGAACATCCCAAAGTTCTAAACTACTAATAAATATACATGTTTAAGTAAGTTGTACTATAATCTCTTATTTTTGTATATTGTATTATCCCTCTGTATTTTTATATCATCATTCTGATAATAAGTAACATGATTTGTTTCTCTTGAGCTTTATTTTTTTTTTCTGGGTGGGATGGAGAGAAATAGAATAAATTTCCTATTATGACCCAAAATCCGCAAAATTCTAAAATCTGCACAAGGTCTGGAACCAAGCTGTGCGGATTTTGGGTCTTCTACTGTACGTCGCACTTTCTGCTTTCGGGTTCACGAGTGAAACCGTACCGTTTTATACAAATTGTGAATTTGTTTCTCATGAAGATTGGGATTTTGAAACTAGCATAAGTAAACTAAGCTTTAGTTTTACTTCATAGGTGGTGTTCTGCTTGCATTAATTGAAGGTGTAGGCATTTTATTTACTCGTTACTCAGCTGAACAATTCAAGCCTAGTAAGTATTTTTATCTTTTCCAAAACTGTGAAAGTGTTTAAACAATTTTTTGGCTGCATTTATGATCTCACAAGGTTATGTTTTTGTAACTGATGATTGATGCATTTTGTGATTTTTTTTTATTGGATTTTATGTACCTAAATCATATTTTATAATATCAAATTTAAATAATTTGAGAAATAAGATCAAACCCTTACCTTGGCATCTGGTTTATATATTTTATTTCTAATTCTTGTCATTCATATAAAACTCCCTTGCCAAAAATATTAGAGTGTGATAACTCAGTTAAATTTTCTCTCACTGAATTTAGATATGAAAGTTTCATTCACTTCAATTCTGGTGAAATTTTTGCCAATTTTTGTTTCTGCATAACAAAGTGATTATGAATTCTTTAACAAAATTGTAATTGATAATAATTGTTTGCAAAATTTTCCAACTTCTCCTGCAAAAATATTTTTTGAACTTGTTATTGATCAATCTAAAAGTCCTTGGAATGTTGGGGTTTTATTTATTTTTAGTGTGTGTGTGTGTGACCGGGACTGACCCACCCAGATAACATGGATCCTACCTGGATAATACTAAAATAATAAAAATGACTGGGAAATGCTGACATACCTTTTAGAGGGCTTGAAAAATGTCTAAAATCAGGCCTAGGGCATTTTTTCCTTTTTTGGTTAATGTATTTGTGATATGTTGTAAGCACTAAGTAAGCAAATATCTTGAATGCCCAAAATTTGCAGAATTCACATCTGGGAAAATCTAAACATTTAGCATATTTTGCCATAGCAAAAGTATGCACATTTACGATCTTTTCCCATGTTAAATATGTCATCAAAGTGTCATTCTTGTAACAGTAAATATAGTTGTCAACAATTTGCATTTTTTAAGAGTGGTTATTTTTAAGAAAATTTATATATACAAAAACTGTGCATGCAATGTGTAACAAACTTATCATTTTTTTTCTGTAATGGCATAGTGTGAAAAAATTTTAAAAACCTTTTAGAAAATTGTCAATATTTTATATTTATTACTACTCACAATATAAAAAAAATATTTTCCTTAATTTAATAAATTTTCAAAAAATTAAACCATGCTGTGAAAACTTAATGGAGACAATAAATAAAAAGCTGTCCTGAATTGGGAGCATTGCTGGATATATTACCAGTTATCTTGCTACTGAAGGGAAACATCTTAGTTTTTTTGCCATAAATTATAAAGATTTTACAGAAAATACAACCAGTGTTTGAGTTACTTTATATTGTTTGGCTATTATACGCAATGGATGGAGATTAAGTAACAAAAAATTTCTTAAATGTGAAGGTGTGATTGATTGTTTATCAATTATTATGGCACTGAAGAGAAACATCTGATGACAGGTTTATGTACTGGTTGCAGTATGTGTCAAATTCTTATGACTTTGTAAAGACCATAAGGTTATGAAAGTCTTCTGCCACATTGCTGCAATTTTCTATGATGCTGTCAGTGCCAGATAGAAGACAATAAAACACTCCTGAATAGGAAGCAGTGCTGGATATCTTGCCAGTCATTGTGCCAATGAAGGGAAACAAATCATGTTATGATTTATGTATTGTTATTCTTGATGTATCTGAAATATACTGCCTAATGGTGGTAGGACATATTTGTACCAGACTTGCCAACTTTTACGCTTTATGCGTAAAATTTACGCATTTCGATTGTTGTTTACGCTTTTACTCATACAGCGCTTTTTTTTTTTACGCATTTCCAGGTATTTTCTTCCTAACTTGTGTATATTTCTTTAAAAGTGAAATTGATATTAAAAAGAGATGTATTAGGTTTTAAATTGAAATGATGTTCTATGTTAGGGCCTTTTCAATATGGATCTAAGTGGTAGCATCGGCACCATGATCCACATCGCACGTCCATGTTGACACAATGCGCATCAAAATATTGTTGCCACTGAGGCAAAGAAAAAAATCTTTTTCCCACATGCGACGCCGAGTATTTCTTAATTGGTTTACCCAGTCATGACGTCATAGAGTAGAGCGAATGGGAGAATCGTTTACTAGGGAGTAGGTCTTTCTCCTGTGCGTCTCACGTGGTGTACTTCGTTATCAGCCATCAGCGCGCGCCCGCTTTACGGTTAAGTGGTAGACGCAGACCATGGCTCACTTGGATTAATACAGGCTGTCCAGAAAGCTCCGTTTTTCCGTACGAGTAAATTTTCGCTTCTTTGCCGATTTGTCGCTTTTATCCAACCAATCACTGTTGCCAACTCTGCCGGAGAAAATATACATAAATCAAAGCTAAAAGTATCCCGGAATGGATAACAATGGCCGCATTCGTAAATGCCAAAGGAGTTGCACTCGTGCAACGAGTTTATCGTTTACGAATGCAGCAAATGTTTTCAAGCCGAGAAAAAAAAATAGCCGCGTTAGGCACCTTTTTTAGCACTTGAGTGCTATTTCGCTCGAGCACGGTTTTTGTGTAGACACGATTGTTATATCTGATTGTGTCATTGTTATCCATTCCTGGATACTTTTAGTTTTGATTTTAGGCATATTTTCTTCGGCAGAGTTGGCAACAGTGATTTGTTGGATAAAAGCGACAAATCGGCGAAGAAGCGAAAATTTACTCGTATGGAAAATCCCATAGGAGAAACTGGTTTCCGGACAGCCTGTATTTATCCAAGTGAGCCATGCGCAGACGGTAGTATGAGCATATTTCGATTGCTTTTCTGAGGATTATTTTCGATAAATGATCACTGGCACAGCATAACTTATAAACAAAGTTATAGCAAAGAATGGGTATACAAGGGTCGCGCTGCAAATCGCCAACGTCGCAAATTGCGAAAATAAAATTAGTTTGGCAAAAGAAAATACGTTTGGGCGAAAATATTGACAATTGCTTTTCTTAATGATGTCTGAAAAAATCTAATTTGGCGAAATGTTAAAAAGAGTCAGCGCAACCCCTGGGGTATATATAGTATCATATGTCAAAGGAGCGAAATTTGCTTATTGTAACATGTGCCGGAGTGATTTCAGCATTTCTCACGGAGAAAAGTATGACATTTCTCGCCACTGGAGTTCGTCAAAACACAGTGAAAATGTGAAACGTGCTAACAGCAGTAAAAGTCTACAAACATTTTTCAAAGAGGACGGACAGTCCAGTGGCAGATTAATGCAAGTTTCTCGGAGGTGGGCAGTTAGAAGATTGACATATACATCCATTTTATGGAAGCAATTTAGGATCTTTTGCATTAATTTCTTTTTTCTCTGGGGGCCGGTCGCACCCCCCCCCCCCTTTAATCCACCCTTGGGACAGCCAGATGTTATTCATGCAGAACTGTTATTTACATCTTTCTTGATCGAATACAATGTTCCTATTTCAGCAGCTGACTATGCTGAATGTGAGAGGGTTTTCAGTATTATTCGGAAAAACAGAAATGAATTCAGGTGCAACTTGTCTAATAAGATTTTGGAAAGCCTTCATTATGAAAGATTTTTACTTCAAATTTTCTGAATAAAGCAGAAAAAGCTACGGCTGCTTCTTTGAAGTCAGCATAGTCAAAATGAGTTTTTTCAAGCCAGTTAAGTGATTTTAATTAATAAATTGTTAGTCACAAGAAATCTGGAAAATGGTGTATTAATTGATTTGCCTTTTATTCAACAACTTCATTTTCTTTTATTGTTCTTAGCTTTATTTAATACTTCAAACAAATAATTGTGATATAAAATGCATTAAAAAATAATACTCGTGCATTATATGGTGAAAGGTAAAAAATAACGCTCACGCGTTGTATAGCAAAAAGTGTCGAAATTTCTGTTCGCGTGCTGTTTTACACATTTTGATTTTCCCAAGTTGGCAAGTCTGTTTTACTATTCAAATAGCTTGCAAGAATATCTATAAACCAGAGTATCTTAAAAATCCTATATTGGTTATGTAAGTCTTCTGCCACACTGTTGCAATTTTCTATATTGCTGTCAGTGCCAGATAGAAGACAATAAAAAGTTTCCTGAATAGGAAGCAGTGCTGGATATTTTGCCAGTGATTGTGCCAATGAAGGGAAACATATTATGATTTGTGTGCTGTTATGCTTGTTGTATCTGAAATACAGTGCCGGAGGGAGATAGGTCATATTTTTAACATCAAATAGATTGCAGGGATATCCATAAACCAGTGTATCCTTGGAAAACCTATTTTGGCTATGAAAGTCTTCTGCCACATTGCTGCAATTTTCTATGTTGCTGTCAGTGCCAGATAGAAGACAATAAAAAGTTTCCTGAATAGGAAGCAGTGCTGGATATTTTGCCAGTGATTGTGCCAATGAAGGGAAACATATTATGATTTGTGTGCTGTTGTGCTTGTTGTATCTGAAATACAGTGCCGGAGGGAGATAGGTCATATTTTTAACATCAAATAGATTGCAGGGATATCCATAAACCAGTGTATCCTTGGAAAAACCTATTTTGGATATGAGTCTTCTGCCACATTGCTGCAATTTTCTATGTTGCTGTCAGTGCCAGATAGAAGACAATAAAAAGCTTTCCTGAATAGGAAGCAGTGCTGGATATTTTGCCAATGATTGTGCCAATGAAGGGAAACATATTATGATTTGTGTGCTGTTATGCTTGTTGTATCTGAAATACAGTGCCAGAGGAAGATAGGGCATATTTTTAACATCAAATAGATTGCAGGGATATCCATAAACCAGTGTATCCTTGAAAAACCTATTTTGGCCATGAAAGACTTCTGCCACATTGCTGCAATTTTCTATGTTGCTGTCAGTGCCAGATAGAAGACAATAAAAAGCTTTCCTGAATAGGAAGCAGTGCTGGATATTTTGCCAGTGATTGTGCCAATGAAGGGAAATAATTCGTTATGATTTATGTACAGTTATGTCAGGCACAGTATCTGAAATACTGTGCCTGATGGAGATAGGGCATATTTTTAACAACAAATAGATTGCAAGGATATCCTAAAAAACCTATTTTGGTTATGAATGTCTTCTGCCACATTGCTGCAATTTTCTATGTTGCTGTCAGTGCCAGATAGAAGACAATAAAAAGCTTTCCTGAATAGGAAGCAGTGCTGGATATTTTGCCAGTGATTGTGCCAATGAAGGGAAACATGTTATGATTGTGTGCTGTTATTCTTATTGTATCTGAAATACAGTGCCTGATGGAGATAGGGCATATTTTTACTAGGGTCAGGTGGCGGTAAAATGACCATAAATTTAGCTATTTTCAACTTTACTAAGCTACATATCTAAAATGATACAACATATTTAAAATTTTTTGACAAATATTTTACATTGGTATCTGAAATACTGTGCCTGATGGGGATAGGGCATATTTTTAACAACAAATAGATTGCAATGATATCCTAAAAACCTATTTTGGTTATGAGTCTTCTGCCACATTGCTGCAATTTTCTATGTTGCTGTCAGTGCCAGATAGAAGACAATAAGAAGTTTCCTGAATAGGAAGCAGTGCTGGATATTTTGCCAGTGATTGTGCCAATGAAGGGAAACATGTTATGATTTCTGTGCTGTTATGCTTGTATCTCAAATACAGTGCCTGATAGAGATGGGGCATATTTTTAAAATCAAATAGATTGCAAGGATATCCATAAACCAATGTATCCTTGAAAGACATACCTTGGTTATGAAAGTCTTCTGCCACATTGCTGCAATTTTCTATGTTGCTGTCAGTGCCAGATAGAAGACAATAAAAGCTTTCCTGAATAGGAAGCAGTGCTGGATATTTTGCCAGTGATTGTGCCAATGAAGGGAAACATGTTATGATTTGTGTGCTGTTATGCTTGTATCTCAAATACAGTGCCTGATAGAGATAGGGCATATTTTTAAAATCAAATAGATTGCAAGGATATCCATAAACCAATGTATCCTTGAAAGACATACCTTGGTTATGAAAGTCTTCTGCCACATTGCTGCAATTTTCTATGTTGCTGTCAGTGCCAGATAGAAGACAATAAAAAGTTTCCTGAATAGGAAGCAGTGCTGGATATTTTGCCAGTGATTGTGCCAATGAAGGGAAACATATTATGATTTGTGTGCTGTTGTGCTTGTTGTATCTGAAATACAGTGCCGGAGGGAGATAGGTCATATTTTTAACATCAAATAGATTGCAGGGATATCCATAAACCAGTGTATCCTTGGAAAAACCTATTTTGGCTATGAAAGTCTTCTGCCACATTGCTGCAATTTTCTATGTTGCTGTCAGTGCCAGATAGAAGACAATAAGAAGTTTCCTGAATAGGAAGCAGTGCTGGATATTTTGCCAGTGATTGTGCCAATGAAGGGAAACATGTTATGATTTCTGTGCTGTTATGCTTGTATCTCAAATACAGTGCCTGATAGAGATAGGGCATATTTTTAAAATCAAATAGATTGCAAGGATATCCATAAACCAATGTATCCTTGAAAGACATACCTTGGTTATGAAAGTCTTCTGCCACATTGCTGCAATTTTCTATGTTGCTGTCAGTGCCAGATAGAAGACAATAAGAAGTTTCCTGAATAAGAAGCAGTGCTGGATATTTTGCCAGTGATTGTGCCAATGAAGGGAAACATATTATGATTTGTGTGCTGTTGTGCTTGTTGTATCTGAAATACAGTGCCGGAGGGAGATAGGTCATATTTTTAACATCAAATAGATTGCAGGGATATCCATAAACCAGTGTATCCTTGGAAAAACCTATTTTGGCTATGAAAGTCTTCTGCCACATTGCTGCAATTTTCTATGTTGTTGTCAGTGCCAGATAGAAGACAATAAAAAGCTTTCCTGAATAGGAAGCAGTGCTGGATATTTTGCCAGTGATTGTGCCAATGAAGGGAAACATATTATGATTAGTGTGCTGTTATGCTTGTTGTATCTGAAATACAGTGCCGGAGGGAGATAGGTCATATTTTTAACATCAAATAGATTGCAGGGATATCCATAAACCAGTGTATCCTTGAAAAACCTATTTTGGCTATGAAAGTCTTCTGCCACATTGCTGCAATTTTCTATGTTGCTGTCAGTGCCAGATAGAAGACAATAAAAAGCTTTCCTGAATAGGAAGCAGTGCTGGATATTTTGCCAGTGATTGTGTCAATAAGAGGAAACATGTTATGATTTGTGTGCTGTTATGCTTGTATCTCAAATACAGTACCTGATAGAGATAGGGCATATTTTTAAAATCAAATAGATTGCAAGGATATCCATAAACCAATGTATCCTTGAAAGACATACCTTGGTTATGAAAGTCTTCTGCCACATTGCTGCAATTTTCTATGTTGCTGTCAGTGCCAGATAGAAGACAATAAAAAGTTTCCTGAATAGGAAGCAGTGCTGGATATTTTGCCAGTGATTGTGCCAATGAAGGGAAACATATTATGATTTGTGTGCTGTTATGCTTGTTGTATCTGAAATACTGTGCCTGATGGAGATAGGGCATGTTTTTAACATCAAATAGATTGCAACGATATCCATAAACCAGTGTATCCTTGAAAAACCTATGTTTGTTGTGCAAGTCTTCTGCCACATTGCTGCAATTTTCCATATTGCTGTCAGTGCCAGATAGAAGACAATAAAAAGCTTTCCTGAATAGGAAGCAGTGCTGGATATTTTGCCAGTGATTGTGCCAATGAAGGGAAACATATGATTTGTGTGCTGTTATGCTTGTTGTATCTGAAATATAGTGCCGGAGGGAGATAGGGCATATTTTTAACATCAAATAGATTGCAGGGATATCCATAAACCAGTGTATCCTTGAAAAACCTATTTTGGCTATGAAAGACTTCTGCTACATTGCTGCAATTTTATGTTGCTGTCAGTGCCAGATAGAAGACAATAAAAAGCTTTCCTGAATAGGAAGCAGTGCTGGATATTTTGCCAGTGATTGTGCCAATGAAGGGAAACATGTTATGATTGTGTGCTGTTATTCTTATTGTATCTGAAATACAGTGCCTGATGGAGATAGGGCATATTTTTACTAGGGTCAGGTGGGGGTAAAATGACCATAAATTTAGCTATTTTCAACTTTACTAAGCTACACATCTAAAATGATACAACATATTTAAAATTTTTTGACAAATATTTTACATTGGACTATCTGACAGTAACTACGAATTGTTTTTTTCTTTTACAAACATTAAAACTGTTAAATCATTAATTCTTTTTGGCTTGTTATTATGATCATTTTACCCCATGGTGTGGGGTAAAATGATTATAGATGAAAAAAATGAAACACACTCATAGAAAATGATATTATATGAATAAGATCAACTGGAAAATAGATAACAAATATTTTATTAAACAGTTTTACATGGAATTTTAATTTAGCCATCAGAATTTGTAATATCCTCTACTATCCAAATTTGGCTCATCCAGTATTTGAATTATCTGTTCAGTTTGAACTTCCTCGACATCGTTGTTTTCTGGCAATGTACATTTTTTCAAATAAAGATTTTGCAAAGTATTAAATTGTAAATAGCTCCTTTTCTGCAGACAAGATCTGTCCAAAAATGCTTAATATAACTTTGACCACAGCATTTATGAGCTAGCAGATATTTTGTCCGAAAGAGGCATTACGGTATGCCATTTTGAACTCTTCTTTCAACTCTTTTTAAATAATTGGGATTTTTCTTCACAAAATATCAAGAATAGCATATTTTCTTTAGTTCATAGTCTTGAATTTCATGCTTTTCTTCAAAATGTGCAGCAAACACATCCTCTGTTAGCATTTATTTATAAATTTGATTCCAGTATCGTAAATTTTGGGTTATTTTTCTTATTACCAGGTAAAAATAAAAGTAGAATAACGGGATCTATTTATTTATTCACGTTATTACTATTGGTACCTTATAAAATATATTACAGATGAAAAAAAGAAATCTAAAATGATACATGTGTTCTTTAAGTGCAAGCCTAGCAGTATGATCGTTTTACCCCACTTTCTTTGAACTACTCCAAAATAAAAAATAATACGAATACAAATTATTTTGATACAGAAATGTATTCCTCAAGAATGGCAGTAGGGTTTGTATCATCAAAATTTCAAGAACTTTACTTTGCTGTAGCATTTTTGTAATTTAAATTTTAACCTTGTATAGATAGTCAAACATGAAACTGTAAGTGCTGCCATTACATATTAAAAGAATATTACCAAATCAAATAAATTAGTTTAAAAATATTGCTTGTAATATAAATGAGCTAAACAAAAATCAGTATGCCAATAAACCAATGCATTTGACATTTATTGTCTTCTTTTTGTAGACTGTTCATTTTACCCCACCTAACCCTATCCAAATAGATTGCAAGGATATCCTGAAAAACCTATTTTGGTTATGAAAGTCTTCTGCCACATTGCTGCAATTTTCTATGTTGCTGTCAGTGCCAGATAGAAGACAATATAAGCTTTCCTGAATAGGAAGCAGTGCTGGATATTTTGCCAGTGATTGTGCCAATGAAGGGAAACATGTTATGATTTGTGTGCTGTTATGCTTGTATCTCAAATAAAGTGCCTGATAGAGATAGGGCATATTTTTAACATCAAATAGATTGCAAGGATATCCTGAAAACCTGTTCATGTTATGATTTATGTACAGTTAATCTTGTTGTATCTAAAATACATTGCCTAATGCTGATAGGACATATTTTTACTATTCAAATAGATTGCAATAATTATAAACCAGGGCATCCCTAAAGCTTTATTGGTTATGCAAGTCTTCTGCCACACTGCTGCAATTTTCTATATTGCTGTCAGTGCCAGATAGAAGACAATAGAAAGCTTTCCTGAATAGGAAGCAGTGCTGGATATTTTTCCAGTGATTGTGCCAATGAAGGGAAACATGTTATGATTTGTGTGCTGTTATGCTTGTTGTATCTGAAATACTGTGCCTGATGGAGATAGGGCATGTTTTTAACATCAAATAGATTGCAACGATATCCATAAACCAGTGTATCCTTGAAAAACCTATGTTGGTTGTGCAAGTCTTCTGCCACATTGCTGCAATTTTCCATATTGCTGTCAGTGCCAGATAGAAGACAATAAAAACCTTTCCTGAATAGGAAGCAGTGCTGGATATTTTGCCAGTCATTGTGCCAATGAAGGGAAACAATTTGTTATGATTTATGTACAGTTAATCTTGTATCTGAAATACATTGCCTAATGGTGATAGGACATATTTTTACTATTCAAATAGATTGCAACAATTATAAACCAGGGTATCCGTAAACTTTTATTGGTTATGCAAGTCTTCTGCCACACTGCTGCAATTTTCTATATTGCTGTCAGTGCCAGATAGAAGACAATAGAAAGCTTTCCTGAATAGGAAGCAGTGCTGGATATTTTGCCAGTGATTGTGCCAATGAAGGGAAACATGTTATGATTTGTGTGCTGTTATGCTTGTTGTATCTGAAATACAGTGCCTGATGGAGATAGGGCATGTTTTTAACATCAAATAGATTGCAACGATATCCATAAACCAGTGTATCCTTGAAAAACCTATGTTGGTTGTGCAAGTCTTCTGCCACATTGCTGCAATTTTCCATATTGCTGTCAGTGCCAGATAGAAGACAATAAAAATCTTTCCTGAATAGGAAGCAGTGCTGGATATTTTGCCAGTCATTGTGCCAATGAAGGGAAACAATTTATGATATGATTTATGTACAGTTAATCTTGTATCTGAAATACATTGCCTAATGGTGGTAGGGCATATTTTTACTATTCAAATAGATTGCAATAATCATAAACCAGGGTATCCTTAAAGTGCTTTTGGTTATGCAAGTCTTCTGCCACACTGCTGTTATTTTCTATATTGCTGGCAGTGCCAGATAGAAGACAATAAAAAGCTTTCCTGAATAGGAAGCAATGCTGGATATTTTACCAGTTGTTGTGCCAATGAAGGGAAACATCTGATTATAGGTGTGTGTACCGATAGCATTTGTCTAATTCTAATGACTTAGTAAGAATTATTAGCTTATGTAAGTCTTCTGCCACACTGCTGCTATTTTCTATGTTGCTGACAGTGCCAGATAGAAGACAATAAAAAGCTTTCCTGAATAGGAAGCAGTGCTGGATATTTTGCCAGTCACTGTGCCAATGAAGGGAAATAATTCATGTAATGATTTATGCACTTTAATGCTTGTTGTACTGCCAGATGGTGATGGAGCATATTTTTACAATTAAATGGATTGCAAGGATATCCTTAAACTATATTTTGGCCAATTGAGTCATCTGCCACATTGCTGTAATTTTCTATATTGCTGTCAGTACGTTTTGGAAGATATTTACGATTTCCTGAATAGGAATCCTGCCAACTTATGGATTATCTGTAAAATGTATGGATTTTGGTGTTCATTTAGTGATATACAAATAACTAAATTTTAGACTTTTAAAAACATTTTCCGCATTCTAAATTTTGGTTAAATTTAGTTTTTATTAGTTTCTCTTTTGTTTTGTTGTACTTGGTTAATAGGTCATTCTCCTGTTCCCTACCCTTCCAACCAGCAAGGGGTGTTTGTGTTCAGAAATATTGATTTCATGATTTTAAAACTTCTACTATTCCAGATTTTTTTTTTACTTATTTTGCAAAGTAATTCCTTAATGCTTTGTTTATTGGACACTTTTTCTTTAATTTAAATTGTAGATGAAAAGTATTTTACTATTTTAAAAATTCATTAATATTTTTAGATGAGGTTCCATGTCACCAATGTCCACCGTCTGAAAGTTATGCTTGACCATTGAAAATTATGTTTGGGCATTTCAATATTAATCTTTTCCCATCCTTTGGAAAGGTTTTTCATGCTTTGAGTATTCCTTAATATAAATTTCTAATGCCAACAGACTCGTATTGCCTGGTGCAGCATATCCTATTTGGATTTTGTGCCATTAACTCCAATGAACCAATGCCTATACATTAAAAATTAACCCCTTATGTATATTTATTTATATATGTATATTTTCACATGTTTTCGTTTTATATATCCCATTGAGATGGTTGATTTTATTGAAATGAGTACATAATTTTACTAGTGTTGATTTTCTATCGTTGGCAGGTGTGGTGTATGTGAAACAAAATTATTAATAATCAAATGTATGTCTTTTCCTTAAAATATAGTATACTGATGATTATACTTATTAAGGGTTTGTTCTCTAACAGTTATTTATTTTTTCCAGCAAATCCACAAATGGAAGATCCAAGTCAGTTAGGCGGTGGTGGAATTTTTGGTTCTAATCGTGCATGAGAACTGTTGTAGATATTTCATGTGTAGTATATTTGTATAAATTCACCTATGTTGTAAGAATTTCATCATATTTAATGTATCATATTTGATAATAAAGTTCTTTGTTTTTTGCATAAATTTGTCTAAATTTATTTGCTGTATATTCTAGTTGTAGCTGGAGAAGTTATTTGTAAAAAGTCTTATAGCTCCTTAGTCATGCATAACTAATTGAAAGGCATCGATAAGTTTTATGACATGAAGATATAGGGAAAATGTTCTTTATCAAAGTAATAAAATAAATCTGTTTCTTCACAAGCTGTACTATGTACTTTTTATAAGCAGTAAATATATAATATCTATGGAATTTTAACACACTTTTTATGAAACAACACACACATTCAAATAGCACTTTTAATGCTTCATCAAATAAGCTGACACCTTTTTAAGTTTTAACAATTTACATATTTTAAATAGAATAAAATACAGGGATGTTAATTCTGCGCCGAGCTGTGCCAAAATGCAAATCTTGTGCCGAACTGTGTTTTAAGCCGAGCTGCTCCGAATACGTCATTTTGACTGTTTGTTAAATTTTCTCCACGCTTGCAAACTTTGCTTTTCTTATCTGCTTTTATTGTGTTAGTGTTGACTCTAGATTGATCTTGCTGGGCGCAGCACTTTTATGCTCTTTTTAGCACCCGACGGCCCTATTTCTCTTTCTGGGCCCTCCTGTTTTTACATTTTAATTATTATTAAACAATCACCACTTTTTTTTTCCTACATACCATTTGCAGCCCATCACGAAAATACTTTAATTAAAATGGCCCCTTCACAGAAATTAGGTTGAAAGCGGCACTTTCATGAAAACCGTCTATAAAATTGGATCTTCCCCACAAATGCCTTTTTCAAATATTCTAATCTTTCAGATCGAAATACTGTTACTGTACAAAAAATTAGAAATAAAGCTTTATGAAAAATAAATTATTTAAAATATGTTCAACTTTATTCATACCTTTGGACAATTCCGTAAAAAAATTATTTTATACCTACATGAAAGTTTTTTGAACTTACATGTAGTAATTATTTTTATTTATTTTAAAGAATAAAGAGAGAGAGTTCTTTTTAAAAATTTTATATTCACTTTTCATGAAATGAGCAAACATTAAAGTAGAAGTGAAAGAGGAAGAACAAATATATTTCAGTGATTTGATATGGTGTTCATTCCAACCATTGGATGTAATGCAAAATTTGCATGACTATGTCTTGCAATATTCTGTCTTCTGAATTCAATTTTCCAAATTTCTATAGTTATCAATTGATGGATGAGTTAAATTTGATGCAATTCCAATTAATTTCTAATAGTAATAAAGGTATATATTCAGTAACTTTAAAAATCTTTACTTTGTAATCATTGAATAATTATTGCGAACAAAAGAATTTAAAAATTCTGATTTATATTATAAAATTTTATACATCCTGCATTGCAGAAATTTTATTATTTTTATTACATGCTAAACAGATCTATCCTATTCCACTTACACTGACAGTCCTTTTCTGTTTAAAAGTTTGTACAAATAAATGTACTATTCTTATAAATAATAAACGTCTACATCATGTAATTTTGAGAAAAAGGAGAAAATTCAAAATTACTTATATTAAAACTTTCTTTTTTTTTTAAATCAAAAACTTCTAGTTATGTACAGATTTAATTCACATATTTGTCATGTTTAGAGCAAAATATTATCAACAAATCATTTTTCCTATTTCGCTTACACTTTACTTCTACAGGATATTTCCTCCAAAAGAAGGGGGGGGGGGAATAAAGACAAATTGGAAAAAATCTAATTATGCATTGTAAGTCAGAACACATATTACAACTCTACATGTTAAAGTTTTGAGGATCAGATAGTTTCAAACCAGTTTCTATATATGTTATCTACCTGAACATTCTCGTGGAACCCCAAAGTGCCCTTTTTGAAATTTCACACCCCGTAGCCCTTTTTTTCTAGAGTCAACACTGAGTGTTCCAAAATCATGTTAATTCTGATCCTAAATCTTAGTTTTCCTTTCGGAAACTATATTTTTTGTGCTCCCTAATGGAATTTTTCTTCTCCCAAGGTGCTCTCAAATCGAATGTTGGAGTTAACATCCCTGAAAATATTAGAAATATGTTTACATGATATACACACTTGAGTGACACTTAAAATACATTTCTAAAGATTAAAGATTACTCATTTTAAAGAACATTCATACTAAACGCTCAATTCATATAATTCTAAACAGATTGGGTATGGGGGGGGGGAACAGTGGTTACTTATGATACAGGCTTCCCACATGCCTTGGAAAGGCCATAGTAAAGAAACAAGGTGCCCTTAAAAAGGCCTGGTTTTTACCCTGAAAGCCTTAAATTTTCATTTCATCTTAACTTTTCCTGTTATTTTTGTGGAATATTTTTTCTTCCCATACCAGCATAGAGAGGCAGGTATATCAGGGTTTCTACAGACCTGGAAAGTCGGGGAATATCAGGAAAATGAGTTTTGGTCAGGGATTTGGGAAAAAAGTCGGGGAAATTTGAAGAAAAGTCAGGGAAATGCAAGAATATTTGAGTTTTGCTGCAAAATCAAGAAAATACTTCCTGTTTGAACCTAATAGTAGAAATTGTTTTATTTTAATTTTCTTATTTAACCTTATAAATAATTTTAAAAGTGTCCTTTATTAACATATCTTGTTCAGTTGAAATATTCTTAATTTTATCCTGAATTATTATCAAACCTGGTTTTTGTTAGAATCCAGTGATGTCAAATAATATTTTTGTGTATATCTATTTTATTATTATTTGTAAAAAAGGGGCAAAATATATAAAAAGTTATTAAGGCTGTTTAACCTGACGAGCGAAAGTCGAATTGGGGACTAGGGGAAAAGCTTGAAATATGGGTGGTTTGGGGGGTCTAAGCATACATGTCACGCTATCTTTATTCATGTAATGGACACAATTGCTAGCTGTATTTTTTAGAATGTCTCTGAAAAATTTTAGAAATATAATTATAACTTTAAAATTAAAACAATAAAATGGACTTTTGATGTAAAATATTGTAGTAAGTATTAGAGATCAGCGCGAGTTGATTTTTTCAAATGAAATTCGATTGAAACGCGATAAAACTGCTGAAATTCTTTGAATTTCCGTCTGAAATATCATCTTCATTTATTTACTTACTTTTTAAATTAAATTGCTCCTATAAACTTAATGTTCATAAAGCATCGTAAAGTAGTTTCAGAAGAACCATTATAAATTTTTCAGTAGCTTTTCTAGTGTAATTTTATTTTAAATCTTGATCAGAAGTCATGTTCATTAGGTTTCATAAACCATTACGAGTTTCAATTATAAAATTTGTAAAAAGCAAAATGCAGTACATTTTTGGCCCCAAAACATTCTTAAATACATCTATAAATTTATACTTCAAAGTTACTTTTGAAAGAAAATTTTTCAGTCAGCCAATTTTGAATTTGAGTTTAAAAAACGATGTTTTTCCTTCTTTCTTTTTATGAAAACTGACTGGTTATTCAGATTTTAAATTTGCAGTAGTCCACAGTACAGTTCCCGAAGAAATATTCTGAAAAATTTCATTGTTCTAGGAATGTAAGTTTATTTTTTATCTGTAGTGAAAGTTAACCAAAAAGCACACTTCTCCGAAAAAGTGGCATGTTTAATAATTTTTTTTCAAAAAATGAAGTAACTTTTCAAATTTGAAATTTGTTTCAGTTCACAGTATGGTTTCTGAAGAAACAGTCTAAAAATTTTCATAGTTCTAGCATCATAAGTTCATTTCTCATCTTAAGTGAAAGTCTATCAAAAACGTTTTCCTCTAAAAGTGCCAAGTTTCACTATTTTTAAAAAAAAATTAAATTGTTTTTCAAAATTTATCTCAATGTCAGTTCCCAATCTAGTTTCCGAGGAAACATTCTGAAAATTCTCATAATTATATCATCGTAAATTTATTTCTAATCTTGGGTAAAATTCGAGAAAATAGCGTTTTCTCTAAAAAAGTGTCAAGTTGAATAATCTTTTTAAAAAAATTAAATAACTTTTCAAATTTTATCGCAATGTCAGTTCTTATTCTAGTTTTAGAGGAAACATTCTGAAAATTCTCAAAGTTATGTGATTATAAGTTTACTCCCTATCTTGGTCGAAAATCAACCGAAATCCTCCGTTTTCAGGTAGAACAGCCTTAATTAAAGGATGTAATATTAAAAATAGAAACGCAAAATTCAGGAAAGCTCGCTAGATAAAAAGTCTGAAGAGCATGATAGATGTCAGGGAAGCAAAAGCTGTTAAATCTTTAGAAATCCTGTATATCATTAAGGAAGCTAGCCATGTTGTCTGCATGCTGCTCTCTATGGAAAGGGGTGGGGAAAAAAAGGAGCTGGGGATATTTCTTTGTGCTGTGTTTCCTCGTTCCATGATTCATTTACCTTTCATCATAGTTTAAGACAGAAGCGACTCATCACCTGTTTCAATGGTAAGGCCCAGAAAATAAAAATAGTGCCAATTAAAAACTAGAAAACATGAAGCAACCTATCCCCGTGCACGCTGTAAGTTTTTTAATTTTTTCATACGGCCAATGATTATCAAAATTACTATATATTAAAACTTGCTATTTTTTACCTAATTATGTAAGTATTCATCATATTAATATTGAAAAGTTTGCTTTATTACTAATCAAAAAGCTGTGTTTAATTTTTATTTAGTAAATATATTGTGTAGATTTTTATCCTTTACAGCTGCTTGTTCATAATTTTATGATTTATTTTTTTAAAATCAATATTAACATAAAAATATCAGACAGCGCTGCAAAAATACGACCACGCAATAAAAAATAATTTCCTACTGAGCGGAAATTTTTTTGCCCATAGCTATCGATTGGTCAAATTTCCCTATACAGTCGTGTAGATCGCCATGCAAGCCAAGGCCCCGAAGACAGCCAAATCAGCCTTTTGGAAGCCAAATGTGTCAATCCGGTAAACGTAGAACAGACTCATAAGTTTGGGCATTCAAACCCATGGCCCAGAGTGGGGAAAATCGTAATTATCACAAAGTGCTTTTTTTTAATAGGAGAGTAGCCTAACTAATATTATAAATGCGAAAGTGAGTTTGTTTGTTTGTTTATGACGCTTTCACGCCTCAACCACTGAATCGATTAGGATGCATTTTGGTTTAGATATAGAGGGGACCCTGGAGTTATAGGCTAATTATAATTTTAGATTTTTAATTACTTTTTTAATTATTAATTAAAAACCGTTTTTACGTTGCCATGGTTGGCGAGTTTCGCCCGTATCAAATGATTCATGTTTTGAGCTAACAAGAATGCTATTACTCAATAAATAAGCGCGCGTGCATCTGAGAAACATTAAATACCACGGAAATTAAGCCAGTTTTATGCCAAATCTATCTATCTGTAATAATAAAAATGAATGTTCTCCAGACAAATCTACAGAAAGCAGAGCTTTGAAAATTTGAGCATGATTGAGCCCATAACTTCGGTAAAGTGCACCTGAGGCTCAAAATTTTGAAATTTTAACTACTTTTCAAACTATTAATTAAAAGCCGTTTTATCGCCCGCACAAAATGATTTATGCTTTTGAAATAAAGCAGAAATTCTATTTGCAAAATCACATGCATTTGAAAAACATGGAAATAATGTTGATTTTACGCCAAATTAAAAAGCATAAGTAAAGAAAAGGGTACTTACATATTATCCCGGCGGTCCGCCAAGACAAGCGATTTTTTGCCGAAATAAATGCCGGGCACATGAAATTATTAATGGTTTTGAATACGATTGGCAACAGTTTGGCAACCCATTTGACGATAAAACAGTTTGGCGGGAATGACCGCTGGGATAATACGTAAGTACCAAGAAAAATCCAGATGTGTTTCTTAAAGTTCATAAATTTCCAAATCCTACCAATAATATAAATGTGTACGTTTGTGTGTTTGGATGTTTTTGACTGAATCTCACAAAAATGGTTGAAAGGATTTGAAAAAATTTGTAATGAAAATAGCTTATGCCCTGGATTAACATACAGGCAGCCTTTCAAGCATATAGCATAAATAATTTTTTTACAAAGACACTCAAAATAATTCTAATGCATTGCGCTCTATGGAAATTTTGTAGCTACTAAACCGATTCTAAAACTTTTTTCACTGATTAAGTTACATTATTCCTGAGTATCATTGTTTGTTTTTGGATTAAGACCGATTGACTGCACTAGGGTCCTAGGCCTATATGGAAAATTCCTCTGGGGGGGATTTTATAAGGAATCCTAGCCCGTATTTATGCGAGGTTTTTTAGAATACCACGGAAAACTGGGAGCGGCTAGGTCGACAGGCGCGACCGGGGTTTGAATCTGGCACCTCCCCCCTTGCAGTTTTGAGAGCAGAACTTCTTAGACACTGGTGGCATCCTATATGTTATAGGCTAGGCTACATTTAATGCATATATCACAGATAGTTCTTTTACAGGGATGCTAATAAGAATTACATTACGCTCTATGTGCATCTCTGTAAGTACTAAACCGATTCCTAAACTTTTTTTACTGATAGTAAGCTACACTATTCTTGAGTATTATAGGCTAAAATTCATGCATGTAGCATAAATAGTTCCTTTACAGGAACACTCAAAATAATTCTAATACATTACGCTCTCTGGGTATCTCTGTAACTACAGAACCGATTCTCAAACTTTTTCACTAATAGAAAGCTGCTCTATTCCTGATTAACATGGACTAATATTAATGCTTATATCATAAATATTTCTTTTACAAAACAGTTCGCAAATACTGTCATAACTGTCTCTATTCGCCAAATGCCTGAAAAAAATCTAAATTTAGTAACTCTGTGCATATTCTCTTATTTTAAATGAAGTATACTAACATGCATTATACTTCATTTGAAACAAGTAAAAAGCAAATAATATTTAAATGCAGTTCCTTTTGTCTCCACAATATTTTGTTATTCACACATGCTACATTTCTGTCGGGACCTAATTCTAAAGCCGACGCGGACGAAGTCGCGGGTAGCAGCTAGTTAAAATATAAATTTGTTCATTTTTTCAATAAAGGTAAATTATTAGAACTGTGTTACATAATAGGAAGAAGCTTTGATTTAGGTTAGTCGGTGGGGCCAGGCCACTCTGGCTCCTAATAACGAGCTGCCACTTGTTGGGGAGGGAGAGAAAATATGATCAGAAACAAGAAAAGGGTAGAGGGAAAAGGAGTTGTAATATGAGGTAAATACATAACATAATTACAACTGATTAAAGCATAATGATTGTTTTAAACTCAAATACACTTTAAGCCCTTAAAGGTCGTATTTTCAAGAAAATGGTTATGAAAGTACCTATTTTTTTATTCAAGGTAATTTTATAAAAATAAATGCATGTACAATATTTGCATTCATTTTAAGGTTGTCGACATTTTGATATAAAATTTCCATGCATAAGAAATGAAATGCTCTAATATTTCTAGTGCATAATTTTTTAACTCTCTAGCCTGGAAATATCATGGGAGCAAGAAGGAAGGGGTTAATACTTTATCAAATGCAGTATTAAGGAGATGTACAAGATAACTGCATTGGAATGTATCTTCAATTATTGGCCTTGAAATTTTTAAAAATAGCCTTAAAAAAGCCTTATTTTTTAAATCAAGAAATGAGGGGGAACCCTGAGACAATATTGTAAAGTGATACCTAATTTTTATTTATTTATTTTTTAGCATAAACATGCTAAGCTTCTCTTTATTTGCGTTCATAAACATTTTTTTTTTTCCATAATCAAAATATACTTGGTTACATTTTAATTTTTTGTATACTTTTCATTCATATTTGAACTTGCCCTCATCAATGAAATTTTCTTTTCTATTTTAAATTTAAAAAAAAAGCGTTAAAAATATTTTAATGTTGATGTAATCAATTTTTACTCATGATATTGGAGATTCAAATAAAAATATACTAAAAAAATATTTTTCCTCAAGGCGGATGGAAAAGATTGAAATTAAGATGCTTGAGCATGCTCAACGAAATTTTTCCTGCCGAACAGCGGAGTTAATTGATCTGAAAAAGGGGGAGCCGAAAATCCGGTAATCTTAGAATAAGCAAACTGCGGGAAACTCGTGAATAAAAATTTAACGGATTATTCTTTAAAAGATGTTATCTTATTGCGAAATTTAATAAAATATAAAAAAGCTTCAAAATCCATTAAAAAGCGTAAAAAAACTGGCATTCTGCATAAAATCTTAAAGCTCGTTAGAAAAGCATAAAAGTTGACGCGTATGTATCAGTGGTGCTGAAATTTTTTGGTAGTGCAACCCTTGTCTGTATTCTGACAACATACCAACCCATAAAAAATCTGTCCAAGTTAGAAAGTAAAAGTACGTGAATTTTAAATACAATGAAACTTTTTTGAAAGACACAATTTATCTCTCTTCCCCCCCCCCCCCCAAAAAAAAAAGAACCTATCATACAGATTGTTTATATACAGAACAGCAGGGGGGGGTGCAGATTTCAAGAGATAAATTTAGAGCAGAGTATTTTTACCATAGCAGGGTGTCTGCGGAACCTGGAATTGTAAGGGAATTTTATAATTTTTACTGTAAATCACAGGGAAAATTTCAATCTTCGGTCATGTGCCTTCTCCTGGTCTAGTTGGACAACAATGGATGCTGAAAATTGCATCCATTGTTGTTTCGCCCCTAGTCGTGAAATGTTTTGGATTAGTGCTTATTGGAAAATCTTAAGTATCAATTTTAGGAATGAAATCGGATCCTTGATAGGCATCCTAGGTCACATGTTCTGCTCATTACGAGGTCGGTGGAAGTTGCTGGATGCGTCCACTTGTCCGATCGTATTCCTCCTCTGGTTGGTCTAAAAATAGTAGGGGGGGGGGAGGGATAGCCAACACTTGCAAAATTGTAGTGTTGATATTTCTTTTCTAACATTATCATCTTTTACATCAGCTTGTCTCCAAGATTGAAGAATCTCTATGGATAGGAAGAAAATAGCTTTGGCTGCTTTTCTAGACATTCAAGGAGCTTTTGATAATACTTCATCTATCCACCATTAATGCTTTACGAGCTACAGGGATTACCATATTCTATTTAAATGGATTGAGACCCTACTTTTGGATAATTATTCAAATTATCATCTTTGATGAATCACTTGGGGAAAAAAAAAATGCTAGAGGTTGTCCACATGGAGGGTTTTATCACCACTACTCTGGAACCTAGTAGTTGTTGTTGTTGTTGTCATCGTGTCCATGGATAGACCATGGAAAGAGGGGTGCCAGTGCCCCCGAGGGGATTCGACTTCTACTTGTTGGTCCCTAATTTAGAACCGACTCCAGATGAGGGACCAACAACCACCTGAAATCGGCACCCCCAGAGGTATCGTTTAACAACTTGGAGGACTTTGGAGCCACGACGGATTTTACGTGCACCAGCTCCTATTAGCGTACACGGTTCCACACCGGACGAGCCGAGAGGGAGATGACCCTCCCAAGCACTGGCCAGGCCGGATGCTGCTTCACTTGCCGTGTTCTAAAGGTGGATTCATATCTGCCGCGCCGCGCCGCAACTATGCCGTACTGTTTCGCCGTTTTGGACCGTTGGCTGTCCGCGCGGCGAGCCTGCGGTGCCGCAAGTAAATACACCAATGCTCTTCTGTAATTGGCTGTAGCTGTAAAAGCTCTTCTGTAAAGGTGGATTCATATCTGCCGCGCTGCATCGCAACCATACCGTGGGCGCGTTCGAGAATTCATCGGTTGTGCACCGGTAACACCGGTGCACAACCAGAGCGTTCGAAAAGGCGGAGCGTTGGGCGGAGCTCTGGAATTAACCGCGTTCGAAAACGTTTCGGTCATATAGCGGTTGTCTGCTCAGCGTGACCAGAGCGCAACCAGAATGACCCTGCTAGCGAGGTGGGTTATTCTGGTTATTAGCGTAGTGTTGCCAATGTTTATTTCTGTTTTCTTGGCTTGGAATTGGATGTGGTGAGGATGACCGAAACCGGTTTACAACCGTGACGTCACTTAACCAAAGAATGACCGCAACCGGTAGCACCGGTGCATAACCAACCGGTGAATTCTCGAACGGGCCCCGTACTGTTTCGCCGTTTTGGACCGTTGGCTGTCCGCGCGGCGAGCTTGCGGTGCCGCAAGTAAATACACCAATGCTCTTCTGTAATTGGCTGTAGCTGTAAAAGCTCTTCTGTAATTGGCTGTAGCTTTGCGGTCGCTGCGGAATATCTGTTCTCACCAGATAATGCGCAAACCCTCTGCGCTCGCCGCGCGGGCGCCGTGTTGCTTCGCCACGTGACGTCATTGCGGCGTCTTAGCGGTGCGGTACGGCCAGTATGAATCCGGCTTAAGTGGCTGTAGCTTTGCGGCCGCTGCGGAATATCTGTTCTCGCCAGATAATGCGCAAACCCTCAGCGCTCGCCGCGCGGGCGCCGTGTTGCTCCACCGCGTGACGTCATTGTGCTGTCTTAGCGGTGCGGTACGGCCAGTATGAATACGGCTTTATGGGACGCGCCGAGTTTAGCGCCCAGAACACTGCGGGACGGAACCTAGTAGTAAACAACCTCATTAAAAATCATAATGACATGGGCTACCGCTACTTATATGCAAGGTTATGCAAATGGCATCGTCATTCTCAACATTCGTAACGATTTCAACATAACTTCTCAATTAATGCAAAACGTTTTGAGTTATGTTAGTAAGTGGTACTCAGAAAGGGATCTGAAGGTGAGTTCTCAGAAAACCAATTTTCTGCCTTTCACACGCAAAAGGAAATGAGATGGTTTTGTTATCTCTATAGTGTCTTTGGCGCCCTTATCAGTATAGCTTCTGAGGTGAAGTACTTAGGTTTATATCTTGACCAAAAGCTCACCAGGAATAAGCATGTTGATTATAAAAGTAACCAAACTAAGAAATGTATTATGGCCAGGTTAGCGATCGCCGAGGGCCCCCGGAGAGGCCCCCAAAATGGATATACTACTTTATGATTAGAGTAATGCGGAAAGTGCGAAACACAAAGAAGCGTATTAGCAAAAATAAAAATCTGAAATTCTTCCAGATTTTATTTACGCACTCGGCTGGAAGAATGTCAGTTTTTTTTTTTAAATCTATTCAATCAATTCTGCTATATAGAGGAAAAAGATAACTGTAAGTGCTCGTATAGACTCCTGTTCGCATAATTTTGTTGCTGAAAATTGCATCCATTGTTGTTTCGCCCCTAGTCGTGAAATGTTTTGGATGAGTGCTTATTGGAAAATCTTAAGTATCAATTTTAGGAATGAAATCGGATCCTTGATCGGAATTTAATTCTATGCTGAAATCTCCTACTAAAACAGTCTTACAATCATCCTCCTTCAGTAACGTTTCTAATAGAGCGTCTAATTTATCTTCATAAGAAATTCGAGGACTAGTATATGTAACTGCAAATCTGACTTTATCTTGAATATACGCAATGACCATTGGAACACCATTGATCTGGTTTGTGTAGGCACGGGTAAAGTGTTCCATATTCTTTTTATAAAGTGATTTTTATAAAGTTTTCCTCTATAAAAATCATAACTCTGATAGCTTTCTGTTTTGGAAACCACTGTCTATCCGTTCGACCCAAGTGAATCCTGGTATTTGAAAATCATCTGAAGGGATAGCCCATGTTTCTGTCAGCAATATCAAATCACTCTGCAGAAAATATGGATCCAACGGAAAAGTGACCACGGCGCGCCGCGTAGACAAAATCCCATGCTTGAAAGAAATAGCACCCGAGTGCTAATAATAACATTTGATATGCTCTGTACAACATTGTAACGGCATTTGCGTTAGTTTGAAACAAAGCATATAGCTATGATAAGAATTACAAGTGTATTTCTCTAACACACCTTCTTCGCACAACTAAAGTCAAAAATGTTCTTTCAGTTCTATCACCAAGAGGTGACGTCCCTTTTACTGGCGGATCGCAGCAAGGCACTTATGCATGGACGAAATCAAACGGTTTTATGTTTCTATCGAAATTTCCCCCCATTCCTGCCGTAGATAATTTTTTTAACAGTTGTACATTGCGGAGACAACGTTGATTCAATTTCCTTTTACGTATTCTCCAAATATTCTCGATAGGAGAAAGATCTGGACTTGCTACTGGCCAGTCTGAAACAGCATCAGATTTCGAACGTAGCTATGTTTTTGCTATCTTCGCTATATGCGGCATGCGCTAACTTGTTGGAAAAGATATCGTTTTCTCACAAGCAATCTCTGCGCTGATGGACATAGATTTATTTCAAGAATGCGTATATAGTCTGAGCCTTTATCGTGCCCCAACAAGAACGCAAATTACCAGCTCGATTCGTTTACAAGCAACCCCACACCATCACAGAGCTTACTTTAAGAACCATGCGCTTGTAACAAAACAGATCGTTTGCTTCAACCATCTTCCTAATAAACTTTTGGTCAATATTTACAGATGAAACTTGAAAAATAAATTCATCTGACCACTGTACCTTCTTCTACTGAACTGTATTTTAGCTAAGTTTAGATTTGGCCCACGAACTATGACGACGTTCGTTTCATGAAATGAGAATTGCTTTACGTCTTACTCTGTGTAATGTGTATCCACACCTTTTGATATATCAACGCATAGCTTCTTAGGAAAGGGTCTTTTCAGAAGTTTGTCTTTCGGACGGAACAAGATCTGTGACTGCCAAGTACCTATTTTTATGAATATTTTGATGGAATAGGCGTACTTCTTGATCAGACAACATTAGCTTCCGACCAGGATCCTTTCCTGAACGGTTATTTCCAATTACAGTGAATCGTTTTTACTCACTGCAGGTTATGTCAAGTGGAACATTCGGTTAATTTGGCTCTGCGAAACATTATTTTGGTGCTGCTGTATGATTTACTTGTATTTTGGAAGAGTATTAACTCCACCCATCGCTCCATGCTTCTGCTTACCGTTGATAACCATTGGCAATTCTGACTCAGAATTTGACACGGAACGGCTAGATTCTCTTTCTTGCTAATGAACAAACTTTATTGGAAGGCGTTGCGATTGCAAATGCAAATTTCATACAAACTTTTATTTTTTTTTTTTTAAGTTGTGACATTCGTACATAGTGTAGAATGACATATATTTACGCATTTTACAACATTTCAACTAGACCACATTTTTAAAATTACAAAAACCTTAGTGAAGGAACTTCATTGACGTTGACTATTTATATATACATATGTATATATCAGAGTAATTGGATTATTTTTTCCCTAGTAATCTTAAATCTTTACTCAGTGGCGCAGCGGAGAACCCCAGAAAGCTCATGGCTTGGTGGGTGAGCCCCCGAAGAGTTAGGGGTCCCCAAAACTCCAAAATAGTTAAATGTGGTTTTTAGGCACCTGACTAATTTCCGAATATTACATATTCTAATCTTCTATTCCCTCTAAATTCCCCATCAAGGGGCACCTTTTCAAATATGAGCCGAGGGCCCTCAAAGGAGCCAGTTCGGACCTGATTATGACGCGCAGAAGAATGCTTGTAAAAGATGGATGTCTTCAGCCAAAACTGATGTTTTGGATGTACAGTGTACACAGCAATTATCAGACCTATTATCACTTATGCCTATGTTGTCTGGTTGTGCTAGGTGGAACAGAGAACTGTGAAGGGTAAGCTAGGAAGTCTGCAAAGACTGGCCTGCCTGTGAATCAGGAAGGAGCAGTGTCCTTTCCACGCCCCAGAGCTCTGGAGACTATTTTAGATCCGACTCCCTTGGACATCTTCCTCTGCAGTACTACAAGAATAGAATATGAGTATATAGAATGATGATGCAAAAGCAATGGTATGACAAGACTACTGCTATAGGTCACAACAGAATTACCAAGAAAATAAAGGATTCTACTCTTATGATGCCTTCTTACACCTTAGAGAAGACCTACGTGTTTGATAGACTATTCGAGGTTGTTTTTCCAACCACGAATGAATGGAATGAGAACGCGATCAATTTGGAATTCAATGATTTTGTCTGGTTTACAGATGGATAAAAGAAAGTTAACCTCTCAGGACTCTGGGTGCATGGTGTATCACTAAGGATCAACCTCTCTAGAGAGAAGTCTTATAAGACTTCTCTCTAGAGGAGTATGCCACTGTATTCCAGACTGAAGTTCTTGCCATTATTGACATTCTATTGATAAATATTAGAAAATGTTACACGATAAGCGATTCTGATTTTTAGTGACAGTCAAGCAGCCTTAAAGGCTCTTAATTCATTTCAAGTTAAATCAAGGATTGTTTTGGAATGTAGAAACCTTCTCAGGGAACTAGCAACCAATAACAAGGTAACGCTTTTGTGGGTGCTAGGAGATGAAGGTAATGAAAAGGCGGATGAACTGGCAAAACAGGGATTGTCTTCTAATTCTATTGGTGCGGAACTTTTTTGTGGTATCAATATGAAGGCCATAAAAGGCACCCTCCTCAAATGGGAAAAACAGGAGATGAATAAAACTTGGAGTAACTCTCTGGAATAAAACATGCTAAAAGTATGATCACCACACGCTTAGTTCAAACGAGCGAAATTCGATCAGTCGGAGTGAATTTTCGATCTTTTCAGTACTTGAAAGTGCACTTCTCCTTTAGGAGCTTTTTTCGATCACAGAATGGAGCGAAATATTAAGGGCGAACGTTATCAGTATTTTGGTAAACAGGAAGCGAGGCATGGGTTTCTGGGAAAAAGAGTACTTAAAGAGCATTTTTGCGTTAATATTGTGGTTTCAATGTAAAAAGGTGGAAACCGACAGTTTTTCCTTTCACTCCGACTTTGATCGTTATTTTCGCTCCTTTGAATTAAGAGTGTAGGTAATCAGCGTATGTTGCTTTCTGAAATTCTTAAGTGTTCAAGATTGAAGATAAGAATTATTGTAGGCTTCACCACTGGACACCATTATTTCAGGAAACATCTCCATACAATGGGATTTTCTCATCAAGACCCTAAATGTAGCAACTGCCATAAGAACGAAGAATCAGCATATCACATCATTCATGAGTGTGATGCCTTTGAGATACACCTTAGTTCGATAAAGGGTTTGTCGGATTTTATAAACAAAGTGGGCGACCCAATTAACTAGGAAGCATTGAGTTTGAGGCTATGGCTAAGGAATGCAATCCCGCTACCGCGGGAAGACTATATCATGACTAATTTTCATATTCATTTAAGGTATTGTATTAATCATCAAATAAGATAAAGTAGTTAAACTTAATAGTGCTTAAAATCTTACTTTTTCCTACTTTTCTGTATTGAAATTAATTTTTATTTGATCGAAATGTCAATCCCGCGAAACGAAAAACAGTGTGGGATTGCATTCCCCAGGTGTCGGAAGACATACTTCTACTGCATCTAATTCTATGCCTAGAAAATATTTTATTTTGGGGTAAATAGTAGTGGACGCAACAATAAACGCAATCCCGCGAAATGAAAAAGTGCGGGGATTGCATTCCCAAGCTGATGCCCAGTACCTTATACAAACCCTTTAAAAGAAGAACTACTCTCTTGCCCTGTCCTTTGCAGAATTTCTGTTAAATCCAGACCACTCATAGTCATCGTTTGCAGTGTCTATGAATAGAGATGGCCATAAATTGTGCCACACATCAACTACCGCCTGTCACTAAAATTCCCACCCATTATTATTTAGAATAATAACAATAATGAAAGAATAAAGTACGAAAAATCAATTTTCTAACCTCAAACTATTTCACCATAATGATGAATAACATCACATAATTTCAATCTTAGTTAATTGCAAGTTTCACTGTTTACACTGGTGTATGTGTGCTGATGGAGTCGACTGTGCAAATAAAATTTCAGTTATTTTTCTACAATGAATTCTCTCTCGGTCGTGATTTTTTTTTTTTTTTTTTTTTTGCTCAATTGAAAGCCCACGACATCCAATCCCCTTCCCTTAAAGTTGAAAAGATTTGTGAGCTAATCGAAGCTACTGCATTGCGATGGTTAACCCTTTGAGGCGCAACCCTTTTCCAATGTTGAAAAAAGGGCAGCCGTTGCCATCGCTCGACTTAACTACCAGCAAGATGGCGGACGATCGAAACGTTCATCGCGCGCAACAGATCTAGAGACCTTTTTTTTGACGACAGCTGGCTGTGCCGGGCACAGCCAGCTGTCGTCTTTGCTGCTTTATTGGCTTCTTTGCAGCTTTATTGGCAGAAAACCTTCTTTGCGTTATTTGACTGACAGTGCTGCTAGAAGCAACTCAGAACAAGGGTTTTCCACCTAGGAGACGAGATTAATGATTTTTTTTTTTTTTTTTTGGCCAAGTCTACTTAACGCTAGCTAAACACGTGTGCTAAACAAAGATCTAGCTTTGTCGAATCTGTTACTCATAATCGATTTTTATGTCAAAATCTTGATAGCGAAATGTTTTGTGATCATATTACTTCCTTTTAGTTCGCGCAAGGACAAAGCTATTATTATGGTGACACCATTCACTTTTACGGAGAACAACAGTTTAAATATGAAATTGACATAGGAAATTTGACTTATGCCCGAATGTTGCCATAGGAAATTTGACTTATGCTCGAATGTTGCCATAGGAAATTTGACTTGCGCTTCGATCGTAGTCCACCTGCCTAACGGAGGGTTGAAAGGCTCTTAAAAAAATAACTTAAAAACTACTGCATTTTCCATAAAAGTTGAATTACTTTTCGTCTACACTTTCCTTTAGCAGTTAGTAAATTTATCTATCATTAATACTTGGTGAATGTCCCTGTTCTTCTCACGAGGAGAGCTTCCTTCTCCAAAAACGTTAAAAGGGGGAGGGGGGCGCATTATTTTGAGAATCACAAAGTTTTTAAATGCACAAGTAAAGTATTTATTATTCCTGTCATCATCAAAGAGGAGTAAGTCATGCAGATTAATACAGGAAATTTTTCTCGCATTAGACTGCTATATTGAGTGGCTGTATTTACACCGTTCAGAATTTCGACTAATTAAGCATATCTTCAATGATACAAAGCAATGACGTAACGAGAAACAAATTTCTTTCCCCAAAAGGAAGGGAAAGGCAACATTTCTCTCGAAGGGGAACGATCGGGGCCGTACCCAGAAAAAAATTTCGGGGAGGGTCCAAAAATTTCGGAGGGGGACCGAACGGTGAAAAAGGCTGAATTTTTCACAAAAAGACTTCATCTTTATTATTTTGGTAACAAAATTTAAATTTCGGGGGTGGTCCAACCTCCTGGGTTCGGCCTTGGGAACGATTATTTTCTCAGTTTGGTAACAATAATCTAAATTTCGGGTGGGTGAGGTAGTTCTCCGCCCCCCTCCCACCTTCGGCCTCTGATTGCGTACCATGAATGACTGCTGACCAGGGGCGTAGCCAGAAATTTTTAATGAGGGGGGGGGTTCCGACTACTGCAACTCACATACATGCATGCATGTGTGTGATAAGGGAGTGAAGAATATACATTTTGTATGGCAAAAATTCCTCATGGGGGGGGGGTATGACCCCCCTAATACCACCTGGGCTACGCCCCTGCTGCTGACCATGAATGAATTCTGTAGCAGTTTCATTTGAAATATCAGTTTTAGTGCAAAATATTGTTCTGAGAGGGTTTACTCGAAGGCTTACATTAATTAATAATTGATAATTAGCTAAATTCTTGCATGCCTTTCCGATCAGAGCAGTAAATCACCGTGAGATTACCTCTATGAGCAGAGTTTAATTACAAAAAAAAAAAAAAAAAAAAAAACTTTCACTCTTCATGTACGTCACGACTCATTACGTCACGATTCAACAAGTTTCGGGTCACAGCTTAACCCCCCCCCCCCCCCCCGCAGCCCCCGTAGGTCCGAAGGTGATGCGAGTGACACGGCGCATGCGCATTAACCCCGTAACAGCGGCTTATCAGGAAATTCAAACAGCTGTGTTCCCGGCGTTGTAAATATTTGTTTACCCTGGAACAAATGATTGTGTGGATGTAAAGGGAAATCTGCTCAATTAAGGATTTGGAATTGGAGAGTTTGTGTTTCCACCCGACCGTTACTGTTGTCTTGTGTTCGAATCGACATCATGGAGCTTTTGGAATAAATACAGTGACGATTTCACGTGAAAGTGAATGAATATTCTCCGAAGATTTTTATGTTCGTGTGAAAGTTGTAGACGGGTCGAACACAAGGTGAGTGGAGGAAGAGATTTTTATGATTGTTCTTTTTTTATTAATGGTTGATCGCCAGATTTTATTTGTTTATTTCTTGAGTGTGTGTGTTTGTGTACTTTTTAATGACTATGTCATTTTATCTCTCACCCCCTTTATTGAAAATTATATGAAAAATGTGTCCCAAAAAGGCGACATAATTTTACATATATTTAAATACTATTAGTTCACAACAGCTTTAATCTACTGTTACATTATTTCGTAAGCCGTAGAATATGAATCGCATGCATTTTTGACATATATTTAAATTAGTTCATAACAGCTTTAATCTATTGTTACAATATTTCGTACGCTGTAGAATATGCATCACATGTATTTTTCTATGAATAAGTTACAATCATAATAATTTCAACATAGGATTACCAGGCGAAGTACACGAAAGATGCGAGATAAAATGACATAGTCAGTTAATATCGTTTTAATATGGCAATAATGAAACAAAAAAATTAGGGGGGCTCAGGGGGTCTCCCACTGACCCCCCTCCCCTGAACTCAGTTTCTCATTTCGTTTTTAAGAGGAATTAAATACGCAATAGATTCTTGAGATGAAACATTCTAGTCATAAAGTTTCACAACCATCTAATTTCTGGTCGATCCAGGAATTTTTCGATCGAGGAATTTTTCCCAGGGTTCCATTCCTGTAAAATCTGTTTATTTTTGTGAATTTCAACACCTAGTTTTGTGAAAGTCACTTTTTGCCCCCCCCTCTTAAAATTATTTACAAAACAAATTAAAATATACGGTAAATGCCAGTGAAGGATTGTTTTAATGGATTGTAGTTTTGTGGTGACGGGGCCGTTTTAATTGATTATAATCTTGTAAAGGGACCGTAAGATGGACCCAGAATTCGTCTGTATTGATCCCTGAATTTAGAACAACACAACTTCTTTCCTGGAGTGCATTTAGTTCATGCTGAAGTTTGTTTGGGCCAGGGTTGGTAAAATTTTCGATTTGCCCATCGGGCATGTGTAAAAAAAAAAAAAGGCATGCTTGAAAAAAGCAATTATGCCATAACAAAACCAAAACCAGTCGAACACGCTCCCTCAAACCCCAGATGCTAAAGATCAAACATTCGACTGTCCCTTGAAATATTTTCAGTGCAGACTATAACTCTAAACTTCTTAATTAGATAAATGCGCAACAATTTTTATATTTTCTCGGTCGGGCATGTAGTGCCAAATATATATATATATATATATATATATATGCTAGATCACAATTTTTTTTTTTACATCCGCTGGGCATGTCGGGCAATAGATTTTTCCAACCCTGGCCCAGGTACTGGTTTGCCGAACTTGTCTGACAGTTTTTAAACAGCTGCTTAATTCTTCAGAGTTTTCGTGTAGTGAATTTGTTGTATTTGGATCTGCTGTCGGCATCCATGAGCCATTCCCATATCTATGAGTAGGAGGGGCAATACCCCCCCCCCCTCCTTAGCTCTTTGGAAAATATATACCGTGTATCCCGGCGTATAACATGCATCAGTAAATTTAGGATATTTCGAGCAATTTATTTTATATTTTATGTTATGCATTTTATATTCGGTGTATAACACGCACAAGAACAAAAATGAAGTAATTTTTTTTAATTACTTCATTTAAGTTAAAAGGCGTGTTATACGCCGAAATATACGGTAATAGGTATTACCGTAGTAGTTTACTTACTTATAAAACGTAGATGTGGTTCAACACTAAAATATAGTATATTTCTAGTGCAGGACCCCTGACTTGTGTGCGCCCCCCCCCCTCTACAAACAGTCATAGGGGGAGGTGCGCCCATGTTGGCATATAAACCAGAGTTTTTTATTTTCCTAATGAAAAATTAGATATCGGCTTATCACTCAGCAATGTAGGCATTTTCGATCCCCCTCCCCTCCCCTCCCATAAATAAATAAATAATGTGTAAATAATACTATTTGTTTGATTTCAAAGAATACAACGAAATATATACTGTTTGGCTACAGATTAGATAAAAACGTAAAAACCGGTTTAGAGGCAACGGGCACGTTCATTAGCTGTTAGATGTACGCTTGTATGTAATTACTCAGATGCAGTTTTCCAAGAAATAACGATTTGTGTAGTCAAATCAAATGAACTAAGAATAAAAATTCAAAACACAATAACCATGTACAAATCACATAAAAATGGACAAGAAGAATTCACCTCTAGTGGCAGCTTGCCAGTTTTTTACGCTAAACTCAGTCAGACACTATCTGTAACTCATTTTACACGATTAAGAATTATCAGTAAATGGTAATTCACCTAGCCAACATGAAAATTATATCTGGAGGTTTTCTGTTACCATACGAATATTAGTTATCATGAGTCTCTGGCCACTAAATCCTCCTTACGTTTTCTTTGCAGCTCTCTACTCCTACCAACTTCCCATCGTACATTAATGCTCTCAATTTATGGGCAGTGATTTTTAAAAAGTAGTTTAATGACAAGTTTGTTTCCATTCTTTGAAAAAAAGATGTGGGGTGAGATTCCCTTTCTGTGTCCATCGTTGCTGGCTATTTGAATGCCTCGCCGTGGACAGATTTACTTGCTTGGAAAAGAAAGAAAAAATTTAAGATTTTCAGCGAAATGTTAAACAGAAGTTAAAATATAATGATTGATATAAATTAGGGATCAGACATTAAAACATCTCTAGAGAATGGAAAGATTTCTCGAAATGCTGCTCTCTAAGTGAAATTAAAGAAAAGAGGCAACTTCACTATATGGAATCTCCTTGGCTAAACCCAAGGTTACAATTAACCCCTTGACTGCCACCTCAAGAAATTCCCCTCCCGCAAAGCCAGGGAGGTGGTCGAGGAGGTCCGAACACCCCGCCCCCTGAAATTTCGATTTATGTTAATAAAATAACAATGATATCGTCTTTTTGTGAAAAATTCTGCCTTTTCTACTGTTTTGAACTCACCCACCCCCCGAAAAGTTTTTCTGGGTACGGCCCTCCCCTACCCGATTCAAAGAAATGAGCGTATATTGTGCGAATCCTTGTTCAATTTGAAGTTATTTCATACCCAAAAAAAATTTAGAGTATTTGTACCACTATCAACAAATTACTGAGGAAATTATTTGAGAAATGCGTAAATACGGGCCTGGGACAGTTAAGGGGTTAAGATAAAAATAGGTCCCAAAATCATCTGCTTGCTTTAATTTCTGTATCACGACAACACACACACATACACTCGAAATAAAGGTGAATAAATAGAAATAAATAAATAAATGAAGAATAAAAAAAATTGAAGTAATGTAATATATATGCTTGAGTTTCTTAAAAAAGACATTCACGTAAAAAATTTAGAAATGGATAGCAAAAGAAAGTTTAATCGAACAGGAAAAGAAAACATTAAAATTCTAATACTTTTGATCTGGGTATTTTGGTCACTCTGCGGCCTATGTGACATATGAGACGGTGTGAATTAGGTTGAACAAAAATTGGATCTATGGCAGACGCTAATTCACTTGCTAACGGTAACTCCAGGGACGTAGACGGGGTTAAACCGAGGGGGCTGGACCACCCCCGAAATTTAAATTGTAAATTGGTTGTCAGTAATCAAGCCCTTTTATGAAAAGTCCATCCTTTTGTGATCTGCCCTTTTTTTCAGTCTAACGTATCTGGATAACTCGATATACTATATACAGGGTGTCCCAAAAAGGTGGTAGCGGGCTTTATCCATTAGAGATAAGGCGGACAGTGTAACGAAACAATACAGTATGCAGATGAAAAAGTTTTATAGAATCTAAGACACTCTTTCACTTTGCAGAATTATAAAAATCACACAGAGTTAATAAAGTGATTAAGTCTGTTAATGAAGTGATAATAGTCGAGCTTTTTTCATGAAAATTTTTTCCATTAAAACCCGCGTCCTAGCCCCACCATGGCCAAGTGTATCCGGGTTTGGGGGGTAAAAATTTATGAAAATTACGGTGTTTAAACTTCGAATTAGTTTGTAATGCAAATTTATGTTAGATATAACTTCATAATGTGGCAGGAGCCTAGCAAGAAAACATTTTCGGTGGGGAGGGGATATGAAATGAATCGTGAATAAATAAACGGAATTTCTGCACGACATAAAACATTTCTGCAAATTAATCCAAAACTATCGGGTGGGGGGTGGGATTTATATATCCCGATCCCCTCTACCCCTGTAATGTGGAATTGTGCAGTGGTGTTTAAATGGAGTTATTAAAAATGAAATCTAAAATAGGTGAGCATTTTGTCACTGAACGTTTTCCAGATTAGGGATGGACGCGAGACGAAAAATAAGAGTCTCGCGTCTCGCAAAATAGCCTAAAAGCTTTGTCTCGTCTCGCAAGAAAGCTGTCAATCTCTGTCCCGTCTCGCAAAAAAGCCGTCTCGCGTCCATCCCTATTCCAGATAAACTTTTGAAAATCTTTCAAACAAACACAATAAAAATAGAAAAATCCAGGTATATATTAAATAGAATAATTTCTGATACAATATTCGTCGAAAATAACTCTTCCGTCGTGTTTGCTTTCTAAGAAAGATGTTTAATATATATCTCTCGAATTTGAACCGTGGATAATTTTTTAAATCATCAATTTCATAAAATTATGCTGTAACGTCGCCGAAAATGATAGATTTTTTTTTTTTTTTTTTTTTTTTTTTCCAATTCTAACTCATGATGGAACTTTGACCGCTGACATTTGTTAAGAAGAATTAATTAACGCATGTTAAGTAGAATGACAAAATAATTTAATATCTGTCTTCCTGACGAAATTTCTGTGGAAATGAGAAACGAACATTACTGTCATTTAAAAGAACTCCCCCCCCCACCCCCTCATAGGCTGTGAGTTTCCATGTTTTTTTGAGTGCGTTTTTTATTATGCAATACGCTAATGATGTTAATTTAAATGTATTGCAGAATCACTCACCTTATTAAATCCTTTTGCATCTGCTGTGTCTTTGTCAATAACTATCAATTACGTTAACTTGATCGCAGCGCTGCAGCTGTGTACATACTTTTTTTCAGGTGTTGTTGACGAGCTTTAAATTGCGCCCTTCGGCGGCAATGGTTTTCCGAGTTCATAAATAATTCATTTCCTGCATTCACTGCCCGTTAATGTGCTGGATAGGTGTCTGCCGGTAATTATTCAGTACGCTGGCGGTATTTGTTCTGAATTCCATAGACTAAATAGTTTTATTGGATTAATTAATGGGTTAAATTTTATTTTTTGAGTTCTGCTTGACACACCAAATGCTTCTTTTGATAGGGTTGTGTTGCATGTAAACCGTTATTCAACTAAAAAAAAAAAAATGCTTTCAAGATTAACTGCACTTATTAAGTTGTAATTAAATTCAGTCGTTAAATGTCATTCATTCTGGTAATTTTCCCCGCTGCTCGTTGTTAATTATATGCCATGACAACTTGGTGTTCGTTTGAAACGCTTGCGGAAATGAGAGTAAATTTCTACCTGAACTCCCCTTCCATTCACTGATTAATTTAGAAAGAACGTTTTTTACATGGAATAATAATGATGATGATGATAATAGTAGCGCATTGTAAACATTCTAAACGCCATTGAGGAATTGTGTTTTTAAAACAAGGTGAGTACCCAACTGCGCGGTTGTTTACGGCAGGGATGGGCAAACTTTTTCGGTCGCGGGCCAAAAATCGAAAAAAAAAAAAAGTTTGGCGGGCCAAGATAAATTTTTCTTAAAATTTCAAGAATATACAAGTATTACAATTTAAATATGTTAATGAGATGAATGAAATTGCGATTTCATTTTTAAAAGTTCCTAATATTGAGGTTCGAAGTGAGATGCGCACTGATTCTAAGGAACGAGGCTAAATGCTCATCTGTCAGCCTACTTCTGAAAGAATTCTCTCTAAGGTTCATAGTTGAAAACACTTGTTCTCATAAGATGAAGCAAACACAGCACTGATTTTCTGGGCGTGAGATATTAAATTTGGGAAACTTACTTTCGATAATGATATATAAAACTCTAACTTTGGCATATTTAGAAACAACAGCTTGAGATGATTGTTAGATTCAATTCAAGCTGCAAATCTGACCTCACTGCTTCACAATTTACGTTGAAAGGCATGGTAAAAATATCCAATTCTGTTTGAATGGCACTGAAATCTTGAAATCTGCGTTCGAACTCAAAATGCACTTTTTTCAAACCATCTTCATAATTCTTAATATGGATATATGATATATATATTTTCTTTCAATTTCCGTCGGACTGGGTAATTAAAATTCCACCCGCGGGCCGGATAAAACCTTCCGGGGGGCCGGATTTGGCCCACGGGCCGTAGTTTGCCCATCCCCGGTTTACGGAAAGAATCATTTAGCGCAGTGGTTCCTAACTGGTGGTCCACGAACAAGTTCTAAGTGGCCCGTGAAGCGAGTGAGTTTTCACAATTTTATGAAGAGCAAAAAGCACAATTGTTTACGGTCTTTTTAAGAGGATTTAAAAAATGCTTCATAATCCTTGCAAAATATTATATACGATTCGATAAAATAATGTATCATATCAGCAATCTTTTGTCTATGGCTTCAAGTATATGTAAACAGGATGGATTCACTATTATCAGCATCATTGAGGTAGTGGAAATTTTCAACGCTTTTTTGAATTTTTCATTTTATATTACATTTTGTGCTAAAAGTTTTATAGTTTTTTAAAAAAATTTATCCCCGCCCCGGGAAAGAATTCTTTTAAGTGGTCCGCGGATAAATTTGAAGGTGAAAAGTGATCTGCAGGTTAAGTTGAGTTGGGAACCACTGATTTACATAGGCTTTTAAGCTGTGATCCGCGAAACCCTGAGGGTCCCCGTAACCTCTGAGAAGGGGGGGAGCGCTAAATTATGAAAGTGGTTGTACACTCATTGCCGTAAAAATTAGCGCAACAAGAAAGAGTTGTTAGAATGAAACGAAATTTTACATATATAAGTGTACAACGTCGATATAAGTAAATGCCTATCAAAATCAAACTGATATTCATTGCAGGAAAAACTACAAACGAATGGAGGTTTTTAATACCCTGTGATACACCTCTAGCGTGAATGCATGATGCATGCATGCAGGATGGTCACAGGCATAGAAGTCCCTTAGTAAAACCTGTATAATGCGACCACCTTCAGGCATAAGGAAATTAGTCATCTTACAAAGATAGCAAGTGTGGTGATGGTAAAGTGAAATTTTACAAAAGTGGGTCACTAATATGTATATGGCCTCTTTACCGAAGGCCAGGTTATTGTAAATGTTTTTTGAAACAGTTATAAAATTAAATAGCAAATTAGACATTATGTAAGACGCATAAGAAAGAGAATAAATTAGCAAAATATTTTATTTTGAAAAGCCAAAAACTGTAACACATATTTGTAATGGATATAACAAGAAATTTCGGTGCCATATAAATCCATTTAGGCATTTTTGCGGAAAAACAACACAATTTTGTATAAAATATCGTCCCAGATGGTTGGAGTAAAGTTTTCTGATGTTTTCTGAGTCTATTGATTGCTGTATTTCATTTTATTTTCTCTGTTTGCTGTTTTACTGATATACTCATAATAAGCTGAAAGTTCGCAGAAACTTTTTTTTTTGTTCTTAATATCGACTCTTTTTCACCGGTACACAACACAGTCCACGACAAAATACTGCCAATGTACGGCGTCACCATCCTCGAAATGCCTTTGCACGGCTGACTTTCCTTTTAGCTTTCTCGAGTCTCTTGCCCGCCAACATATTTTAAATGAGGCATTTTTTCATCGAAATTTGAAATGGGAGACCCATCACCATGTCCTTTGTCGTAGACGTCGTAATCTTTAATCCATTCTTGCTGGCCGTTATCAGTAGAGTCGCCTCCAGCTTTTGGAGCGGATTTTCGAGAAGATGCTTGATATTTTGTCCACATTACGTCTGGCACAAACAGAACTTCTGATTCTTCCAGCATAAAAGAATGCTCTTGCATTAGCAATGTCGGCGGTCGTTCGTTTTCCTGATACCTCAGAATACCTTGGACGAGATTGGTAGCCTTGCGAATTTCTGTGGCATTTAGAAGTGTGTTGGGAAATTTTTCATGGAATGATTTGCAGAAGGTCGAGAACTGGAGTGATTTAAACAGAAGTGGATAAACGTCCTCCCAGCTTTTACGCTTGCTTGACAAAACCTCTGGCATCTTAACGGAAGACCACATGTTCAGGCAAAGCACTCCAAAAAACCAGACATCGAATGATTTACCATCGACACCAAGACAGTGACCATTATCATTCCCTGCTTCAGGAGGTCAACTGTAAGCTTTCAGGCCGTATCTCTTTACTTTTTCCGTGCATTTGTCCGTAAAAGATATCATAACGTTCTCTGCCTGCACGTCTAAGTGGCATAAATCAACGCTGTGTAAATAATGAAGGCCTTGTAAAATATCAGACAGCCATTTTTTGGTTAAATCAAAACTTTCTGAGCTGTTACAAAATTTGCGGTCTTCTAAAACTTGATTTAGTGTCTTCTCGTACAGTGGCGTGAGAAAAATATTATAGTCTGGTTGCCGTACAATTTCCAGCAGCCGAAGAACATTTGGATGGTCTAATTTGTGCCACTCTGTAAATTCTGAAAGAGATGTCGCATCTTGAGGCACGATCTTAGCAGCTAACTTTTGATTGCTGGTTGTTTTCAGAGCAGCCACATATCCAAAAGATCCAATTCCTATTTTTGCAAGTACACTGCAGTTTCTATTTTTCAGAACTCTAACCGCTTTACTAAAGACGGCACTTCGATAATTTCTTTTCGGTGCAAAAGCATTTTTAATTCTATCCATTGTAATCTCCTCTAGTATAAGGTATATCCAAGTCTAGTATATCCAAGCTCCAAGAAAGACCAGTCGCATCAGTGTGAATACAGCTATTTTTTTTTTTCGCCTTTTATTTAATAACTTTTAAGCTAAATCACATAGGAACAGTAACATTATTTAACGTGTTTAGGTAACAATCACAGTGCATATATTTTTGTAAGCATTGTTGTAAACTTCCAACTGTTGATAAACAGTTCATTATATTTTTTTTTACAGATTATTTTCGCTGAAAGTATTATTAACACACATCTGATCAGTGCATACATTGACATTCATTGTTAGAGAAATAATATTGTTGCCATCATCAGCGATAATTCTAGTCTTTCGAACTGATTACTGGCTCACTTTAATGCCCGTTAAACTTGAATTTGCAACATACTACTTAAAAAATCAAAACCATCGTTTTTCGTCCATGTTATTTCACTATGTATACTGTAAATTAATATAAACTTTTAAAACTTATAATGCGTCAAAATTTCGAATTAATGAATTTTCAAAAAGCAAAATTTGACTGTGTAAAGTTTAAAGATCAAAGATCTGTGCAAAATTTCAAGCCGATTGGTAGAACGGTGTGGATTCATATCAGAGACGTAGGCAGGGGGGTGGCATGGGGGCCTAGGCAGCCCCCGGAATTTTGGATTTTCGTTAACTGGATGCCAATAAATCAAGCATTTTTGTAAGAAATTCTATCTTTTTCATCCCCGATCTTTTTTTTCTCGCTACCTCATTGATTTGTGTACTTAGACAAAGAAACTTTTCACATTTATTACATCATTTAGTCAAACAACGTTTTCCGTGATTGCGAAGCTTTTAACTGTTAAGTATGTTTAGTTAATTTAATTGCTTGAACTGGCATTTACGAATTAAATGCCTCTTTTAAATATTATGTTTTGTTGCCTTACCGAGCTTGGTATTATTAAATTATGGGCGACAGCGAATTTCAGCCACTGCGTATGCAGTAATTGAGTGCGTTAATAAATGCACGTGTTCAGGCGAATTTCACTGAATCTCTTAATTCGTGTTAAGCGCGAACGTGTCAGCTTTAGTTCGTGTGATAAGTAACGGCTTCTGCATTAAATTTTGCTGACGTCCCGCCATAGGCGTAGAGTTATATGGGCCCGTGGGGCTCGAGCCCCCCCAATAAATTGTGAATAGGGGCTGAGCCCACCCAATAATTTACCTCTAAATACAGAAAATTAATTTATACTAACATAAAAAAGTATTCACGCCATTTACAAACGTTTAAAAAAACCTTTACTTGTACTTTTAAAAATTTTCTTCTTTTGATTTCAATCATGATTTTCATTGTGACGCCACGAAACACCCAATGTTACTATAAGCTGCCGTCGCCAGGTTCTGGTTCATTAAAATCAGATTATGTAATGTGAAGTATGAAATGAAGAAAAGTTCAGATGTGTCTAAAATGCACTATCTCATCGAAAATGGTTTTTTTTTTTTTTTTTTTTTTTTTTTTACTTTGCTACTATTTTTAACTTAACATGGTAGGAAGATACTAACATGGATACTTACCTTACATAGGCTTAGAATTCTATGGACCCATAGAGCTCGAGCGCCTCCAATAATTTACACTTATATATAGTAAGTCATAGCTACCAACTACTGCGGAATATAATTAACCACTTTTTGTTAACAGTATATTTTTTACTTATTTTTTTCAAAATAGTAACCAGCTCGCAGCACAAAACTTTTGCTATATTTTAAGCCGAAAAATCATGTAGAAAAAGTGGTTAATTATATTCTGTAGTAATTGGCAGCTATGCGTAAGTTATATGTACGTGAATCAGTGCGTAGCCAGAAATTTTTCATGGGGGGGGGGTTTACGACTTCTGCAACTCACATATAGGTATACGGGTGTATAAGGGAGTGAAGAATATACATTTTGTATGGCAAAAAATTCCTCATGGGGGTGGTTATGACCCCCCTAACCCCACCCTTGGCTACGCCACTGACGTGAATACATGTGGTTGTGGGGCCCGGCCCCCCCCAATAATTTTGAAAACTTTACGCTTATGGCTCTAGCCCTTTTTAAACCCTGTTCATATTGACTATGCACATGCAACGTTCGGGTCAACATGCCCCGAACATCGAATACTAACTACAGGAGTTTAATTTTTACAAAATTATAAAACTACATTAATATTAAGATAAATAATTCCTCTAAAAAATAATAACATACGATACAGGGTGGCTATAATTAAAGTTCCCCGTTCCCCTATAAAGTGTTCTACAGCGGAAACGGGTGAGCCGATTGCCACCCAATTTGGCATGCGGACTGTGCACAAGATGCGCTCAAGGAAGCTTAAAAAATATATTAGTTCAGAAATGTCCACCAGGTGGCGCTTTGCATCATGAAATTAGCTTAACAATGACCCAAATAAGTTTAAAAAAGGCTAAAAAACTATTGAATAAATGTTGAAACTGTCTTTACATATCGAATTGGCCATTTCCGTTGTTAAATTTGCTGTTTTTCATACAAAGCGCCACCTAGTGAACATTTTTTGAACTAAATTTTTTTTTTCGAAATGCCTTGAGCGCATCCGCTGTATTGTTTTTAAACTGAAGTTTAACTGTAATCACCCTGCATATATTTGAAAAATAATGCAACAGACACAAAAACATGAGTATATTAATGAAATGTAATATTTAGTACTTTTCAGATGTTTTGATTGACATATTGGACAAAAATTAGATGTTGCATATGTGTTAGCTATAATTTCTGTACAATATACCTACACTCTCTGAAAAACTCGTCTTTATATTTTAATTTATCCTACATTTTTCAACGAATGATTCCCGTGCTCTATGGAAACGTAATATGTCCGTGAACTTTTCTCAAAATTTGAAGAGGAGGAAAAAATTTCGTTAAATCCAAAGTTTCTTCAATTGACAGGAGTGAGAGAGAGAGAAAAAAAAAAAGGAACGGATATTCGTCAAATAACGGAGATATTTCGGCAGCATTACTGCCAGAAAAATTCCCATTAAAAAAATATATATATACTTTTTGTTTTGAGAATGCGTTTTTATACACCAATCTTTGCACATTTTCCAACGAATGATTTTCGCACTCATTGGAAACGTTACATTTCTGTGAATTTTCTCCGAAAATTTCTTTGAATCTGAAGAAGTTTCTGCAGTTGCCACGAGAAAAAAAAAAAAAAAAAAAAAGAAACGGATATTCATCTAATAACGGAGATATTCTGGCAGCACTGCTGACAGTAAAATTTCCGTGAATTGTAGAAATACTTTTGGAGAGTGTATATGTGTCATCCAACTTACAGAGAGAATTTCTGCAACACCAAAATGGCCTTCAATATGAGAAAAATATTATTAATAATAATATATATTTCCATATGTTTCAAATTTATTCCGGAATGTTTCGTAGCTCTTTGAAGTTCGCTTTTTGTTGTAATTGTGAATAGTATAGCTTATAAAGAGACATTCTAAGTAAATTTTTTCCTGTTTCTTCAGCAAATGGATTCTTTAAGGCTGTTCTACCTGAAAACGGAGGATTCCGGTTGATTTTCGACCAACATAGGGAGTAAACTTATAATCACATAACTTTGAGAATTTTCAGAATGTTTCCTTTAAAACTAGAATAAGAACTGACATTGCGATAAAATTTGAAAAGTTATTTAATTTTTTTAAACATATTATTAAACTTGACACTTTTTTTAGAGAAAACGCTATTTTCTCGAATTTTACCCAAGATTAGAAATAAATTTACGATGATATAATTATGAGAATTTTCAGAATGTTTCCTCAGAAACTAGATTGGGAACTGACATTGAGATAAATTTTGAAAAACAATTTATTTTATTTTTTTTAAATAGTGAAACTTGGCACTTTTCCAGAGGAAAACGTTTTTGATAGACTTTCACTTAAGATGAGAAATGAACTTATGATGCTGGAAGTATGAAAATTTTTAGACTGTTTCTTCAGAAACCATACTGTGAACTGAAACAAATTTAAAATTTGAAAAGTTACTTCATTTTTTGAAAAAAAAATTATTAAACATGCCACTTTTTCGGAGAAGTCTGCTTTTTGGTTAACTTTCACTACAGATAAAAATAAACTTACATTCCTAGAACAATGAAATTTTTCAGAATATTTCTTCGGGAACTGTACTGTGGACTACTGCAAATTTAAAATCTGAATAACCAGTCAGTTTTCATAAAAAGAAAGAAGGAAAAACATTGTTTTTTAAACTCAAATTCAAAATTGGCTGACTGAAATTTTTTTTTTCAAAAGTAACTTTGAAGTATAAATTTATAGATGTATTTAAGAATGTTTTGGGGCCAAAAATGTACTGCATTTTGCTTTTTACAAATTTTATAATTGAAACTCGTAATTGTTTATGAAACCTAATGAACATGACTTCTGATCAAGATTTAAAATAAAATTACAGTAGAAAAGCTCTGAAAAACTTATAATGGTTCTTCTGAAACTACTTTACGATGCTTTATGAACATTAAGTTTATAGGAGCAATTTAATTTAAAAAATAAGTAAATAAATGATGATATTTCAGACGGAAATTCAAAGAATTTCAGCAGTTTATCGCGTTTCAATCGAATTTCATTAGAAAAAATCAACTCGCGCTGATCTCTAATACTTACTACAATATTTTACATCAAGAAATGTCCATTTTATCGTTTTAATTTTAAAGTTATAATTATATTTCTAAAATTTTTCAGAGAAATTCTAAAAAATACAGCTAACAATTGTGTCCATTACATGAATAAAGATGGCGTGACATGTATGCTTGGACCCCCAAACCACCCATATTTCAAGCTTTTCCCCTAGTCCCCGATTCGACTTTCGCTCATCAGGTTAAACAGCCTTAAGAAAGCTGTTCAAAAGTTGTTTATTTCTTAAAAGAACAGCTTTAAAACTTTTCAGATGAACAAGTTTTTCCTTGATGTCAAGCATAAAGACAAGCTTACGTCTCAAAATTTTAGTATTAGGGATGGTAACATATTAATTTAGTCACGTTCTGATGATATTTTCATTTCAAAAATCGAAAAACAGCGGTGTTTATTGCTTAAAGGTTAGCAAGTAACTGCGCTGTTCTTAATGTCAAAAGCCGCCAAGATTGGCCACTTTTGGCGATTTGTCGCCAAGATTGGCGTCAAAAATAAGTTTCAAAAACCGAACTCCGCTTGGCGATATCTTCTAATAGCAATATCATATAACAATTTTTCAAATGAAATTACTTTAAATGAAGCGCATCAAAAATTAGTACATTTTCGTAAACGTGCTAAGAAGTCATGTGGTGTCCACATCATATTTTTTATTGCAAGGTCACGACGGCAGCGTAATTGAGCGACTAATGTAGAAGTATGTAAGGAAATTGTTCTTTAAGGAAAGAGCTGATCGATTATCTAGGTATTATAAAGACAATTTTCCCTGTGAATAATGAAGGAAATGGCAATCTGGTAGCGTAGTACACAACAACTTTTTGTCGGGGTGGAAGAATCAATGAAATCTTGCTCAACCACGGCGCCCTTTGACCCTAATCCTTAAGTGTCTTTGTTGGGAAAGCTTCATTGTAACTTTAAAAGCTGTCACGTCCGAGAAGTTAATATTTCACAGTGATTACGAAAACGTGCCAGGATGTTTTGAGACGGCTTAAACGGATGATGTCATCACATCAGATGATGTTCCATTAATTGCGGATTTGCCACTCAGCTTATGCGACGAATTTTAAAATTTCATCGGGTTAAAAGGGGAAAAAATGAAAGACAGGGTCATATGGGGGGGAATTACCGGTCATTCTGTGACCGGGGCAAATAATGGTCTCTCACGTTATAGCATTATTTTTTTTTTACAAAACCGCAAAGTCATGCTTAAACATTCTATTTTCTTATATCAAGTTCAAAAACAATGCAAGTATAAAGCAAATGAGAGAAAAAAAAATACTTTTTACACTACTATAAAAACATCTTCAAAAAAGATTGTCTCTAAAAATCATGATTTTTTTAAAAAAGATTCAGTCTGTGAAACATTTTTGAAAAAACAATTTTGCTGACGCTGTTTCTTAATTGCAGATGGTCTAAGTTTTTCTTATGTATACATATATTTTTTCTTCATTATTTAATTTTTTTTAAAAGTATACCAATTTATCCCCCAGTTTGCTGGGGTAATTCTGGGTCACTGGGGTAATTCTTGTGGAGTGGTATTTTTTGATATTTTAGGTGTTTTTTAAATTTATTTCGGTGTAAAAATATTAGTATTTACTTTAACTGTAAAATTATATTATACTTTAGCTGTAAGACATAGACAGTTCCCGAAATGTAAAACGAGCTAATTTGGAACTGCTTAGTGAAAATAAGATTGAAGAAGCTGCGACAAATAAGTTGCAAAAAAATTCCTCCTTAGAAGATTCTAAGAACTTGCTAGAAGGAATTCATGCTGCACGTGAAGAGCAGAAATATTTTGTTGTGTATCATGATCAGGCCCGGACTGGCCAGGGTGTCCGACTGTCTGCAGACGGGTGGGGGCCCTCCCTGCTGAGGGCGGGCCCCCAAACAGAAAAAAAAAGTAAGAAAATAAAAAAAAAGTGCTATACTGATAGCACTTGAATAACGTTTTACACATAAAAATTTTTTTGCAGCTGCAATTGCGCCCCAGAAGGCTTCAAAACACTTCATTTTAAATGTAGTTCTCAAAATTTTTTGAGTGAGGGTTCCCGAATGAACAAGGGATTCATTAATATGAATGACGCATATTAATTAATAGATCAATATTTTATTAATGCATTAATTATCAATCATAATTAATTAATAATAACACCATACCTCCCCCCAAAGTTAACACCCCGAAAGTTAACGCATCCTATTATTTATCGGTTGCACAATAACCCGGGCTCCCTCTTCTCTTGAGACGGGCGGGCCCCTACCCTCCCAGTCCGGGGCTGATCATGATTAAAGAGACTAAACGTTTCGGGAACAGTCCCCAATTTCAGAACTTTTTTCAGTTTGTCCCCAAAATGCAAAACAACTGGGGACAAAATTTTAATTAAAATACTTATTTCTTCCCAATTTAAAAAGAAATCAATCATGTTTCCTTATTTTATGAATGTTAATATTGTTCTAGTTGAGAGAATTGAATTTATAAAATGTCCCCAATTTTTGTTTCAGAATTGAGGACACAACGCTGATTAGACCGCAATTCTTTCCACAAAAGTAATCTTACTATTTAATTTTTTTTCTTAAATACAACACATTAGATAAACAAAAAAATCTGTTTGTGTGCTAAATGATGATAATTTAGAATATTATTTACTTTTGATATGCATTACTATGAGAAAAAAGGTGACCCATATTTACCATGTTGTGTTTTTTAAGGCAAACCTACACCAGGGGTAACTGCCTAGGATGGGGTATGCCTTGGTAGGAGGACTTTCTAACGCCATATTTATCCCATATCTGACCCATAATTCCCCAACTCAATAATTTAAATAAAATTAATAATAATTCAACTTCAGGTAAAGTGATTATTTGAATAATTTCCAAATTATTTAAGCTTACTTCGTGCCAAAATAAATCATTTTATCTTTCATACTTTAGAAAATATTTAGCTGTTTTTTTTTTAACCCATAATTCGCCCATATGACCCTAAATCTTTTCAAGCACATCGATTGTAAAAGATTTTCTATCGTAACAGTCTTTTGTGCCAAATTTGGCGTACAATTGTTATGTAAATTTAATCGAAGACAAATTCATTGTTGACAAACTTTAGTGAGAAAAGATATTTTCTAAAACGTGAACTTTTTTTAATGTCGAAATGTATTACATCAGACACTGTAAAAGCAAATAAATTGTTGACTATGTTACATTTTGGGTCGGAGTGTTAGCACTATACCTCAAGTAGGGTCTTATACTGCCGTGCATGAAATTTTCACTATTTACAGTAGTTTTGGAAGGTCAAATGAACGAATTTTTGGTGCGCTTGCTTCCATTGATTCCGTTAAATGGTATGCGAGTGTTTATTCGATTAATTGGACCAGTTTTTTGAGAAACCAAATAAGCCACTCTTTTGACGAAAATGGTTGTGCAGCAAAAACCTGTAACTTGTGGATGATCCTCAGGGTTTCTCAGTAAAACAACTTCAGGTGGTTGGTTCTTTTGGAGATGCATAAGTGATCTGACTTGAAGGGTTTCTTTTCTGAACATGCATGCAGGGGTGGCCCGACACGGTAAGGTGAGCATCGCATCGGGGCGTCATTTCGAACTCAAAAACCTAGAAAAACTTGATCTATAGCATAAAAGGGGGGCTCCACGTACCCTAGGGCCGCCCCTGCGTCCATCCACAAATCATCAGGATCTGACTGTGACAATTTTGAACCAGGGCACTTTTAATATTTTATACCCCTGTATACAGCTGTCTCAATTTTCGTGTCCTTGTAGATGGTTTTGAACCCAATTTTTTGGGCCTCACCATTGGCACAGTGGTTATACCAGTGAAAGTGGTAGACGGCCGAAGTGTGAAGGTACCGGGTTCGGGTCTCATCGCGCGGCTGTCGATCTAACGTTCTAGAGTTTTGGTAGGTTTTCTCCAGACGTAACGTGAATACGCGTTAAAACCCTTCACGAAGTCCTCCTACGAAGGCACTAACGTAGCGTTGCCATAATCACACAAACAAACAAATAATTTTTTGGACTAATTATGTATGTGTGTCCGGGGCACGTGCCCGAAGTGCTCGTGCGGTAATCACAGCCTGCTAGTGATAAGTTTTTAAAGGAAATTCATTTTCGCCAAAATAGTGACTTATGGAGATTTCTCAAATAAGCGGTTTAATTGGATTTATTGGTGTGATCATTTCGAACGATTTTTTTTTTTTTAGTTCAATCGAATGTATTTTTCCTGCTACAGCTCAATGTATAAACTTGCTCTTAAAACTACAGCGATTCTTTAAGATGTGCTTAAGACGGTCATTTCGCAGTGGAACTCTTCATCACTTTCTCCTTGAAAAAAAATCAGTCGGGTGTACTGGGTAGGAGCAAAAAGTTAAAAGAAAGTAACAAACTAATTGAAACAAAACACTTTTTTTTTTTCAAATAGGGATTAAAGGAAGACTGATGCAATAATCTCAAGCCAGGAACTGCGTCAATGTTACTTGGAATATTTCTTCTTAATGTAAACCATAATAAAATGCGAAATGATCTTTCTACTTATCTGTATTCGCGAGAGGCAATAAATATTTGTTGTATGACTGTTTTTTATCATTTGAGTTCTGGATACTTTTTCTTTGTTTCTTTCTGAGCAGCAACCTTTTATTATTATTTTTTTCCTTTAATCGTATGATACAGAATTTTGTTACACAACCATTTTCCTTTTTCGCCGCTGTGAAAAAGAAAAATATTAATAATCTCTTGATGTCAATCGCATCACGATTGTAAATGTTACAGTACTATCTTGATGACCCGACATATAGGAGACCAGACTACCACGCGATTACCGAAAAATTCTAGATAAGAGCCAGTAGCGGATCTAGGAAAAACAAACAAAAAATCTGGAGGGGGTACAAGTACTTTTTGTCCCCGTTTTCTTGTAAATTTATTTGAACTTACAATGTAAGTCAGTACTCTATTTGTAAACTTGGTTTGTCTGGGGGTGGGGAGCAACACCTCCTACATATATACTCGGGGCAAACCTTACCTGATAACAGAGGAGAAGGCTAGAGGAGCCTTTTCACTACTTTCCGAATGTATCACTCCGACACTCGTTTCTCTTTTCAATTATTTGGCTGTCAATATCACAAAGCAACCCAATCGCAAGGCGAATCTGGATGTCTGATTCCCTCCAGCACGAAAGAGGTCTATCATTGGTGAAGCGTCTGTGAAGGCGTTACATCTAATTTCTGACTTAATTTCGTAATCCTTTTAATTATTGAATTCAAATAAGATAAATATGCAATTATTTTATAACATACACTTTATTTTAGCACTTAACAGTTGATAAATGTCTTAGTTCTGTAAAAAACAGGGCAAACGAAAAGAACTATTTGAAAGCGGCGGAATCACACGGTCTGCAGCATTCCCTCCATTATCAGGTTAGCTGTGCCCCGAAAGCCTATCAACTCAAGGTTTGTCGTCATAACTAGGCCTACGAAAATGACGTCATTACAGTTTTATTTCCACAAAGTAAAACTATTTAAAATTCCTGGTGAATGCTACAAATATTAGAAAATATCTTAAATTAATCATTTAAATTAAAATACTTTTCTCATACAAAATTATTTATTATGATCTATTTGCTTATCAAGCAAAATACTTTTCTCATACAAAATTATTTATTATGATCTATTTGCTTATCATATTGTCTAATGAGTCATGGTAAAAACTGCCATTCGTCGTAAAATTATATTTTTTCTCTCAAGTTATTAAAGTATTGCCATTCATCAGTAAATTCACCAGAATTTTTTAATAGTTTTATTTTGTGAAAATAAAACTTTTAAATGTAGGCCTAGTGATGACGTCAAAGCTTGGTGACGTAGGTGTTGTTAGGCTTTCTTTATCAAGGAGATGATGTGGGGGGGGGGAGAACGTGCCCCTGTGCCCAGTCCCTGGTATCCGCCAGTGAGATCTCTTGTTTCTGACACAAATTTAGAAGTCATCTGTGCTTTCATCATTTGGTCGACATTGTAGTACACAAGACAGACACACTACAAAATACATTGGGTAAACTACAAAAAAATCTGGAGTGACTCCACTCGACTTTCCGAACGCTTACGATTAAGATTATTACCAACCATTTAAATAAATTTTAATCGATGAATAATTGAAACATATATACCAAATTGAAGCTCAATCGAATGCGCCGTTTAAACGCCAGCACACGTTCAAGAATTTCTCCCCATATGCCATAATGTAAAAGAAATCTTTGTCGTAGTCCTGTACTAAGTCCTCTACACATCACAATCAATACCGATCTTACGATGGTGGTTTATAACATGTATACCCAATTTGAGCTCAATCAAATGTACCGTTTAAACGCTAGCGCACTTTCAAGAATTTCCCCCCATAGGCCATAATGTAAAAGAACTGTAGCCCTGTAGAAAAACTATAAGTCCTATACACATCAAAATTAATACCGGTCTTACGATGGTGGTTTATAACATGTATACCCAATTTGAGATCAATCGAATGTACCGTTTAAACGCTAGCGCACCTTCAAGAATTTCCCCCAAAGGCCATAATGTAAAAGAAATCTTTGTCGTAGGCCTGTAGAAAAACTATAAGTCCTATACACACCAAAATCAATACCGGTCTTGCAACGGTGGTTTATAACATATATACCCAATTTGAGCTCAATCGAATGCCCCGTTAAGGAGCTATCGTGTTCACACATACTTACATACATAGAAACATCTCGTAAAAATAACATCAATGAATTCAGAAGACCTCAAAACGTGTCAATACACCAAAATCTCGAAGTCGAATTTTTTCATGATTACAATACTTTCCTTACATGGTACATGTTCGAAAAGTAACAATGACGGAAGAGCGAGAGAAGCACAAAAAGCGAGCATGCTTGTTTACATACGCGCTGCTCAGTGGATCGGAAGACAAAATGGCACGTGCGACTGTCGGATTATTGAGCGTGCCCGACTAACCAACCGCCGGACTATCAAGAATGTTGCTGTACTTCCAATGTACTGACAAAATTTTCGATACTGTATCTTGTGATGCGTAAGACAGTGACCAAGAATGCTTAAGTCATGCATTAAATATGCTGCATTAGCTAAATTCCGAACATTATGTTGTTCGATTTCGGATTCGGCTAAGAAAAATTATCTGGCTTTTGTCAGCAAACAATGAATCGACTCTCAATCTTCCTTGTTAAACCATCCGGTTTTCCAATCCAGTGGTCCACAAGGGCTTTTCCTATTGAACAGCAAATACCTAATTTATATATATATATATATACACATACACACAGTAGAACCTCGGTTTAACGAATTGATTAGGATCCACAAATCCGTTCGTTAAATCGAAGCAATTCGTTAAATCGAACCTCGATTTAACGAATTGATTAGGATCCACAAATCCGTTCGTTCAATCGAAGTAATTCGTTAAATTGAATATCATTTTTTGTAAAGAGTATGGTATAAAAATATCAATGCAAAATACCCTTAGATATAGGTATGAAAACAAGAGTGATTATTGTTTACTACGAGCTTAAAAATTATAATATAATTACTTTAGGAGATGAACTTTAAAAATTATCTAAATTCTTTAATGTTACTTGCTCTTAAAACTTAATACGTACATACTTATTGGCATTTTGGAAAGAAATCTTTGATATTGCTTTGTTTTTGTGGCTTATTTTGACTTTCCAAAGTTCTTTGTGGATATTATAGTAACTTCAACAAACATCGTCAACCTCGTGAGACAAAAAAAAAAAAAAAAAAAAAATTGTGCTCAAGCTGCAAACTGCTTCTTGGAATGTCCCCTTTTTAATTAAATTTCCGTTTCTTCGTCAACTTCGCTGCTTTCAGAATCTTCATTCTCTTTCTATTCACTATCGCTGGTACTTAGCTGTACATCGCAAGACACATATTCTGTAACATTTCCAGTACTAGGAACATCTTCCCATCCAGGCATTGGATCATGGTTATACACGGCGAAATTGTAAATAACTATTTCTGTATCGCTGTCTTCGTAAATTCAAAGTTTTAGTTTTATGTGCGAATTTTATTTCAGCGATTGTTGTCCGTTAAATCAATGCTGAAAATTCGCTAAATCAGAGCATTTTATAGCACCCTTTTTGTCGGGACAGAAAAAAACATTCGTTAAATCAAAGTACGTTAAATCGAGGTTCGACTGTATAATACTAATAATAAGCAAATGGTATAGGTTTAATAAAATAAATCAGAAAGGGTTGCGATGAACCAAAAAATTAATATTTAAGTGATTTTTTGTGGTTTTAAAATAAATTAGATTTAACAGGATTTCGACAAGAAGCGATCGGTTGCACTGATGAATTGAAGATTGGGCTCTTTCGAAAAAAAAAAAAAAAAAAGAATTACATGAAAAACGGTAGAGATCCGAGTTTACTTTCATAAAATGGACAAACACTTCAACTAGCCGTATCACAACTAGCCGTTTTTTGTATCATCCGAGGAATGATACAAAATTGCTTTAATCCGTCTGTAGTCCGTACTGATCCAGTCAAAAGATCTGAAATTTCTTTTGTGTAAAAAAAAAGTCAACTATATAGTGTATCTTATATTTTCCATTTATTTATTCATCTAGTACAGGGATGGGCAAATTTTTCCGGTCGCGGGCCAAAAATCGAAAAAAAAAAAAAAAGTTTGGCGGGCCAAGATAAATTTTTCTAAAATTTTAAAAACAATATACAAGTATTACAATTTAAATATGTTAATGAGATGAATGAAATTGCTATTTCATTTTTAAAAGCTCTTTATATTGAGGTTCGAAGTGAGATGTACTCATTCTAAGGAACGAGGCTAAATGCTCATCTGCCAGTCTACTTCTGAAAGAATTCTTTAAGGTTCATAGTTGAAAACACTTGTTCACATATATAAGATGAAGCAAGCATAGTACTGATTTTCTGAGCGTGAGATATTAAATTTGGGAAACGATAATGATATGTAAAACTCTAACTTTGGAATATTTAGAAACAACTGCTTGAGAGGATCGTTAGATTGCAACTCAATGAATTCAAGCTGCAAATCGGACCTCACTGCTTCACAATTTACGTTCAAAGGCATGGTAAAAATATCCAATTCTGTTTGAAGGGCACTGAAATCTTGAAATCTGCGTTCGAACTCAATTTGCAGTTTTTTCAAGCCATCTTCATAATTCTTAAGCTTCTCTTCATTGATTGAAAGTATTGAATTGAACCTCGAGGAATGAGACAAGTCGTTCTTAGCTAGAGCTACCCAGCAAACAAATTAGGTTTTAGTTTAAAAGCTTTGATGAGATGGGCCCAGATATCGTCGATAAATTGATTTTTCCCTTGCAGCTTGACATTCAAGTTGCTCATATGACAAAGAAGATCTGTGAAAAATGCAAAGTCCGAAAGCCATTCTGTATCTTCTTACATTTCGCACTCCGCAGAACACTTGTCTCTCATGGAAGAACGACACAATGTCGTCTTTCAGCTGCCAAACTCGCTCGAAAACACATCCTGCAAAATTCTATCTGCGGGCCGGATAAAACCTTCCGGCGGGCCGTAGTTTGCCCATCCCTGATCTTAGTACTAAGCAAATTGACGAATTTCCACTGAGGAATACGATGCACCCAGAAAAGTAGCTTGTCAGAATTATAAGGCTTTGCAAGGCGTAAACAAAAATAAAACTCGTCTGTTCGAGCTTCGTCAGGGGGAGGCTCCCTTGGATCCCCCCAAGTTTTTTAGTTTCATTATTGCCACATTAAAACGATATTAATTGACTATGCCATTTTATCTCTCATCTTTCGCTTATTTCGCCTGGTAATCCTATGTTGAAATTTTAAGATTGTAACCTATATGGCAGTTTCAGATTACGTCACAGTTCTATCTTGGTGGAATAATATGATGTTTCTATTGGTTTATTCAAGTTCCTGGTGGACAGACGTCACTTCAAAAACGAATTTTTATTGGTAGGGTCCAGTGCTGGTCACGTGGTTGAAACTGCTCTATATATAGAAAAATACATGGGATGCCTATTCTATAGCTTACGAAATAGTGTAACAATAGATTAAAGCTGTTGTGAACTAATAGTATTTAAATATATGTAAAAGATACATATGGTGCATATTCTATAGCTTACGAAACATTGTAACAATAGATTAAAGCTGTTGTGAACTAATGGTATTTAAATAGTTGTAAAAGATACATGTGGTGCATATTCTACAGCTTACGAAATATTGTACCAATAGATTAAAGCTGTTGTGAACTATTAAGTATTTAAATGTATGTAAAATTATGTCGCATTTTTATGTCGCTTTTTTCGGACAATTTTCAATAAAGGGGGTGGAGATAAAATGACAGGGTCATTAATATAAGTTTATATTTGATAACAAAAAGTAACAAAAATTGTTTTCAGTGAGTAATTAAGATGGCAATTTGAATAAGTTAAGCTTTCCTTTTCTTCTTCTTTAAAAAAAAAAATTGAAAACAATAAATTTATCTGGCGCATATTCACAAAATACTGAAGTGGGTGAAAATGTACTAAATGTTAAGTGCACCACGGGAGAAAATGGTTAAGATCTGATGAATAACGTTTTCTCATTTACTTTGCATGTGTTTCCAAAGAAATAATGGGTGTTGGTAGGGAGTAGAAAACTAATTAGTGAACTCATTCTGTTCGAAAATACACACGGCGGAATCATTCAAGTCTTAACTTACTTTCAGACTTCATTTTTAAGTTTGAGAACTTTCGCGCGTAAAAATTGTGATGTTCCAATTCTGTACCGACACAAGATTACACTAACACAGTAATGCAACCTTTGCCATTTCCAAAACAGAGAACGAACGTTTGTACAATTTTTCAAAAGTAAACTTTTAATACTGCGTGTGTGGGGGGGTTGAAAATCCCCCCCCCCTGCGAAAGAGAAAAATACCTTTGCGGCTGGCACCTTGCCAAAATATTGGTTCCCCTTTCACCTGTGAAGTAGAGTATGCGATGTAACATAAAGTATTCTTACAGTACTTAAAACTTTTCCAAAATACATTGCTGGCACGCGAGGTGTTCTTACTCGATAGTCAGATGTGTGTTCTTGCAGTGTTTTTTTTTCTGTTTTTGTATGCATTGTGTGTCGAAGAGTTGCTCAAACTTGCGAGTTCTTCAGAGTGGAAATTCTTTTGTACAGTTTAACTGCTGATGTGCTAAAAATTTTCTATAATCGTTGGATAACTCCTCCGCAAATAAATGTAGAAAGCAGGGACGTAGCGAAAGAAAAAATAAAAGTAAGAGAAAATCTGAAACACTTTCGGATTTTAAATAAGCACTAAAGTGCTATATATTAAAAGCGTATCATAATTTATGCGTCGTCCCTATTTCTCTTCCTTATTCCATTAAGTTGGAAAGTGTATCATTATTCATGAGTGTGTCGTATTTTTCTTCCTTGTTTCATAAATCCCATCCTTGGAATCGAAATCTATCTTAAAATCGCCTACTAAAACTATTTTACAATCGTCGCCAAGTATATTCGAACTATACTTCACCGTTTTAAATATTGTTTCGAATGTGCATCATAATCCATGAGTGTGACGTGTTTGTCTTTCTTGGGTTGATTCTTACTTTAACCCCCCGACTCTCGCCAAGGTGGCGATAATGCAGTTACCACGACAATTTTTTGTATTTAAGTGGCAACCGTAATGTAGAATTAAAATGTCGATTTGGAAAACATGTAAGTACAGCATTCCGTTATTTATTTATTTATTTATTTTGGGTTGCCAATTAATTCAGGTTCAAAATTAAGTGACTTCAAATTCCTTAACTGGTGCATTTATCGCTATCTTGTTCACTTAAGTTTTCATCTAGTTTTTTTGGGAGCGTTGAAACTTATGCATAGCTCCTAGAGACCCATGATTGCAAAGCTTGCCAAAGTGCGGCGATTTTTTAGGTTGGCGAGAGTGGGGGCGTTAAAATAGGAATCAACTCTTTCTTGTACTATAAAACAGACATACGTTGACACACATTACAGCAATAACTTGTCAATCGATTTCTCCCAGGGATTGATTTACGACTAGGTTTTCGGGGGCACGTGCCTTGGGCTGCCATTTTCAGGGTCCCCAAAATCCAACCAGTTGGTATTGAAACATTCACGGAAAATTATGTGGACTGATTTCTACCTGAAAACCAAAGTAAAATGTCTGATTATCAAATTCCAATCCATGAAAATTCTCATAAATTTCAATTTAATTAATTTACAGTCATTTTCTTATTTATAAAGATAGCTGCAATTTATCTAAGAATGTACCAACTTAATAGTACATAATTATGATAACTAATAATCAGTGGTATATGCAGAAAAAAAACTGGAGGGGCACAAAACATTATGAAATCATTTGAATTTAAAAAACAAGTCAATCTTCTACAGTGTTCGAACTTAGTTCGAATGGAAGGGGGAAGGGGTCACGTGCCCCTGTGTACCCTCAAGATCCGACAATGCTAAAAACAAGTTCGTCAAATCAAGGGCGGCTCCAGGCTGAATTTTCGGAGGGGGCCATTGAACTCTTTAGATAGTTCATAAATTGTTTAAAATGCCAATTGAACATGAGGAATCGTAAAGTATACGAATCTAAAGTTCAAAAACAAAAAGTTCGGAGGGGGCTATGGCCCCTATGCCCCCCCTCGCTGGAGCTGCCCTTGCGTCAAATGTTTTTAAGAAATATTCTTATCAACTTCCTTTTACAAATTTTTAAGTAAGAAAAGGAAAAGGGAAAAAAAAATTACACGCACAAAACTTTGTAAAATCATTTTAATTTACAAAACAAGTCAATCTTCTACAAACTTAGTTCGAGATGTTTTATGATAGTCGCTTAGCACAGAAGATTGCTTGAATGCTGTATTTCTCGCACAATAAAATCAGGGCCCGATTATGACCAACACGGGTCCCGGGCATTGATGAATTTGGGGGCTCCCATGTATGAAATTTGTTTTATTTTTCATAAAATTTTGATATAAAAAGGAATATTTCAGAACAAAATTAGAAATTGGGGGACCTTTCGAACCGGGGGGGGGGGGCTCGGCATTCCTCAGCATACAACAATGAAGTAGTCACTAACAGCCTTCAAAAATAAGCCTCTCAAAACCAGCGAGACGATTAGTCATAATCATAGGAATCATAGACGATTAGTCATAATCATAGCACACCCACGGAGGGGGCTATGGGGGCTGAAGCCCCCCCCTAATTGTAGAAAGTTAGAAGTGAAAAACGTTAAAAAAAATGAAAATTGTCGCTAATGAATTATTATTTTTTAGTTCTTTTTTTTTAATTGTCTTCAAATTATTTCTAACCAAAAAAGACATTTATTTAAAAAGATTTTAAATAAACGCTTACTGTTAGTTGAAACACTGTTACACACGGTTACAACGTCGCTCAAAAGATCAGATAGTTATTTATGACTCTATAATGATTTACATTGCTTGTGTTCTATGGGAGAATCAAGTGGTACCCAAATATTTCGACGTTATAAGAGAGTTGTAACTAACCGAAGTCACTATGATTGAGTTCAGCAATATTTGTGTGTAACCCAGCCCCCCCCTAAACTAAAATCCTGGGTGCGCCACTGGTCATAATACCGTAATGCAAAGAACCACAGCTATACTCAGTATAGTTAACGTTTCTCTGCTTGCGGCGACAGCTGACAAACTACAGCAACTGAACTCCTGGGTGGGTTCTGCCTCTGCTTATAGAGTCTCTCTGAAATTTCCAGCGATTCTGCGAGATTCCATTTCTAGAAAATCCCCAATCAATCGCGAAACTTGATTGCGTATTAGAAATGCAATTGAGGGCTATTCCCATTCGCGTAAATTGGCATATAACAATTGTGGGGGGGGGGGCAAAATGTTTCCAACTGTAGAAAATACTGTTTTCAAATATATGATATCTGAATTTTCCTGAATTTAAGGGGAGGGAGAAATTGCCCCTCTCTTGCCCTTAGTAAGCCACACCTATGGCTATTCTGTAATACTAATGCGGGGAAACATTACAGTCCCCATAATAAAAAAAAAATCGCACGAAATGTCGCCAAGCTTGCCAAGTTTTTGACGAAATATCGCCAAATTTGGCGTTAGAAACAAGTCTTTAAGATTGAAGTCAGCTAAGCGATAGCGCCAGTATTTCGAGACATCGAGAGAAGCCTATGTTAAACTATGGGGACACCCAAAACTCACTCTTTCGCACTCTGGTTAACCGATTTTCATGCAACAAAATGCAAGTTTTAATTATTCGACGCGTAAAATACGAATTTTAGACTCAATTTAAACCCTGAAGGACAGATAAACCCATAAAATCGTTACTTATGGAAGCAAAAAAAAAAAAAAAAAAAAAAAAAAGAGTTTCGCTAAAAAATCTTTTACTACCGTCCAACCCTTGATTTCCTTTTCGAGCAAAATGCATGTAATAACGGGGATTTAACCCTTTGAGGCGCAACCCTTTCCCAATGCTGAAAAAAAGGGCAGCTGGCTGTGCACAGCCAGCTGCGTCAAAAAAGGGTCTCTAGATCTGTGGCACGCGATGAACGTTTCGATCGTCCGCCATCTTGCTGGTCGTTAAGTCGAGCGATGGCAACGGCTGCCCCTTTTCAGCATTGGGCCATTTATCCAGCTGTTCTCGCATTCTTCCCTTTTTCAGCCGATATCAGTGCTGTTAAAAATAATCGTGACCATTTTTTTGACGGGAAAGGACGTGCTAAAAAGTAAAGGATTCTCGTGGAGCTATGTCACCCGCAACTATTTTTTTTTATAGAAATCCAATCTATTCTTCGTGACTGGCAACAGCCGAAACGTCAGAGTTTGGTGTTCCCAGAGCGGGAACACTGCGCGTTAAAGGGTTAATTGAAATAAATACCTGGATAAGTATACAGGTGGCGAAAGAGCGCAAAGGGTTAATCAACGTAGATAACATTGGCTCCATACGTGATTTTCGCCTGCAATAAATAATTCTTGCTACATATACGGCTGTTTTTCCCCCCCTTCTGACGCACCTACGCCTTTTGATAACGAGTTTCTAAACATGGCTCTTTTATCCCATTTGCAATATTTATATGATTTATGTTATGTAATCTTAAATCCTCCCGTCTCCCCTTTTTATATTTGGGCCGAGCATTCGGAGCCGAAGCAACTTGGCCTTCTCTCTTTCTCCTTTTGATCCCGGGGTATAAAAGTGTGTTGCCACGGTAACTTCGCTGAATATTTAATTTTTATGGCTGTTTGTGACTTTTAACTTTTCTTGCTCCACAGCGCAGTAGTGTGTATGCATGCAGCAGCTTGAATTTTTCCGGGAACGCATGCATCAAAATTAATGGGTTGAATGTACGTACGTCAGGTATTGGCCAGGGGGTGGGCCATAGGGGGCCCAAGCAACCTTCCCATCCGAAATTTCGAATTTTTGATAATCATATTTCAATAATTTAGCTTTTTTTCACGATAAATTCTATCTTTTTCTGCTTTTGGGCCCTCCTAGAAATTTTTTCTCTATACCCGCTTAAACCCAAAGAGCGAAAAAAAAAAAAAAAAAAAACCGATACATTGCAGAGCGATCCGTTTCCATGGAAAACCACCGGTATTTCCGCGAAAGTGCTCTTTAAGTATTCTTTTTTTCTGAGAATACCCGTCCACGCTTCCTCTTTTTTCTGAGAACTCCCCTCCGTGCTTATTGTTATACTTCGCTCCGCTCTTGTGATCGAAAAACGCTCCTAAAGGAGAAGCGCACTTTTGAAAACTGGGCCAAAAATCGCTCCGACTGATCGAATTTCGCTCGTTTGGTTTAAGCGTGGACGTCACTGATATATATGTAATGTATAAAAAGGTAATTTGGGTTTTACTAGTTTGGGTATTGTTCAAGCGGGTACTTTCACTGCAAGTTTTGCTTTCCTGTCATACTTGCCACGCGCGCTCTGGAGCTATGTTTTATTTATTTTGTTATTTGTCAGACATCAGGCCGTCGATTCTGAGTTCTTTAGAGTGTACACGTGTCCCCACGCTTTTGTAGCCCCGGATGCGGGTCATGTTGGTAAATGTGTGTGGTTCGATCAGAGATAAGAGAGAGGCGGAGTTATGTCTTCGCAAACCACGTGGTGTGGTAAGCGTAAATACTCCCGCACATCGAAAATCGAGAGACTTCTGCCACTGGAACTGCTTAATGAGTCCACGCTGATTTTTGTACCCGTCTCCCCTCCCCTCTCCTATTCTCACTCTATATTGTAACTTAAAGATAATGTTTAATAAACCGTTTTACCTGCCTTAACTCTGGAACTTTACTGAAATATCTGACGTCTCATATATATATATATATGTAAGGAATGGCCTTACTGAAACCGACCCTTGTTGAAATGATCGACACAAATCCATTGGGGTTCTAGGTTGAATAGTTTATTTCAAAGTTAGGACAGAGGGCAGGAGTCAGGCCGGCGACCTTTTAGCTCCGAGGCTATCTTCTTACATCGCAGTCTAAAAGCTAAAGCTCGAAGCTAAGGCTAAGCTAAGCTTCACGTTCCAAACTCCTAAAAAGCTCCCGAAATTTCCGCGCTCTTGCTTAAATACTTCTTAGTCGCTGCACCTGCTGGCAGGGTGTAGTGACTAAGAAGTCACTACACCCTGTGCAGTGACGATCGCGAAGGCGTTACTCTCAAACGCAATTAATTCACTAGATTGTCAATCAAGACACGAGAAACACCTGCTTACCCAGGAGTTCTAAAAGCGCGTAGCAACGAAACCACAGAAAACTGAAAATACTACTAAATCAACAATTTTACTCCTTATGGAACTTCAAAAATCGTCTCCGAGCGTAATATTTGTATGGCCGAGAAACAAACTTTACAGTAAGAGTAACCGAGATTAAAGAAGCTTTTTCAAATAACATTAAATTAAATTAGGTTAAATTATAAAAGTTTATTTTATTATTATTACACACACACACACACACACACACATATATATATAATAACTAATAAGTAAAACTCAAAGTATATACTGCAAATATGACATATCCGCATGAAAAAATATACAACAACAGATGCAAGAATTACAAACCTCGTGTGTGTGGGGGGGAACAAACACATGTAGAGCCAAACAAAGTACAATTAAACAATGTCATAATAGAATCGAATGGGAGTTATAACCACTGGCACCATCGTCAGGAGCCATAACCAGTAGATTATAATTAAAGACAATGTTTCGGTTGTGTGGCATATCAAAAGAGATATTTACTCCATTTTTTTTAAGCTCTTTCTTACTATAAAAAAATTGAAAGCAATAAGAAATCAAAATAATAGAAAAAGCACTAAAAAAAATCGCCATAACATTCTGGAGTGGTAGGAAGCACATGGAAGGCGAGCATAAAGTGTTGCCAAAATTTAAAATTGTAGTAATTGAAAACCGGTGTTGCCACAAAATAGAATGATATATATACAGGGTGTCACAAAAAGGTGGTAATGGGCTTTAATTCTTTATCTATTAGAGATAAGTGGGCAGTGTAAATTGAAAAAAAAATGTTCAAAAGAAGGTCGGAAATAAGACTCCGTTAAGAAAAAATTCCTCTCGTTCATTTACAAAAAGTGACACTTTTTAAATTTGTATACGACCCCTCGTACAAAAAACTCCCAATCAGCAAAACGTGGCCCATACACTAATGAGGTGATGCACTAAATTTCAGCCTTTCATCATACAACATCTAGGAAGATATCTTTAAAAAAAGAGGATCGGGGGGCTATACATGATTTTGAATGTGAACGTTTATTGTTAGAGTGGGAAAAAAGATTTTCTTTCGTAATTTCTGTACAACCCCTGAAATGCGATCATTCGACGTGATTTTTTTTTTCCCCTTCGAGAGCCCTTGAAAAGTGGTTTAAGTCAGCGTTATATTTATCGTCATATCTCTGACACTTTTAAGGATACACTATTCTTAAATTTTGTGTGTCACCTCATAAGGTGTATAGGGCACATTTTACTAGTCGAGAATATTTTTTGTTCGGGGTCGTATACAAATTTAAAAAGTGTCACCTTTTTTGAAAATGAACGAAAGGCGTTTTTTCGTAGCTTAATCTTTTTTTCCGACCTTATTTTGAACATATTTTTCAATTGATACTACCCACTCATCTCTAATAGATCCGGACTTTCGTTTGTCTGTCTGTCTGTCTGTGCTTTATTGCTGTAAAAATTTAACAATATTTTCATAGCATTGGGAGATTGATTGTAGTATGTTTTTTCCCCTGTAGTAAAACCAGCAGGAACAAACACAATTATGTAGATTTAGCTAAAATATTATTGCGAGAGAACAGCTGATTCATGATAGTGGCTCAATAGTGCGTTGTCTGTATGTATCCGGCAGTCAGCCGGTGTGTGTAGGGGCTGAAGAATTATTCAACCGTGTACCACCGGTGCAGGAGGTGTATTCTCCCTCAGTTGTTTGAAGCTAGTCAGCCGGTTGGCTTTAAACTTTCCCAACCCAGTTGTTGGTTATCGACTGCTCGAACGACTTTCTGACCTGTTCATAACTAGGGATGGACGCGAGACGACTTTTTGCGAGACGAGACAGAGATTTACAGCTTTTTTGCGAGACGAGACAAACATTTTTAACATTATGATATAGGGATTTTTGCGAGACGAGACAAGCTTTTCGGCTGTTTTGCGAGACGCGAGACACCAATTTTTCGTCTCGCGTCCATCCCTATTCATAACTCCGTTCAGCCAAACATAAGAGCCCGTTAACCGTCCTCCACGAGGTTCCTCATGAAGGCGACGTAATTAACCAATTGGCTTTTCAACCGATTCGGGGAGAATAGACCCCCCCCCTCCAATTCGATTCCCGACATGGGCTAGGGTGTCATTTTGTTCCTCTCTTCATAGGACGAAACGTGGGTCCACCTAGGTGACCTCCATTGTAAAGTGTCCAATACGTCTGGCATTGGCAGTGGCCAGTGCCTATCAGCAGAAAGTGCCCCCCCCCCATTTATTAAAAAAAATCCAACATCGGCAAAAAAAGCTTGCAGGTAACATTTTGCTCGTTGTGTACACCTTTTTTACGTCAAATAAATTTTTTTTATAAATTAGGCCCTCCCAAAAAACTTTTCATTACTGTAGCATATTGCTTTATTGTGTATTTCATTTAGGTCATATAAGCTTTTGCAAACCATTTACCTAACAAATTGAGAAATTCCATGAGAACCAACTTGAAACTGTTTCCTTTCTTTTATTTTAATTAGACAATGTTGATCAGTATAATTAATGTAATATAAAAGAAAATGTAGAAAAAAAAATAATAAACACTAAGCTATACCCCTACTAGCAATTTTGCTCGGGCTACCAATGGCCACGCAGCCAGCCGATGACGGCCCGAGCAAAATTGCTTGTAGGGACGTCGGATGACTGTTTCAAAAGCAATAACTAATGAGTCTTTTTCAAAAAAGTACAGCACGAACAAAACTGAAAAAGTCATGTAATACTTTGAATGGCACACTTTTGGAAAATCTAATCCTTTAATCATAAAACCAACGTCTGAAAGCTCACTAGTGGTCATGCTTCTGGCTCCATATTGTTGCAGAAATACTCTGTTTCCTGGATTCGTCGTTCTAAAGTCCAGTTGGTGTAGAAAGTTCTAGTAAAAAGTCACTTGTCAGGATGGAACACAAACGTTATTACTTCTAACACTACGTCGAACAACCAGCTGTACAAAATTCACAGGCACTAACGGTCAGTAGCTCGTTTATAACAGTCCACTCAGTACCGAAGCTTTCACAAATGCTGTAATTCTCAATCAAAATAAAAAACACTTCCACAGGCAGAATTCAGTGGAATTATGCAAGGGATATCGTACACAGCAATGAAGAATTTACACGCAGCACTTACAAATCAGCTTCGAAAAGCAAGCCGAAACACTGCTTCTATAGCGTCAATGCACAGCGTAATACAGCAAACTTACGCCACGAGAGCTCACTGAACTGGGGCCTCTGAAACTCTCGTATTTATAGGTGGCGCAGAAGCTACGAGAAACTTCCCGAAGAGTCTATTTCTGGAGGATTCCACATAAAGCGGGAATTTTGACTACGTCATAGAAGAGAAATGTTAGGTTATTATGTGATTTTCATGCAGCAAAAGCAACTTTACAGCCTCCATTGGGAAAATCGCGCCAAATGACCAAAATATCTCCAAGCTTGGCGACTTTTGACGAAATATCGCCAAATTTGGCGCGAAAAATAAGTTCCCAAAAGTTAATTTACCGAAGGCCTAGGACCAATATTTCTCAAGATTTCTAGAAACTGCATACAATTTAATGGAAAACCGAAACCTCCGTATATACGGTTCTAGTTGACCGATTTTGATACAACAAAAAGCAAAATTTAACTATTGGACGCGTAGAATACTAATTTTGAACTATTTTAAGCTCCAGAACAGCGGGTTGCCCCGAAAATTCGTAACAATATGATTAGAAAGCAAGTCAAATCAACTGTACTGTAAAAGAACATGCAGACATAAGGTAAACCGATTAAATGAAGTATATTTGATAGTGATTTTTGAAAAAAGAAAAGGTTACAATCAAGTAATGAAATTTTTTTGAAAACAATTTTATTTTTATGATTACTTCCAAGTAACATCAGTAGGCAGAATATTGTTACGAATTTTCGGGGCAACCCGCTGCTCTGTGGCTTAAAATGGTTTAAAATTCGTATTCTACGCTTCAAATAGATAAATTTTGCTTTTTGTTGCATCAAAATCGGCCAATTAGAACCGGAGATATGGAGGTTTCGGTTTGCCATTGTTTTTCAATGGAGGTTCTAGAAAACTCGAGAAATATTAGTCCTAGAGCTTAGATCTCTTCACATTTGGGGACTTATTTTTGGCACCCAATTTGGCTATATTTCGCCAAAAGTCGCCAAGCTTGGCGAATTTTTGGTCATTTGGCGCGATTTTCCCAATGGGGCCTGGAAGTTGTTTTTCCTGCATTAAAAACGCATAATAACCTAACGTTTCTCTTCTATGACGTAATCAAAATTCACGCTTTATGTAGAACCCTCGAGAAATTGACTTTTCTGGAAACCTCTTGTACCTCCTGCGTCGGCTATTTATAGAAGCGCGCGTCGCCCCGAAGGTTCAGTGCGAGTTGAACGCTCAATGTGTGAAGAGCTCTCAGTACGCTTGCTTTGTGTGAATTGATAGTGCTATAGAAGCTGTGTTTTAGCTTGCTTTGTGAAGCTGTTTTTAAAGTGCTGTGTGCAAATTCTTCATTGCTGTGTCTTAAGGGATTGTGCACTATATCCCTTGAATATTTCCACGGAATTTTTGCCTGTGAAAGTGACTTATTTTGTGTGAGAAATACAGCATTTGTGAGAGCTTCTGATCCAAGCGTATTGTTAAAAGCACGTTACTGCTAGATTGTGCTTGTGAATTGTGTACAGCTGATTGTTCTACGAAGTTCTGGAAGCAATAAAGTTTGTGTTCCATCCTGACAAGTGACTTTTTACTTGAACTTTTTACACCAACAGGACTTTAGAACGACGAACCCCAGGAGTAGCAGAGTAATTCCGCAACAATATTATGAAACCCTCAAAAAATTCTGATCCGTCCCTGGCTAATTGACAGATTTATTGTACCGTATTGTTTAAATAAAGTACTTATACTATTGCTACAAGGAAATAAGGTACAGTGTTCAACTTTTAATTTTTCCATTATCCAAAGCGATTTATTTAACATCGTTAGCGTTTTCCCTCTTAAGACGCTGATGCTGATTTACTGTTGCATCTGGAAATATATCCTCCATTACCTCTAAGTCCTTTTTTTTGTGATCCAATCTCACGTGATCCTTTTGCTCGTTAGAGGATACGTAATAGTACTGGGAAATTTTCCGCCATCTCGCACCAGGAAAAAGGAACCCGGGTCGTTCTTTTTATCCCCTCTTTGAAGGTGAAAGTATATTTATGCGACGTTATTATGCACGGCGAACTGTACTAATAAAATTTGAATTTGAGTGCGGTCTCCGAAGGCCCTTGTACTAGTTAGAGCTTGTTAAAGCCTTCCGGAAAGTTTTGTGTAACGAGGAAACTTTTTGTTGCCTGCCAATTTTGTGCGTGTGGTTGGTTCATGATTTACGTGGTGGTTAAGTATTACGCAAGACATTTTGTGGTACCTAACCCTCCAATGAATGGTAGCTTAGCAGACGGTCGTGAAATTCGTAAAATATTGACAACCGATTTAGAAGATGGAATTTAGCCGATTTCTTTTAAAACCCTGGTTTTGGAATTTATCATCCACGAAATACCATTTAGAGCAAAATTTTATTCCTTCAAAGCCTTTTGATGCATATACACTTCTTTCAATAACAGATTTTGAGCAATTGCTGATAAATATAGCGGACATTTCTCGAATTATCATACCTGTACACGAGAAGCTGCAATGTCTGGTTAAAATTGCTTTTATATACTGCCATACAAAGTAAACAGAAGTGGCGTGGACAGAGGGCAGGGGAGGGCGGAACACCGCTAAAATTTTGAAAAAGAGCCTCACTGTCAAGCTTAGGGCCCTTTTTGAAAAAATTAGGAGGGTTGTGACTAGGGATGCAACGGATATCCGGCAAACATACTGCATCCGGCCAATATTCCGGATAGTTAGCAGTAGCCGGATATACAAATATCCGGCAATACATGCGGCCTAAAATTATATACAGAGAAATAACATAAATAAACATAATAAATGAATAAATTCTAAAAACTGCAATAATAAAAAATACGAAAAAACAAAGTTTTGGGAAAATATTTTGTTTTCAATACTTTTTAGATGTATATTTATTATGTATAGAAAATAGGGGAGGTGAGAGGAGTACTTCCATCTTTTTTTAAGATTGGAATAAATTATTGGGCACTCTGCGTAGTATAAGCTACTACGCCGAATGGAAGCTACTTTGAACGTGTCCTTTATTCGTGTTTTTCTAAGGGAAAGCATAATTCTATTTATTTATTCTTTTTTAAATGATCAATAACTTCAGCTATATATTTATTCTGAATGTATGTATTTTGTATCAGAAAACTCCACTTTTACTCGTTTCCTGTTAAAAATTATTGTACAAAAAAAAACAAAGAAATAAAAAATTATTGTAAGAAATTATTGTAAAGAAATTGTAAAGAAATTATTGTACAAAAACACTTTTTCAATCTTTGTAAGAATTCTTTTACCTTTTTTTTCCAACATCAATTGACCCTGCTTATGAGAATAGTGTACTAGCTGCTGTACTGCTGGCTGGTGAGAAAATGTTACTCCCCCCCCGAATTTTGATAAAGTATAAGAAAATTTGCTACATTGATTTCCCAACAGTTGAATGGAGGTGTCTTCCTTTCATGAACTGATCTTTTAAGATATTTATCTAACTCTTGAGGAAGAGCATCCATGACATTGTTATTTGTATGACTTTAATTGCAGTAAAACTGGTACTAATTTCATGGAAGCAATCCCAAAAGGATTTCTGACTTTTGAATTAAATGATTTCAAACTAATAAGAAAAATTTAAAGAAAAAAGTAATAGCTCAATGATCTAAGAAAACTAGTGAAGATGAAAACAAAAAAGAAGAAAACATACTGCTGTCAGATAACCGGATATCCGGCCAAATTGATATCCGTTGCATCACTGGTTCTGACCCCCTGAATCCCTTTTGTGGCTACGCCACTGGTAAACATAAATCGCTGAGGCTATCACTCTATATGTGAATCAACCGATCAATTGTTAGTAAGTAATTAACACTGTAGCACTTATTCCTGTGTTTCAGGGCCTACAACTTTATTATTATTATTATTTTACCTTAAAAATGAATTTCAATTTATAATGTTTTATGTTAAAAATTATTTCTGAAATTATTTAAAAAACTAGCCAAAGCCCGCTGTGGAGGCAATTACAGCGTACGCTAGAAAAGCATTTCACGAAAATAGGTCTACACTCAATATATTTAATCTTCATCCACATAAATAAATAATTTCATGCTCAATTTTTATTATATATACAAATCAAATTTCATGCTCTTCTGGAAACGTGCGGAAACTTTTCGCATTCGAACGGTTTCGTTTTGTGGGAACTTGTTTTATAGCAATGCTTCATGCAGACGATATCCTTTTAATGAAAAAAAAATTAAACTATGTTATCTTAAAAAAACTATTTTAAATGAATTGGAATCACAATTTTCCTTTCAAAGCCAGATGACCGTGACTTCAATAGGACGGCATGTCCGCTGCGACAGCTCAATTTGTCACGCAAATGATTCACTTTTTGACTCTCGGAAATAAAACGGAGCTGAAAAGAGCCAAAAATCGCTTAAAAATGAGAGAACGGGTGGATTTTCAGATTTTTGATACGCAGAATTGCTTTTTTTTATATTTTTATACAAAATTATGGAAAATTTCAAGCGGATCGTACAAACGGTGTAGATGTTATACTACTCTTTTTGTGCTTAACTTTTTAATCTTTTTGGAGTAATGGCTGTTAAAGTTTTATCTTGGGAGTTGTTTCTTGGAATTGTTAGAGAGTCAGTGAATCAGCGAGTCAGTGAGTCCCGTATCAGCGTAACTGCATAGTAGGATTATTATGAATGGAGCTGCGTGTTTTATACTAGAATTAGTATTACAAAGCCTGTACTAAAATTTAGCAATTATGAAACGATATACTTTGGGGTCATTCCATTTCAAATCAACAATAAATTTCAAAATGTCACCACCGTCTCAGATTTCTTTGAAAATTTTTATAAATGTAGCCATTAGTATTCTAACTAACAATATAAATTTTACTTCAATATCTCTAATACTTTTTAAGATAAAAATTATTTAAATAATGGGAAAGTGACCATAAATGGCGTTTTTGCAAACAATTATTTTAGAGGTGCTTTATTCAGATAAACATATTTAGCTTTGAATTTCTCATACTGCTATGTTATAATAATTACATTATTACAGAAATAGCAGTTCACTCCGTTTCATTTTTACTTTCCGAACATGTACCATGTAAGGAAAGTATTGTAATCATGAAAAAATTTGACTTCGAGATTTTGGTGTTTTTACTCGTTTTGAGGGCTTCTGAATCCATTTATGCTATTTTTACGAGATGTATGTATGTATGTGTGTATGTGTATGTGTGTGTGTGTGTGTGTGTGTATGTGTGTTTGTGTGTATGTGAGTGAACACGATAGCTCCTGAACGGAGCATTCGATTGAGCTCAAATTGGATATATATGTCATAAACCACCGTCGCAAGACCGGTATTGATTTTGGTGTGTATAGGACTTATAGTTTTTCTACAGGGCTACGACAAAGATTTCTTTTACATTATGGCCTATGGGGGGAATTTCTTGAAAGTGCGCTAGCGTTTAAACGGTAGATTCGATTGAGCTCAAATTGGGTATACATGTTATAAACCACCGTCGCAAGACCGGTATTGATTTTGGTGTGTATAGGACTTATAGTTTTTCTACAGGGCTACGACAAAGATTTCTTTTACATTATGGCCTATGGGGTGGAATTTCTTGAAAGTGCGCTAGCGTTTAAACGATACATTCGATTGAGCTCAAATTCGGTATATATTTTATAAACCACCATCCTAAGACCGGTATTGATTTTGTTGTGTATAGGACTTATAGTTCTCCTAAAGGGCTACGACAAAACTTTCTTTTATGTTATGGCATTATGGCATATGGGGAGAAATTCTTGAAAGTGCGCAAGCGTTTAAACGGTGCATTCGATTGAGTTTCCATTTGGTATATATGTTTGAATTATTCATCGATTAAAATTTATTTAAGTGCTTAGTAATGATCTTAATCGTAAGTGTTCGGAAAGTCGAGTGGAGTCACTCCAGATTTTTTCATGTGTAAGGAAGAGAGAAATGAAAAAAGAAGAAAAAAAATTGTTTGACAAAACTGTCACTTTTTTTTTTTCGCTTTCTACTCAAAATTTGATGATGTATTCATATGTGGTAATGTAGCGTTGTCGTATTTGGTTAGATTTTTTTGGGAAAAACAAAACAAACCTGCATCTTCACCAACAGTGTAATTTTGCAAGAACCTGTAAAAAAATTTGAATGTTACTTCTATCGCTTAAATGAAGAACAAGCTGTTTCAAACATTCACTGCCGCACTGTGCTCGAAATGGATGAGTCTGTAGGCTGCCTTAAACCGTTATTGGAATTCTTTTGAGAGTTCCTGTAAATGGACTGTAAATGCTGCATACTATATTTTCAACAGGGCTCATAATGCTGCGGTACATAGCAATAATAGATATAAATTTCTTTGCAATCGATGCCTATTGGCGCTTTTCAACAAAGTTGAAAAAGAGTTAAAAAATAAAGTTAAAATGGGTGCTCGAAACAAGACAAAAACACATAAATTAGTTAACCCTTTAACGGGCAGTGTTCCCGCTCTGGGAACACCAAACTCCGGGGACGTTTTGACTGTTGCCAGTCACGAAGAATAGGTTCGATTTCTATAAAAATAGTTGCGGGTGACATAGCTCCACGAGAATCCTTTACTTTTTTAGCACGTCATTTCCCGTAAAAAAATAGTCACGATTATTTTTAACAGCACTGACATCTGCTGAAAAATGGAAGAATGCGAGAACAGCTGGATAGATAGCCCAATGCTGAAAAAGGGCAGCCGTTGCCATCGCTCGACTTAACGACCAGCAAGATGGCGGATGATCGAAACGTTCATCGCGTGCCACAGATCTAGACGCGTGCCACAGATCTTTTTTGACGACAGCTGGCTGTGCCCGGCACAGCCAGCTGTCGTCAAAAAAGGGTCTCTAGATCTGTGGCACGCGATGAACGGTTTGATCGTCCGCCATCTTGCTGGTCGTTAAGTCGAGCGATGGCAACGGCTGCCCTTTTTCAGCATTGGGAAATTGTTGTGCCTCAAAGGGTTAAATAAAATAAAATAAAAAGGAATGTAAGCTTTACAATTTTAGAATTATTGAAATGAAAATCAGTTTTTGAATACACATATTCATATCCAAATGGAAGCTACTTTGAACGTGTCCTTTATTCGTGTTTTTCTAAGGGAAAGCATAATTCTATTTATTTATTCTTTTTTAAATGATCAATAACTTCAGCTATATATTTATTCTGAATGTATGTATTTTGTATCAGAAAACTCCACTTTTACTCGTTTCCTGTTAAAAAAAAAAAAACCTATTGCGGCAGTATCTTTTTTATTTTTATGGAAATGCTTTTCTCTCGCTACAACCGTACCCCATCCACTACAGAACGGCTGAAAAAAAAAAACAACCCAAAAAGGAAACATTTTGAATTTTTGAAAAGGCTTTACCCCTCGCCCCGCCACATCCCCGATTTACTTTCTATGCTAACAGAGGTTAGTTAACGTGAAATGTTTAGAATATGCTCCCATTTTAGATACCGTTCTCTTTCTTTACCGAAATAAAATAAAAAAAATATAAATTTATTCTTTTTCTGCTACTCGTAATATATGTATACGGTAAAGCTGTGTTTGTGTTTGTTTGAGGTGAAGCTTCACGAGAGTTATCTGCCTAAGAGGCGATGCCTTGGGAGGCGGACTTTTTAAGGGGTTCTGCTCTCACGCCTATTCATGTTATATCTGGAGAAAACCGCCCAAAACTCCACCACCCAACTCTGTAGGCCAGAATCCTGGATGTTCACACTTGAGCTATCTACCAAAGTAACAGTAAAGTTACGAGTTTTATAGTTGCTTAGTGTAAGGATGATGAACCTTACTGAGAAGTTCCTCAAATTTAGCTCATTAATAATTATTATCATATCATTCTTACTTTCCGAACATATACCATGTAAAGGAAGTATTGTAATCATGAAAAAATTCGATTTTGATGTTTTTACACGCTTTGAGAAATTCGTATGTGGAACTGCGCAGAGAAAATCTCTATTCGGTAATTGAATTTGCTGGAGTAAATACTGTGGCCAACTGGCAGATTTACTGCAGCATATGTTATAGTTTAATGTAGTGATGATGAACCTTTTTGAGAAGTTTGTCAAAGTTACTTCATTAATAATTATCATTATATCATTCTTACTTTCCGAACATATACCCTGTAAGGAAAGTATTGTAATCATGAAAAAATTCGATTTTGAGATTTTGGTGTTTTTACACGTTTTGAGAAATTTGTATGTAGAACTGCGCAGAGAAAATCTGTATTCGGTAATAGACTTTGCTGCAGTAAATACTGGCCAACTGGCAGATTAAAAAAAAATGTGTTTCTGTTATTATTTATAAATTTAGTTTTGTCTTAAATAATCTCTTGCCCCTTCCCTCACTTTTCAAAACATTCCCACGTCCCTTGGTATATTTACCTTTTAATTATTTATACTATATCGCAAGAGAATACCAACTATTCCAGCTATAAATGCGACACATTTCATTACTTTCTGTTTTTTGTAAAAATTAATTATTTAATGTTAGTTTTTTTTTTAACAAAAGTTGTTCAAAGATTAATGTGCTCAGAAGCAGTCACTAACAGAGAGAAATATTAGGTTGTAACGAAAGTTTCCCGCCACCGCTAACTTCGTCAGCACACAGTTCTCGTTGGCGTATTGGCTCATATTTTGTCAAACGATTTTTGGCATATGAAAGAAAGAGGTTTACTTTATAACACTGTGTTGTGAAATCTGTAAAAAATATAGTTATCATTAAGTATAAGGTGTCTCAAATAGAACTATCACTCTAGAGGATTGGAACCATCATTTACTTCCAGTTGTGTTGCAAAAAGTCAGCTACATAATATCAACGAATTAGGAGTACAGCTTTAAGTACTATTGTTGTATCATGTGACACTGTGCAGGTTTGGTACCGAAAGTTCAAAAACACTTATCTAAGGAGTTAGAAGTTAGTATTTCAGGCAGATATGGCGGAAAACTTTCGTTACAACCTGAAACATACGCCGTTGAAAAAAGGAAAAATATTATATTTTTTTTAACTAAGTACCAGCCCGTCTAAGAACGAACAAATGCGCCATGTGACTTTCCTCAGTCTGCAAAGGCGGATGTTAGGGTGATTCTCCGAGGGCAAAGACGAAGCTGCGAAGTCCCATGTAATCCTATGAGAAAATCTATTTGTGACATAACATCGATAGTTATTAACATACAGTCTCGATTTTTTTCCTACTATCTAGCTAGTAACACGATGTTTTGAATGTTCTTTCTAAAATTTTGATATTATTTTTGCTAATATTTTTAATATTCAAATAAAGTTTGAAAAAACACCAATTTTGTGTTTGAACAGCCATAAAATGGTTGCTAATTATGATACACGATTTTTAAAATGTAGCTGCCATTGCTCAGGATGTTTTCTGTTTTTTCAATGAAAGATATAATAGTTATAATAATAAATAAATTAGTAATTACGACGAAATTTGGAGTCTACATTTCTACAAAAACTATCTTTCCTAATGACTGCCACGTACTCCGCTATTTGGCGGGGGTCGGATGATGGATCGCTACCCTACGGCAAAAAGCTGTTGGGGGGTTCTTTCTGCAAGTAATTGGGTGGGATCACGGCTACCTCAACTATTGTCCGAGATAGCCGTGGTGGGGTTCTGCAAGTAATTTGAAACGTAGTTCCTTTGCTGAATGACATTCCGGCAAGCAAATAGCCCGATCCTAAGCTTTGAAGTCAAATTCAATAGATTTCAGTAAAGATTTTAAAATAGATTTCATTATTCCAGTATATATGTATCTTAAGTATCTGTTTAATAAATGAAACCAACACAGATAAACAAAAAAATGTTTATAGCAATGACCTCTCTATCACATGACTGAATCAAATGCACTGGATCAAATGTAAATAATAAGAGGTGTTCTTTTCAATGCTCTACAGATTAATCTACTGCTTGATAGCAAAAAATCTTAAATGACTCTGAATCACTACCACATTATAATAATAAATTTTTAATGTAATTAACTACAAATATTTAAGTTGAAGAAAGGAAAGTTTAAAACTCACTTTGTCTATCAGACCGCGATGGAAAAAGACATTTCATGAACTTAGTTCAATCCGAAATGCTGTAACTAATAATTAAAGACAATCAGCACATCAGGCGACTAAGGTAGTTTATTAAATTCAATGACTTTTTAAACAAAAATCACTTCATGGTATTCAATGTATATTAGATTAATGCTAAATTTATGCAGTATTAAATATTGTCCAATAAAGGTAGGATTTGTTTCACTTCTATTTTGATTTATTTTTTAATTTAGATATTGTTTTCAAGTAAAAAGTAATATGAAGTAATTTACTAGTACCTTAAAAAAACATACATTTATTATATTCACATAAATTTGCATTAGCAGCGTTAAACTACAAATAATCAAAGTTGTTGATTAATGTTTCACTTATACGTCTTTTCATTCATACGTCGTTTCAAATCTAACCCTTGAAATACGTATAAATATGCTTTACTGTATTTGAAAATTAAAAGATGCCTTAATTACACTATACTACACTTGGCTTAGACGTCATCTCCATAAAAATATAGACCAAGTGTGTGTGTGTGTGTGTGTGTGCGTGTGTGTGTGCGTGCGTGTGTGTGTGTGTGTGTGTCAAAATAAATAAATAAATACAAATTCCCTTTAACTTTCAACTAATAGTGTTTGAGGAGGTAATTGAAAAGAAAAATGAATGAAATTAAAGAGAGAAATATTAAACTTTAAGACTTATTTCCTAAAATAATTGAATTTAATCATAATTATTTAAAAATATTTTTTCCTAATGCCGTGAGGCATTCAACTCTACCGCGGCCGAACGCGTTGGTCATTACAGTATGGATTACAGATTGTGCGCGCCAACATTATTCCCTGTAAGCAATTCAAAAATAAATATGTGGATGACTTCTCAAAAATTTAAAATTTATGTACAGCGGTAGAAAATATTAAACCATAAACACAGGTCTAAAAGGCTAATTACTTTTTAAAGTAAAGTTACTTAGCAGTTACTTTTTAAAGTAACTGCTAAGTATTTTTTTTTTACTCTTTGGACAATAAAAAGAACCTAAATGTGTGTTTGATATTTTGAATTCTACATGTAATTTTATGTGACAATTACATGTAGAATTCAAAGTATCACACACACACACAACACACAAAATCAAGGTGCAAGTAATCTTGCATTGAATTTCCTGTTATTGTGTATCTTAGTCTGCTTATTGCTCTGAATTTTTCTTTAATACTTTGTATAACTTTTGTGAATATTGTGGCATTTAATAAACAGAAATCAAAATCTTACAATCTGTCAAATATTGACCGCAAACAACGAGTTCATATGTTTATAAAAAATTAAATGGAGCTAAAAAACTTACATCAGTGGATTTAAAAAAAATTGAATTTTTACTCTCTAAAATTTTCTTATTTAAATTTAAAAATGTGCCTTTAAATCCCTTTTGTTTTGTATTTTCTCAATAATTATTGAGGATGGATGCGACACAAAAAATAGGCGTGTCACGTCCCGTAAAACAAATGCAAAGATTTGTTTCGTCTCGTCTCTTAATTATCCTTAAGAAATATATATACTAGTTATTTATAATTAAATTATATGATTTTTTATAAAACACACAAAGAGTACTACAAATTCTACGAACGTTTTATGAAACACACTATGTCGTGTTCTTTCTTCCTTTTTCTTTTCTTTCTTTTTTTTAAACAAAATATTAAACGACTCTCAGAAAAACAAGATTAAATTAGATTAGATATTTATTAATTTGTGCGTATTGATTTATATTTCACTCAGCGTACTTTGTACAATGATTTATAATGCAATTAGCTACAATATCACCTTTTTTATAGAAATATTTTGCAAACATTCGTTTGTTTATTTAATACCTTTTAGAGTGATTATTAACTGCTTTAGGAGATATAGTTAGTAATTTAGTACATCTGATTTAATTTTGTCTCTGAAACCCTTTCCTAGTTCCCTAGAAATTTAAACAAACATTTTAAACCTAGTACATATACTGGAGTGGCTTCAAAATCTGGAAACTAATTAATAGTCAGCTAATTATATAAGATAATATCCTGGCACAGTTATTCATTCATTAAAATTTTTTCGGAAATCAATTCAAAATTTGAGTAAATAATATAAAGAGCTGCCATTTTTATGCATTGCTGATAGCTACTGTATATATTTTTTAATAAAAAGTTTTTATGAAGAACAAAAACCATGAAAAAAAATAGCAATACCTCCTTTAAATTGTTATTGTTATGTCAGACTTTTTTGAGTGGTCAGAATTATTGTGGAATGGAGGGGAAAATAAATAAAGAGAGGGGAAATAAATAAAATATAGTGTAAAATACAAATGAAGGGTTATTTTATTAAATTGATTTTTTGTGAAGGGGCCGTTTTAGTAGAATGTAATTCTAAGGGGCCACAAAACTGTCTGGATCGATCCCTGACTAGTGTCAAGAGAATATGGTATAGAATCTTTTTCCTTTTTTTTTTTATTTGCATGATATTGTATTATTAGCTAAAATAGGGTAGTATGCAAAATTTCAAATCATTTGAAAATTGGTAAGTAGCCTAAAATTGATTTAATATTGTTCATTAAAGCAGCTTCAGGTGGTACCAAGATTCAGGACATGTTTATCGTCGGCTAAATTTTTGTATTGAGATTAATGGATGAAAGACTCTTAAAAGCATTTTTTTTTTTACGTGTCCATAGATTAGTATAGGGAAATATACTTCAAACTGGTTATTGGCGATATTTACGTCAGAAGTAAATTCTGATTTTGTGACTACATTCATAATAATGGAAAAAAAAAAAAAAAAATTGGGGTGGGGGGTGGTACGGCCCTGTTTTATTTTGTGTTCGCATCAGTTTTTTAATTCTATTTCAAAACATGATGCAGGATTTTGCAAATAAAGTCCACTTTTCTGATTTATATTCCGAAAGCAAATTTGACTAAATTCATATTTGTTTTACAAAAATAAGTATTTCTAATCAAACAATAAATGCTACTCACTTAATTTATTATTCAATTTTGGGTTTTAAGGCATTTTCTTATTTCATGAAATGATTTTTTGATTGCTAAAATTTGTACGCAGTTTCAACAATCCATTATGAGTAAATATGAGGTCATTTATGAAACAGTTATGTGTTAATTTTCTTACTTACATTCCAGTCTAAGTTCAAGAATCTTTCAGTTTAATGCATAGAATTTTCATTTATTAAAGTAATCGTGTCTTTTTTATCCAATTTTATTTTGCCTCGCTATGTCACAGTGGTTATGCCACTAAAAATGGTAGATGACCGAAGTGTGAAGGTCCGGGGTTCGGGTCCCATCGCGCGGCTGTCGATCTAACGGTCTGGAATTTTGGTAGGATTATTTTGTTTCTTCTCCAGAACTCTAGATGTAACGTGAATACGCGTTATAAACCCCTAGAAAGTCTTCCTGCCAAGGCATTCACACCCTTGACAGATAGCTCTAGTGTAGCGTTGCCATAATCACACACCAAATTTTAATTTAAATTTTTGCTGTACCCAGCAGTAAATCATATTCTTTGAAAAGCAAAAAATTGTAACCTGAAAGAAAATGCACTTGTGATAGGAATGGGTGAACAAATTCATTCCGGAAAGCTTGGTCACAGGTTACGGTATCTCAGCGCATTTAGAATTCAATTTTGATCTTGGATAATTAAATAATTTATCTCTTAATTTTGGCGTAAATATTTTTCCTCGCAATTTGGGAAAAAATCATTCTGGCGCTGGAATATTTTCAGCTACATCATTCTCCTTTTCTCATACTTCCTCCAAGCAATCTTGCTTGACCACAATCAGCCATAACGTATTTTTTGTTTGTTTGTTTTTTTAATTGAATTGATGGATTCGGATTTGTGTTTTTCAACGTGCAAGTGGGTAGGCTGGTGAATGGAACAGAGACCCAAGAATGGAAAAAATCAATCGATAAAAAATTTTAGGAAGTCAATTTAAAATTTGAATAAAAAACAAAGTGTTGTCATTTTCTATGCATTCTCATGCAATTGCCCACAGTTTAGGAAAATATCAGTTCTTCCATTTTCACTTCTCAGCCAGTGATTATTTATATTCTTCCTCTTTCCTCCGCTCATTCCCCGACAACCCTGCTTGACCACAATTAGCGATAACATTTCTTCCCGGAAAAGTGGAAACCCACACGCGTTTGCAGAGACCCCCCACTGTCAGCTATGACAGTTCGGACCCTCCTACTCACCATGCATATTTTTTGCCACCAGATGTCGCGATCGGAATGATGGACTTCCGTTCCGTCAGAAGAATCGCCTTAGGGAAGAACACTGATTTTTCAACTCCAATTCCCCCTTGGTGGAGAAAACAAAAAAGAAAGTATAGTATAAATGGAGTCACAAAATTTATGATGGAAGAGCTGTTTCTCTCCTCTCTAGTTACTTTTGGAGAGGTGTACTCCCACGGAATTTCAGAACGACTATTTTCTTTTCTTTCTTTTTAGTCTTTTTTTTTTTTCCTTTAGGGTGTTGCAATAGAAGAACGTCATATTTATTGAGAATAGATTGGAAAAGAAGAAACGCCTCTTAAGAAAACAGGTAGATAGATGCGCACGCATAGATGTGACGTTACTCTTTCTAACGCTAAACGCTTTCCAATAAAGTTGAGAAGTGCTGATGATTTCTACGAACTTTATATGTGAGTTGTTCTTAAGGTCAGTAGCAAGCGATCTTATTGAAAACGGTGTGCATTTTGTCGAAAAGAGTGTACGCAACATTTATAGTTCTTTTACAGGGAAAAAAAAAGAACTTTAGTGGATTTAGATTCTGAGATCAGTGATTGAAATGAGTACAGTGGAACGTCCCGAGTTGGACACTCCCTTAACTTGGACACCTCCCGAAGTTGGACACTTTTCGGGGGCAACGGAACGTGTCCATATCTAGAAATACACCTCTATAAGCTGGACACTTTTTGAGTGAACCGCAGGTGTCCAATTTACAGAGGTTTCATTATACTCTGGTGTCTTATCACGCCAAAAGTATTGAGTCTGGCATGATAAGACACCAGAGTTACAGTGTTTTCAAACACTATCACATATGTCATTGTATCGAATTACACAATCACACACAGTATATGAAATATTGCGCATTGTATCGAATTATCAAACACACTGATTGTATCGAATGTCTTTCCGAATACTATCGCATAGGTCATTGCTCAATGCACATAGTTATGAATTAAACTGTTCGTTCCCATCGTTGCTTCCCCGGTTGGATCTTTGAATGCTTCAACACGCACCATAGATTGCTCTGAAGTTAAGTATTTTGTATGGGGATACAGCAAACCGAAAAAGATATTTAAAACTAGCGGCAGATCCAGAAAAGGAGGGGAAAGATGATATCATAGGCGTAGAGTTATATGGACCCGTGGGGCTCGAGCCCCCCCAATAAATTGTGAATAGGGGCTGAGCCCACCCAATAATTTACCACTCAATACAGAAAACTAATTTATACTGACATAAAAAAAAGTATTTTACGCCATTTACAAACGTTTAAAAAAAACCTTTACTTGTACTTTTAAAAATTTTCTTCTTTTGGTTTCAATCATGATTAAGTATTCATTGTGACGCCATGTAACACACAATGTTACTAATAAGCTGCCCTCGCCAGGCTCTGGTTCATTAAAATCAGATTATGCAATGTAAAGTATGTAATGAAGAAAAGTTCAGATGTGTCTAAAATGCACTATCTCATCGAAAATGTTTTTTTCCTATTGGATTTTTTTCTTTGCTTCTATTTTTAACTTATAACATGGCAGAAAGATACTAACATGGATACTTACCTTACATAGGTGTAGAGTTCTATGGACCCATAGAGCCACTTTATGGGCGCCTCCAATAATTTACACTTATACATAGTAAGTCATAGCTGCCAACTACTACGGAATATAATTAACCACTTTTTGTAAACAGTATATTTTTTAATTATTTTTTTCAAAATAGTAACCAGCTCGAGCCCGCAGCACAAAAATTTTGCTATATTTTAAGCCGAAAAATCATGTAGAAAAAGTGGTTAATTCTATTCCGTTCTAGTTGGCAGTTAAGAGTAAGTTATATGTACGTGAATCAGTGGCGTAGCCAGAAATTTTTCATGGGGAAGGGGGTGGGGTACGACTTCTGCAACTCACATATATGTATACGGTACGGGTGTATGATAAGGGAGTGAGGAATATACATTTTGTATGGCAAAAAATTCCTCATGTGGGGGGGGGGGTATAAAACCCCTAGGCTACTCCACTGACGTGAATATATTTGGTTGTGGGGCCCGGCCCCCCCAATAATTTTGAAAACTTTACGCTTATGGACGATATGCTTATCGACAAAGGACGTTATCAATGATGGGTCATTTATTTTAACCTGTTCATTTTTAATCTCGAACCTATGATTAACCTATTTGCTATGATACATAAAATTGTAATTTAAAATTCCTTCAAACAAAGCCCAACTTATCCCCTGAACCCCCATCCCCCTCCCCGTGCTAAACAACATTTAACGTTTTAAACTCTATTAATTATTTTTCCAAGTAAAATCGTAAAGAAACAGTAAACTACGGAAGGGATACCAGCAAAGGATGGGGAGTACCTTGTCCAGAGGACTTTTTGAGGGTTATTCACGTTACATCCGTAGAAAATCGACCCAAACTCCAGACCGTTCTGTCGGTTACTGCACCGGAGGCCCGAACACAGGACCTGCACACTTCTGCAATCTTACCAGGTTCAGTGACTTATCTAATCGGATTTTGCGGGACCCCCCCCCCCCTTTTCCGCCTGGATCCGCCACTGTTTTAGAACGGTGTTTGTTCACTGACAAAACTTCTTTTAACGTTTGCTTGGTTAGGTTCACGGTGAATGCATGTTTTCCAGGGAAGTTGCGCAATTGGGTGTTATGCTCAAAGTGAAAAAAACAATTCACCATTTTAAATAAAAAGAAAAAGAAATCTGTGCCATATTTTTTTTCCTCTCCTTTATCTGAGATTGTCCTTCCGAGCCATTCCTTCAGAAATGTCAAAGAGCTTTATTATGATTTATGTAGTGCACGTGTGCGGGATCAGAAACAAAATGGTGGTGAAAAACGGGGGGGGGGGAGGGGGAAGCAAGGGCGCAACGTTAAGTCACTTTTAAAGAGACTCTGCAAAACTGAATGGGAGAGAGAGACAGAGTTGTGCACGGGGAGGTTTGCCAGTAAAAAGAGCGGTAATTTTTTTCGAGGTTCCCTCGCCAAATAGGTAAATGTAGGGCGCCCGTAAAATTAAGGATTTTGTCGCCAAACGCCCGAAGAAGGCGGGTTATTTATAGAACGTGATCTGGCCTCGACAGTTGTCGGGCCGAACGAGTTGAGCGTGGTGGTGGTATAGGAGGACTCTGCTGGAAACGTTTTGGTTGGGCAGCTCTAAGCTTTTATACTGGGCTGACATTTTTTTTTTAAGTTCTTCTTTCTTTCTTTATTCCTCACTTGAGAATAAGCTTTATCCATTCGAAATATGCAGTTCTTTGGAATATAAATGGATCTAGTTTCTTTTTTTGTATTCTATTTCTTTGGGGCGATTTTTTTTCCCCGTCTTTTTGCGTGTTACTTTTTTTATTTTTTATATTTTCTCCATCTGGATGTGATGCAAGCAAAATTACTGCCGAAGAAGTATTCCCCTAGCGCGCTTTTATTGAGGCTGGGTGGGGGCGGGGGTCGTTAATGCTATCTGCACTCTGGAAGCATTTAATGGGTTCGAGAGTGTGGTATTATGAAGGAGAAAAATGAATAAATAAAAAAATAAACGTCACATGGTTATGATTCGCGAGAAACAATTTTTTTCTGTAGCATTTGAAATGCAGTTTTTGAAATTAATTTGAAGCCCTTTTTTCCTTCACTCTATTTTCGTTTTTTTTTTTTCTCTCTCTCTCTCTCGGTTGAAATCGCTAAATCTCCGCGATTTTTTTAAAACAGAAACAATGCCGTCGGACTGCGTTATTGCACTATGTGTTATTAGAATTTTGGGAGCATTTATCCAACATCGAGACGTTTTTAAGGATATTAATCTTTCATTTTAAATAATTTTAATGTTTATCAAGTTTCACCGCCTATCGAACATTTTTTTGCAGTATTTAGCCAAGGGGTATAGCCAGTATTTCTCTAATATTCGCATGACGGGTGTAATATGTTAAAAAAAAAAAAAAAAACTCTAAGGAAACTATTGTTTGAAAGATGAAATAATTAAAATATTGTAAAATAACATACATAAACTAGACTTGCAAAATCAATTTACTGCACCAATGTACGTGTGGTAAGAAAAACGATTTTTAAAAATTATTTTATTATATTATAATACTTTAAGCATGCTTCAAAAAGAAAACAAAAAATCCAGCAGTTTTTAATTATTTTATTTATAGAGTGATATTTCTATTAAATCGTTTTACTATCAAGAAGCATATATTTTAGGAAAAGAAAAACAGCTTCCGAGTTTATGCAATAATAGAAACAGTGGTTTTATTTAAAATTTCAGTACTGCTGCTATAAAACTATAAATTCAAATCAATTATTCAACTATGCTGCGCTATAAAAACTGCTTTGTTTGCTTATAGGGCAAAGGAATTTTATTTTATCTTTATTTGGAAGAGCGTCCCTAAAATTAATTTCAGCTGTGCGAATTGCCTCAAGATGAATTTCTACTGAACAAATAAAATTATCTGTTTTTGAAGTGTTTTTTTTTTCTTCTAACAGGAGGGTTTTTCATGCGTTTGTATTTTTCTTTACTCTTGGATTTTTTTTTTTCTTTCTCTCTGTTTTTTTCCATTTATCTTACTAAACAGGCAATTCCAGTCTTTGAATTACAACTCCAACTTTAAAAAAATTCTTTGATGCAAATAACGGCACAGGCATCTTTAACATTTGAAGAATTTCTCATGCATCTCATTCTCTTTCTTTCGCGCTGTTTGAAATGTCAACAACTTTGTTTCTTCGCAAAAAGTCCGTTTTTTCCCCTTCTTGTATTCCGCGTATTTATTTATTTATTTATTTTTTTTTACAACCTAAAAAATACTTCACGTTTTTGAAGTTGATTCTAAAAACTTCTTTTTTTTTTTTCTTAAGGGTTCGGAGGAGGATTATATATATCTACAAGAATGTGGAATTAAAATTTTAAAACATAAAATTACTTTTTGAAATTTTCTGGGGACAGTAGACCGTTTAAAATGTCAAAATATAAGTTTTTGGTCTGTGGTGTCCCATAATAATACATTTTATTCAAAGTTATACAAAGTGAATTATACAAATTTACTTCGTATACTATTATAATGGAGCATACTATTATAATGGTGTATAATGGTGCGGGTGGCAAAAACATAATGTTTTATCTGTTGGTAACTTAATACAAGTATTCACCTTTTACAGACCGAATTGAGATCCAGCCATATTTTAATATATATATATATATATATATATATAATTTTTTTTTCATATTTTGTCTTCTAATGCGTTAGTTAGAGGATATTAGTCATTTAAATGAGGAAAAATAATATTGTATAAAATTTTCACCGTGTCCCCAATTGGAAGCATGGGCCATTTCTGACTATAACTTTATTTTGGTTTCAAAAACGGAATATACTGATGGGCAATTTAAATAATAAGTGTAAAGTTAAGAATTAATAAAATATTTATTTTTAAATTTAAGTAAAGATATGAATTAAGTTTGAAAGGGGTGGGTGTAAAAAGATAGCTTTGTGAAAATGGCTATTTGCTTGCTTTTTTCGTCCAGTTTCCCCACTAATGATAGAAATTCAACTTCTATTCCAAAAAATCAAGTCATCTTTTAACTTTATCTGCTAAATTTTTCAAATCAGTATTGATAAATTTTTAATCGTATCTTGCCGATTGGGAACATTAGCCTATAAAAGGTTAAAGTCCCCGCCATTCCTTTGTCTTTTTAAAATACTAAACTGACAAAGTGCAGTAAAATTCCTCCTTGTAAACACTATAGCGGCATATTTATTTGAACTGTTTGTTAGGAGCTGTTAAAGTAGATTTAAATCGTTCAGGTGGAGCATGAGAGAGAAAGCAGTTGTTTTTGAAAGAATTCCATTTGTCGTAACAAGATGAAAACATCTCCACAGAAATGATGTATTTTCTTTCGTATTTAAATTATGTTTCTCGTACTGTTATACTTTTTTTCCCTCTACATCTTTCGCAACCTTTGTTTTTCTAGCTGAATATATTTTTTGCGTTTAGATTGGCAAAAAGAAAACGAAAAAGGAAAAAAAAAATGCTATTTATAGTTTAATGCAACCACTTTTCAAAACCATTAAGTTTATTGAGTAATATTTCTTTTACTAATTTGAAAAGACATAGTTGAATTTTAAAAAAATATATTACTTTATTTCGGTACATTATTATTTTATATTTTGTACCAAATGTGTTTAAAATTGCCTTTTGAATTAAAATTAAATATTAACCAATTATAAATATAATCTTACGCTTCAATTTCACTAAACATAGTACTTTTTTGGTACAAGTCATTACCTCTTTTTATAGTTGCTTTAATTTTATTAATTTTTCAATAATATTTTCTAGATGCTTTATTATAACGAAGTAAATTAAATAAATTAAATATTTTTGCAATAAATTATCGTATTAAAGTAATAAACAATAAAAATCAGCTTACTAAAATTTTGCTGAACTATTTAATTTGTATGTGAAGTCGTTAATACTATTAATTATTATTGCTATTTTATGGCCAATGTGTATTTTTTTTTCGTTAGTCAAAAAATTGGAAAATTTTTACATTTATCGTACTTTTGTTCACTGTCTTTAATGCATAAAACAAGATCGCATATATCGCATGTACCGCAGAACGCGTACGTGCATTAAATGCACAATAAGTAAAATTGGTTAAGTGCTTTTAACAGCAGAATCATTTATTTTGGTAAGTAAAAAATGTTAATCGTAAAGCATTTTTCCATCTTAGACTTTACTTTTATTAAAAGCGAGTACAGCTCGCGTTTTCCAAAGCTGGTTAAAAATCTAATAAGTTTAAACTTCGTCAAGGAATCGGCTGTTTTGTAACCCGGTGTGGCGTGCTTTTCCGCACTAAGCGTCCTCGTGCAAAGCAAGTGGATTTACAGGTCTTATTTTCCCCCCGTTCAGATCACGCATAATGTAAACTGTTACTTACGGATATTTTTCCTTGCGAAGACGAAAGTAAAAAAATTTCCAGGGAAGAATTCAACAAATTACGGAGTTTAATCTGCATCGTAATTAGTTTAATGTGCACTGCATAAGCAGAGAAATGGCTAATTCCGATTTAGTGGCTTAGCTTCTGAAATTTAAAAAAACAAAACAACAACATTAAGAATGGTTCTGCAGCCTCGACCATGTAAAGAACATTTTAATACTCGCACTTATAACTGTGATGATTCCGTTTAGCATGCATTTTGTCAACCGGTGATAAGATGAATGAAAAAAAAACTCTTTTAGATTACTTTCAGTTCCAAAAATCTGTAAATTATGTGTAGCTTTTATAAAATATTTTGCAGTGTCTTCATGGATTTTGGGGTATACGAAACGCATATTCACGAAGGCATGAGCGATGGTATATAAATTCGATTTTTTTCGAATAGTTTTTGGTTTTATTTTTAATTAAATTAATAATAATAATAAAAAGAAAAGAAAACAAAAAATATTAAACTTCACACCAACAAAATAAACATTTGACATATGTTAGCATGTAAATAGTTTTTTATATCACATATTTTTTATTACAAAGATATCACTTTGACTTATTTTATAAAATTTTTTATCACAAAAAAAAGAGACATAAAATATGCCACTTACATAAAAATTTTATTTGAATGTTGTGAAAAATTAGGAAGATATCACCATTGAAAGGGTCAGCATTTAATTTTCTTAAAGAAAAATAAGGTAAATAGGTGTAATAGGGTTTAACAGATTTTTGGGAAAATGTTTAACTACCCTGCACTGATAAAAAAATAAAAAAATAATAAATAATCCTCTATCGCAGTGGTACGCAAATTTTTTGACATTATGAACCTACCTGGTGCATCGAGGTAGAATGCAGACTCAAAAGATGTTAGCATGAGTTGTAAAATAATAGAAATGTTGAATAGAATGCAAATAAGAACAAATATTTATTTATTTTCTGTATAATGTGTGATCGAATAAATTTCGACATTTATGAATCTTCGCTTATTAAAAAACAACAATCTTTTCTTAAAAACGTTTATCGATGATGAATTTATATTCAATTAAATTTATTTAGGATTTGGATTTTTCAATCCACCTCGCTACTTCAAGGTAACATTTTGCGATCATAAATTTGGTAGCGACCAGGTAAAGTTCATCGTGGGAATTACAGATCATTTCAATCCCAAGACCATGTTACAGGGAATTCTAAAAAAGATTTTCTTATTTTTAAATTTATTTTTGGTCTCTAAAATATGTCTGTATGACCGAAATATCTTTGAAAAGTGCAAGTTGAAAATTTTTCTTTACGGTTACGTAGTTGCAAAATAATGCATGAAATTAAGAAAACTGTTTTAGCTCCATATGTGCATCGTTTAACCTCTTGAATTTGGGGGGGGGGTTACCTTAAAACCACCAAATTTTGACACTTTCACCTTTAATCGCTAAAACATGTAACCATTCGTCAAATTTCGTACCCGTATCACAAATAATATAGATTGTTTCCAGAAAATGCTTATAGATGACAGAAAGATGTGTACATCTTTCATCTTTCTTCTAGGTATATTTAGGAAAAAGTTTGAAATTGCTTATAAAATCAATACTGCAAATTTATTAAACCTCACTCACATCTACAAAATCAAGAAAAATGGTATGAAAATGCTTCCTCTGCAAAGAGTTGAAGCATACATAAAAAATATACTTAATTCAACCTAAGATTGTAAAATTTACATGTATGCCTTTTATTTCTAAGTTTAAAATTCTCTTACATTTCTAACTACGTAAACTTTGTTTCACGTGACGTCACCGCCTCTGTTTCGAATGGTTTTGGACAAGATTATCAAACTCTGCCGTAATTGTTCATTATTTCAAACAGCGAAATCCTCTGCGCTGCTTGCACGCAAGTTATGCATCTTCCACGCGGATACTTAATTTGCATAACAGAAACCGAAAATGATAAGCATTTAATTCGCCCCAGCATTTGCGCAATCATCTGTCTTCAGACAATAGCTTGGGCTCCCGAGATTTTATGCGCTGCGAAATCTGGCTGCCAGTTTGCACCACCGAAATGGCGCACACAGCTACCTGGAGGATAAATGAACACTGTTATCGAGGTTAAGATTTAAAATAATATTAATTAAAGTGCATGTTGCGGATGTTTAGAGATATTTTGCTCAGAGAGTGAGAGAATTCTAACTAAACGTCGTTGGAAACAATCACGCTTCAATTAATGATTATTGTGAGATCTGTTTTGTAAGTTCATGAACATTTTCTATGAGATCAGAGTCCGTAGAAATGGAACTGCCATGAGAGTTTGCAAAATTATTTTTATACAGATAAATTACGCAAGCCTCTAACATTTTGGCTTATAATTATTAGGGGTACCGCTTGACTGTTAATGTTTGAAATGCATTTAGAATAAGGCTATTACATAATATATCTTAATACTGAACTATTCCATTGAAATATGAATTCGAAAAAAAAAATTCTTTTGCAATAAACCGCATGCAAAACAAAAGTGTATTTTAAATTTTGGGGGTCTTGGAAGTAATACATTTACATTTCTATTGAAAATTTTATGGAGTTCGTTTTTTTTTTTAAATATAAAATAAGGCTTATTTTCTGGGAAGTGCTATTAATTTAATTAAATAAAATATTTTTACCTTTCACTTAAAATATCGGGAATATATTTTTTTACTTGCTGAAGTACCCGTTCTTCACACGGGAATGGAGATTGTTAAAGCATCTAATTCTAATGAAATATATAATATGTGTGTGTGTGTGTGTGTGTGTGCGAGTATCTGCTTATCTCAGCAAATTTTAGTCTCGTAAATAATTTATATCGTCGTATCTGGTTAAATATTTCACGTTTGCAAAACTATCTTGATGGTGATGTAATTTATTTAGTCATAGTTTGTTAGAATTTAACTTACTAATGCACTTTAAAATGCATAACATAAAAATAAGGAGTAATTAATTTCATTTCCAATTTAAACATTAAATGAATGTTTAAATTTTCAACTTAAACATTGCCATTTCCAATTTTTTAAATATTACTATTTAGTTACTATAGCAACAGTGGCTATTTTGTCTGTTTTGCGTTTTATTTCCTTCGAATATGTTGCATTAAATCTTACAAATTACCCGGAGCTGCACATGTGCACTATGCATTTTCCCCTTATCAGATGCAAGGGACATCTGGTACTGTGACAGAATCAGTGCCGTTTTGAAAGTTTTTGAATGGGTAAATGACTTACTTCATTCTACTTAAATTGAATGTAAAAAATAAAATATATTAAATAATTACCATAGAAGCAACACACTCGTTGCCACTCAAAGCTAAATTCAACAATTCAACAGAAAAAAACCCGCTCATCTAGACTTTTGCGTTGAAATTACCGCGGGATATATAAACGCAGGATTACTTATCGATTAGTAAGTTGTAAGGCACATTTTAAAAAAATGATGACTGTAACAAATATTTTTAATTTAATGTATTAATTAACACGGTATGTTGTGCTTTAATCAATACTATCACAACATATTTCCTATTTTCAAAATTCATAATCTAATTGCAAGTATTTTTGCCTTTAAGAAAATTATTATAAATTCAAAATTTTTTAATACTGCTTTTCTTATTATTTAAAAGTCAATCTACTTAAAAAAAAGTGGGCTTCAGTATATCATGATTGCGTCCAGTGGCTGAAACAGATTTTATTTTATTTTATTTTTGTTTTGAAAAGCTAATTTTTAAAAAATGACCTAAACAATAACGCAGATTCTTAATGCAATTTTTTGGGTAGAGGCTAAACTTTTTATTAAAAGCTTATTTAATCCTAACAAAAATATCAATGAAGCAATATGTTACCATTAAGTGATGTCCCTAGAGTGGGGGGAGCTGAAGCCCCCTGCCCCCCTGCCGACACCGATAGCCGGTTGAGTATACTCCGTTATAGGTTACACGGGCACAATAAGTGATTACATGTCTGTAAAAGAAACGCACTGTAAGCGTGCGCCCGAGATTGATTAATTGCAAAATAACATCGAGGGGAAATGTGAGACGTGTTTAGGAAAAATTTGTAAGGAGATTTGTTTTCATAGTTTACGAACGATAACACTGTACGCAACTGCGCCAAAAGTTACGTTATAAAGGAATCTTTTGAACGAGAGAGCGGAGAAAAAAAGGTATCAGCGTGATGAATAATTTAAGAACAGAAATGTAATGTTGTTAAAAATAGATTCGCTTCTCGCGAAGGCGTAGAGAATAGTTTATTGTTGCCAAGAGGAGTTGAATAAAATATTTAAAAGCGTATTTTAAGGGATTGTGTTATGAAGGACGGTTCCGGCATCTGTTTTTATGCATTGCGTGACTGGAAACTATTTGGTTTATACAACTACTAGCCGCCTTCGGCGACCAGTTGGTTCGCCATCTTAATAAATTTTATGTTTCTCACCGGCTTCCTTGGCACTGGAATGTCTCTGATTATGAATGGAATTTAAAATTAAGATGGTTACAAACAGGGGCGGCCCTAGGGTAAGTGGCACCCCCTGCTAACGTAAAAAAGACGCCCCTTTTTATGCTCTACCTAGTTTTTGAGTTCGACATGACGCCCCTTCGAAGCCGGCACCCCGATGCGATGATTACCGTGTCGGGCCGCCCCTGGTTAAAAAAATAAGATGATTTAGTGATAAAAACCTACGAAAAGGTACAAATTATTTTCCTCCTATATTAACTCTGAAGAACTTCTAGATATATCGGCCGTTATCAAATAACGGAAAGGAAAAAATAAGTAAGAAAATATGAAACACTTTTCAGATTTTAAATATGCACTTAAGTGCTATATATTAAAAGCGTATTATAATCCATGGATCTTCCCTATTTTCTTTCCTTATTCCATTATGTTGGAAAGTGTATCATTATTCATGAGTGCTATTAAAAAAAAATTAAAATTGATATTTCTAACATCCTTTTGCTGGATGTAATACATTAGATGGGGGAAAAGACGAGCAGAAAAATGCACAATTCGAACTGAATGAAAGCTTCAAAAACTTATTTTTTGTTTCTTTGTTGGTGTAACATGTATTTTGGATTTGTGTGCTTGCCCGTAGCCCGCTTATAAATCTACGTCAGAAGGAAAAACTTATTCAGGGTGATTTTATTTATTAAAAATTGCGCATTCTACAAGTTTTCGCCATCTGTCGACGGCTTTGTTAAAAAAAGCTCAAAGTATTGTATTCTTATTTTTTGTACTTGTATTCTTTTTTATTTTTTGATAAAAGATAGGTTTTCTTTTTAATTTTATAGGAACAGTGTTTCTTTCGCACGATAAAAAGTAGCCTGTTTGTCAATCCAGAACTTTAACTGTTTTTATTCCAAATTTCATCCAAATCCGTCAAACCATTTCTGCGTGGAAGAGTAACAAACATACATACAAACATTGATATTTATGATATTAGTAGGATTTACAGTTGGTACCTTGACGTGCGAATGCCATATTAGGTAGCATGCAAGGTTTCTGCGATGCGAGCATTATTATTATTATTATTATTTTGACTGGATATACAAATCCGGAATCCAAAAACAGGAGCTATCTGTAAGTGAAAGTGTGAAATTAAATGATTAAACAAAGGGGATTGAAAAAACGTTTACTACTGAATGGCTCTGTAAATATACAAGGTGATGAAACAAATGAATATCTCAACTTAAAGGGGGTACACCGTATTAAATGTTTAGTAGATTCAAAGTTTGGTTGGCTCTATTTCAAAGAAATATTTTAGCTGAACCAACAAAATTTTTGTTAATTAAACGAAATATTTCGTTAAAAATCAACAAGATTATTCAGTTGAAATAGCCCTAACCAAATTTCCCCGTGCATATCTTCTACAGAATGCACGGTAGTGTTCCATTTGACACATGCTTTTGAGTGGTTTTTTTACTTTCCGAACATGTACCATGTAAGGAAAGTATTGTAATCATGAAAAAATTCGACTTCGAGATTTTGGTGTATTGACACGTTTTGAGGGCTTCTGAATCCATTTATGCTATTTTTACGAGATGTATGTATGTATGTGTGTTTGTGTGTTTGTGTGTATGTGAGTGAACACGATAGCTCCTGAACGGAGCATTCGATTGAGCTCAAATTGGATATATATGTCATAAACTACCGTCGCAAGACCGGTATTGATTTTGGTGTGTATAGGACTTATAGATTTTCTACAGGGCTACGACAAAGATTTCTTTTACATTATGGCCTATGGGGGGAATTTCTTGAAAGTGCGCTAGCGTTTAAACGGTAGATTCGATTGAGCTCAAATTGGGTATATATGTTATAAACCACCGTTGCAAGATCGGTATTGATTTTGGTGTGTATAGGACTTATAGTTTTTCTACAGGGCTACGACAAAGATTTCTTTTACATTATGGCCTATGGGGGGAATTTCTTGAAAGTGCGCTAGCGTTTAAACGGTAGATTCGATTGAGCTCAAATTGGGTATACATGTTATAAACCACCGTTGCAAGACTGGTATTGATTTTGGTGTGTATAGGACTTATCTTTGTCGTAGCCCTGTAGAAAAACTATTTCTTTTACATTATGGCCTATGGGGGGAATTTCTTGAAAGTGCGCTAGCGTTTAAACGATACATTTGATTGAGCTCAAATTCGGTATACATGTTATAAACCACCATCCTAAGACCGGTATTGATTTTGGTGTGTATAGGACTTATAGTTCTCCTATAGGGCTACGATAAAACTTTCTTTTATGTTATGGCATAATGGCATATGGGGAGGAATTCTTAAAAGTGCGCAAGCGTTTAAACGGTGCATTCGATTGAGTTTCAATTTGGTATATATGTTTGAATTATTCATCGATTAAAATTTATTTAAATGCTTGGTAATGATCTTAATCGTAAGTGTTCGGAAAGTCGAGTGGAGTCACTCCAGATTTTTTTTTAATGAAGTTTCGTAATCCATAATCCATCTTAAGGTTCGGGTCCCATCGAGCGGCTGACGGTCGGAGTTTTGGTAGGTTTTCTCCAGATGCAACGTGAATACGCGTTAGAACCCCCCATCCTTGGCAGATCGCCCTAGCGTAGCGTTGCCGTAATCAATAAAAAAAAAAAAAAACCGTAATCCATTCTAAGTTCCATTCGGTCGCAGAACAGATTTTGGTCATGCTTTTCATCAGAGGCCCGCGAGAAGCTCTGACTTCACTCCCTGGAATTATTTTCTTTGTGACTGTGCATAACAGATGGTTTTATGGCTGAAAAGATAGGTAGAGGCAGAAAAAGAGGTCCCCCCCCCCCACACCACGCCTCTATCAGCTGACATTGTTAAACTGAAAATGAGGATAACTGCCGTTTTCGAAACTGTAACACCAGACATTCTGAAAAAAAAATGCGCGGGACGAATTCTGCTACGGAAGAGATATAGTTCGCGTTTCTAACGATATTCATATTGATTTTATTAAATTTATGCGGTTACTAACTTTACAATGTTGTATTCTTTATTTAGTTTACCAAAAGGGATTGAAATATTTAACAGAAACGGGCTTCAAAATGGAAAATTAATATTTTTTTACGATAACACTCATATAAAATGGTACTTATCAACAATAGGATCGTTTCGAACGATACAAGAATTCCGTCCTTCCTCAGTTGGAAAGAAGTCCCCGGCATCTACACGAGTAAAACGTCTGGAGCTCAAAGGCTTTCCAGGCTTTCTACTTGCGTGGGTGCTTGAACTTGGGGGTCCCTTTCAATTATTTAAGCAAACTTGTTCAAGTCTATTATTTTTTATATAATCATTATTTGTTGATATAATAAATTGTTCAATTTAAGCAAATTATTTAAAATTTTCAAAATTGAATAAATATTGCCCCGGGATGTATGTTAGTTCAGCAGGAATCTTCATTTAATTCCTTCCCCCTATTAAAAAAAGGGGGGGGGGAGGTAAAGGACTTTTTCATGGGCTGAAAATATGGCTCAAATTTTTATTTTGCTCATGTGCAAAGTGAAGGGAGAGGGGGGGGGGATGAGAGTTTGCTGTTATTTAATGGTCATGTCCGTGACCAATGTGATTATTTATATATTCGTTGTGTTGGTAAAAGTATCACCCTCACGAAAAGTAAACTTATGGTTAAAAGTAAAAATATTACTAATCAAGTAAAGCTACTTAAGTAAAAATATTTTTACTTAAAAGTAAAAATAATGGTTTTGGTGCGGAGTACATAATTTATTTTGTTTCTAGATGTAAATAAATCCAGAAGAGAAAATTGTAGTCTGCTATTTCCGTATATGCAGAAAACGTATATCTCAATCAAATTAATATACTACTTTCAAAACGTTTATAAAAAAATAATGTGAACAAAAAGGCAGCTAGACGTAAATGGAGAATTTATTTTAAAGTTTCATCATTTTACGTCTACTGTTAGGTAAAGTCTCGCTGCTAGATAATTCCTGTATCAGCAAATATATAACCCCCTTCCTCCCTCAACTTCTCTTTTCTTAAAAATCCTTTCTTTAGCTGTGTATAAAAAAGAAGACTCTCTGATAATCCTGGAAAATGCTGTCAGAATCACTTTTTTATTTAATTTATTTATTCAAACAAGAGTAGTAGAATCCTTTGAACCCGCACCTGGCTCCGTACCAACGTTCTCAGTTTGGCTGAAGCTGAAGTTTCGCCAATGCTTGTGATTTGCCGCCAAGCATGCTGAGAGCCGTCGCCGGTGCCAGCGCATTCGGAGATGGCTAGTAAACAAGAAGGAACCTTCGGAGGTCTCACGTTTTCCGACCGGCCGTGTGATCCCAGCTGTTTTCTGGAGGAATGAATTTTATGGTCTGCAAGGAATAAGTTACGAGTGTTCGGAAGCGTATGAGACCTTCCACCAAGGAATCCAGAAACCTTTTTGCGTTTTACAATTTCGAATTTTACTATCGATCAACGAAGAGAAAAGATTTTCTATTAATTTATTTCGACGAGCGAAAATTGAATTATCGTCTGCTCCGAAAATAGAATAACTCGGGCGACTCAACTCGTGATAATGCACTGTTACTGATTACTGTAGAAGGAAAAGAATATTTTTTACAGAATTAACTGTGCTACTCTGGATGCTCTATTGATTTAAAGTTTCCGGATCTCTAAAAATATATATTTATAAAATGTATAATTTTGGAAAATATGTGTTCTAAGCCTAAATTCAGGCTTGAGATCAGTGATTTCGAGCCGTAGAATTGTTGCGCCATGTTCGCCGGGGAGTAAAACTGATACCAGGGCCCCGATGTTGCGAAGGGGATGCTGCTGTTGCTGCAAGGATGAAAACGAGATGGCGCCACGGGACCGTTTCGTGGACGAATGCGATGGAAGATCCTCATCCTTCGGATGCGCGGATTTCTGCGGTTCTAATCGGGTACGTAGAGATTAGTTTCTGTAAATGCGAACTAGAGGCGTCGGCCATTTTGCTTCTGTTTTTTGTATGTGCACAGTTCGAAAATGAACTCTACTTATGTAACGCATTTGCATAACCTCTAAAATAGCACGTGATGCGTTGTTGTTTGTTGCATGCGAACCAAGATTATTTTTTAATAATGCAGAGCAATTGAAATGTTATTCGCCCAAAGAACACTTTCTTGTATGCACGATTCTTAGCTAGACTTCACTTTTCATAAATTTAAATTAGTCCTTTAATATTGAATTGAATAATGGAAAATTGAAAACATTAAAACGTATATGAAGATTCGGAGGGGGGGGGGGCTTTGCTTGCGCGCTGTAATTATTTCTGGCAGATGTGCTAACTAGGAAAAAAAGCTGCTTTGTAGATGTTAAGGGCCTGTTTAATATAGTTTGGAGCTCTTTTTCCTGATTCTTAAAAGAGCTCCTTCATATATTTCTGTGAATAAAGTTTTCTTTCAGTCGTTAAAGGCCTTTCAAAATTTATATGTTCCGGGCGGCAATCTTGTTGCCCTGTTCTGTGCAGTAATTAGGACCTGCGAAATTTCCAAAACTATTTTAGTTCTTATTTTTAAGCCATATTTCTTATTTTAAAAATCGAAAATGTTGAAAAAGCCATTTCTTTAAGAGATTCTTCTTTTAAGAAACATATATTATGTAGCAACAAAATGGTGGCAAACTCAGTTGCTTGGCTTTTGCAAAAATAGACTAATGGAATTTTTATAACCACCAAGCGAGATGTTACTTCGAAATTCATTCTTTTTCAAAGAGCAGTTTCGTGAATTTTTAATGCTTAAAAAAATTGTGCCATTGCTTCAGCCATTTTTTTTTTAATGCTTTGAAAATTCTTAAGTTGGATTGCGGCTTATTTTTACTAGATAAATGGTACAAATAACTTTTCAAAAAAAATTTCACATTAAAAACTTCGATGCAGTTTGCTGGATTCGCGTTTTATTACATCGATTAGCGAGCAAATTATTAGTTTAAGTGCTGTTTTTGAAAATGAAAACGAGATATATGAATCGCCATATTTGCTGCGTGTGCTCAGCATGGGATCGTAATGAAATTACAACTCCTAAGTCTTGGTAATCAGCACTGAGAGAATAAATTAAATTTAGAGCAGCTCAGATAATTGCTCTCAGCGGTTCTGCAAAGCATTTGATTTGAAGATAGGAGGCGTACTACCCTTAGAAAAATGAGTCTGAAAATTTTCTCGAGTGCTTTGTGAAAGAAATTTCAAGCTTATTGCTTTAATTAAATTTTGGGTTTAAGAAATGGGATTAGAATTTTTTTTCCCTTCGTAATTTATTTAAAAATATTCGCTTTTTTATTTTTAACTGACTGAAATTGTCGAAAATAAATAAATAAGTAATAAGCATCAAACGAATTATTGTCTGTAAGGTGATTTTAAGCAGGAATAAGAGTGGCCGAAAATTGTTGGACACTTTATAAAACTAAATAAAAGTTCTAAACACAGTAACTTTAAAATGTAGTTGCTAACTAATTGCATACATAACAAAATGAATAGCTTTCAATGTGGAATCCTTTGGTGTCTCGCACAACATGTAAAAACGATATTCTATTTCATTTTAAGTATTTGGAAGCATCTGAAAGAGTTATGGAATGAATAGCAGCAGTGATTCACTGCTTGAGTTCTTGTACATTAGAACATGTAAGCTTGTAAACAATATCTTTGACGTAGCCCCACATGAAAAATTGAGACAATAGCGCGCAGACGTTGATTAGTGTGGAGGTGAGCTGTCCAGCTGAAAAATCACATTGCCATATCTTTGCCACAGTCGCTGTGTTAACTACGCTCTTCCTAATCTCTGGCGTCAAGTCCTTGGCACGTAGCTTTATCTGTCGGATTTTTTGGTTCAGTGTTATATTAGAGAACAAAAATGGAGCACTTTTGTAACCCGGCCATCATTCAAATACCTAATTTGTACGTATAATTTTTTAAAAATTTAATATTCTATAGTGTCCAACAATTTTCTGGTACTCTGTATTTTCCAGATGCGATATGTACACTGAAAAAAAAAATAAAAATAGGCTATTGATATCTAGAAAATAATTGGTGTAACTAGAATTTATGAGTCTGTGTACTCCCTATAAATACTAGATCATAGAACGAGACACTTTTGAACCCACTTATCCAATTTTTAGATCTTTCCTCTATAATCTGGTTCTTACACCTAGATGAAAATATCTGTAAATCTCTGCGCACGAAATCGGGTAGACTCACAGAGGGTCATTCTAATGCTCCAAAAATCGTAGGATAATTCCTCGCTACACAAACTAGTCACTCTACTGTGATTAGCAAGAAAACTACGGGCTAGAAATTCTTGACCATTTCGTCTACACCAGTTGTATGCATCACCTGCAGGCATAATTCTACGATCTATTCTTCTAGTTTTGGGACACAGTAAACGGCCATCTATTCGTTTTAGATGAGAGAGAGCGGTATTTATTTTTTTCTCTATGCACAACATCTCGGTGTCTGTTTGAAACTATCGTGTTCGTATCAACTGTAAATGGTTTTCAAACGTGAAGTAACCTTAAAAGTCATAATGTTTTCGTTTTCCTTTCGTAATTAACAAAATCATTTGTCTTTTTTTTCCCCTACACTCCAATGACTGTTTTTTAAATTTAAAAAAAATTTTTGGTACATTCGTTACAATATCATTCTTTAATCATAAAACCTTTCCGTTACAATCTAACTTGTTGATACACTAAATTACTTTACGAAGAGGCAAATAAGACAAAAAATACTTTTTCAGAGCTTAATCCATGCGAATTATTTTGTTCGTCTCTTAACACTTTGAGGCGCAACCCTTTCCCAAAGCTGAAAAAAGGGCAGCCGTTGCCATCGGTCGACTTAACTACCAGCAAGATGACGGACGATCGAAACGTTCATCGCGTGCCACAGATCTAGAGACCCTTTTTTGACGACAGCTGGCTGTGCGTCCGCCACATTGCTGGTAGCACAGCCAGCTGTCGTCAAAAAAGGGTCTCTAGATCTGTGGCACGCGATGAACGTTTCGATCGTCCGCCATCTTGCTGGTAGTTAAGTCGAGCGATGGCAACGGCTGCCCTTTTTTCAGCATGGGGCAATCTATCCAGCTGTTCTCGCATTCTTCCATTTTTCAGCAGATGTCAGTGCTGTTAAAATATAATCGTGACCATTTTTTGACGAGAAAAGACGTGCTAAAAAGTAAAGGATTCTCGTGGAGCTATGTCACAGCAACTATTTTTATAGAAACCAAATCTATTCTTCGTGACTGGCAACAGCCAAAACGTCAGAGTTTGGTGTTCCCAGAGCGGGAACACTGCGCGTTAAAGGTTAAGAAAAGGAAATAAACTCTAAGCGCTGTTGCACACATACTTAGGTGTTTTTCGCTAAAAAAAACCCAACGGAATTTTGGTAGTAAATGCAAAACAAAAAAAGCTAATAATGTCAACCACTTCAAAATTTTTAGAATGTCTCTTCTTGAGCTTTACTGTACATTGAAGCAGTCGATAAACCTATATCAGTTTCGAAAATTTTTAGAGTTCTTAAATATCGGAAATTTTTGCAGAATGCGTCACTTTTTGAAAAATTGTGCATCGCATTTACACAGTGGCGTAGCCAAGATTTTCTAGCGGGGGGTGGGGTGTCCAAAATTTTCCCTTCGACATATATATATGTATCAATTAAAAATATAGGGATAAGATCCTTTTCCGATGTCTCTCTCTAATTTTGGACCCCCATTGGCTACGCCACTGCATTTGTATGTTTGAGAATTTTTTCTCAAACAGAGCCTTGAGAAAATTTCAGAAAAGGCATTTTTTTTTTCAATAATTTCAGTGTATAGTGCAGCTGTTAAAAAAACTGTCCTTTTTTTTCGAGTTCCAACTGTATTAAGTTTATTTTAATTTGTGCATCAAGCCACGAGGCAGATTTTGTTTCTTCCGAAAACGGCCTTAAAGCAAAATTATCAATAACGCACATGGCATGTTTCTTACAAACCTGTTTTTTCAGCGTTTTTGACTGTTTTTTTAAGGGTTTTTCCGTTTTTTTTAGGGGGGTGTTTATCGGGGTTTCTATAACCGAAGGGATCAGAATATTTGAAATTTTTCTTCAAATTACTAAATAAAACATAAAGAAATTAACTGATTAAAAAAATCAATAGATGGAAAAAATGGTTAAATTAATAATAATTAACAATTATCAATTATACATGAAAAAATGTATAAATCAACAGTAATAACCAATCCTAGTTTGCTCTCAGAAAAATTGATTAATTGTAATAATTTTAACAATGAAATTAAAGTACTATACTAGTACTGAATTAGAGCTTTTATACGAATTTTTTTTATGGTTAATACATTCTTATTCATTTTAATTCAAATGACTGATTCATAAAAATTTTATCTAGAAAGTCTTTCTGAATTTTCTTTTTTCTTTTCTTGGGTGGCTTTTTTTTTTTTTTTTTTTTTTTTGAGGAGGGTGCACTGTTTATAAACTTTACAAGTTGTCTACTGATATTAACAGTTGGTTTTTTTTTTTCTTGCGTTTTTTCAAGTAAGCTTAATGGGAGTTGAGTTAATTCTCTCGATCTTTCTTAAAACAATCACCCTCCATTGTTATCTTGGTGTAATTTCTCGTCGACGGCACTACTACTTCTCCGAAAAGACACCCGGAAGTTTCTTACATTTCGGTGAAGCCCCCCCACCGCCCCTTTCCGGGGCGCTTTTATTTCTGGAGAAAGAAAAAAAAACGCTTTGTCACACACTCAGACGAGACAGCGCGGGCACAAGGAGCGTTATTTTTAAAATCGCAAACGATCAGGTAAACGTTCTCGAAAATTCTCGGCCCCACTCGCTGTGAGGTAGGTCTCTGGCTTCTGTCAGTTCGAGTACTTCTGAACAGTTTGTGGTGATGAGGGGTCGATCCAGGAATTTTTTCAGGGTCCCATTTTTGTGAATTTCAATACTTAATTTTGTGAATTTTCTTGCCAATTTTTAATAAGTCACCCTGTAATAAATACCTGTTAATTTGACGTAAAATAATCAGTGGCGCACCCGAAATTTTAGTTTAGGAGGGAGTGGGTGGGTGGGCTGGGCTACTTATAACTGCTGAACTCGGTTATAGTGACCTCGATTTGTTACAACTCTCTTAAAACGTCAAAATATTCCTAGAGCCCCGAAGAATCAGGGGTCCCCGGCAGCTTTAAAATAGTTAAATGCGGTTTCTAGGAACGTAAGCCTTATTTTAAAATATTGTGTATCCTAATATTCTATTCCCTCTGATTTTCCTAGTAAGGGGTCCCTTTTCAATCTTTAGCCGAGGGCCCCCAAAGGAGTCAGCCCTGGCCTGACCCACACGTTGTGCTGTAATCATTTTTTTCCAGTGCATTTTTTTTTGGTTGTTGTTAAAATAATTGATAATGTATTTAGTGAACATTTTTTGGTTAAAATAATTGCAGCTTGCAATTAAAAGCGTTAAAAAGGGGCCAGCTGCTTTAAAAAGGGGTCTGTAGATCTGTGGCGCGCGATGAACGTTTCGGTCGGCCGCCATCTTGCTGGTCGTTAAGTCGAGCGATGGCAACGACTGCCTTTTTCCAGCATTGGGCAATCTATCCAGCTGCTCGCAGTCTTCCATTTTTCAGCAGATGTCAGTGCTGTTAAAAATAATTTTTTTACGGGTAATGACGTGCTAGAAAGTAAAGGATTCTCCTGGATCTATGTCACCCGTAACTATTTTTATAGAAATCCAATCTATTCTTCGTGACTGGCAACAGTCAAAACGTCAGAGTTTGGTGTTCCCAGAGCGGGAACACTGCGCGTTAAAGGGTTACGGAGCTTTCTATCTAAAACTGCGAGCGACTTTGCAATACGCTTTTCTCCACCGGGGGCTTGGGATACGATGATCCCTTTATCTTTTCGAGAAGGTCCCAGAAACAGTCTCTTCCCCGAGATCGGCATGTCTTCCTCTTCTCTCTTTTCGTCAGCAATAAATGTCTCCGGGCGAAGGCATATTTCCGGCACCCCCGATTTATCTTCTCCTGCACCTCTCTCTTTTGACTCTTCTGAAACGGATGGTTGTGGCTGTGGTGGTGGTGGTGGTTGAACCCCACCACGGGGCTCTGGAAATGTGTCGAAGCTTTTCTTTAAAAGGGAGGAAGGAAGGGAAAAAGTGCCTGGAAGTCGCAGGGTTTTGTGGGTTTAAATTATTTTTATTTTTTTTAATCTTTCGATCTTTCTCCCCCTCCTAGCTGATATTTCTTTTCAATAAAAATATCTATCGACGTTTTGTTGAAGTACAGAGGGGGGAGTGGTGCGCCCCGGAAGGCATTGTTGAAGATTTATGAGGTCTCAATAAGTGCGAGTAGAGGGGCACGGGAGATCTGCAGTGTCATGCAAAGTGCAATATCAACCGTTGAAGGCAGCGTGCACAACAGAACGGAAAGATAAACCGTAAGACTCGTGGACTACGGCACTTTCGGATTTAGTGCCCCTATATTTAGCTGGCTCAATTTTTGTGCCCCCGATATATATAGTTCTGAACTCAATTTCTTGACCCATTTCTGCTTCTTTGCCCAGCGCACGAGCTCAAAGTGCCTAGGGATGGACGCGAGACGAGAAACTGAGCTGTCTCGTCTCGTCTCGCAGTGGTAAAACTCTGTCTCGTCTCGCAGAGAAATTGCCTGTCTCGTCTCGCGCGAACGCGAGTTTCGCAAAATTAAGGATACGATTTTGCTAGCATATTTTTAGTAACATTAATACTATTTTATTGAAAACTAGCTGAAGTACCCGTTCTTCGCACGGGAATGAATGGACTTTTTGATATTACGATTTGTGGTGATTACTATTTATTGTAATAAAGAGATATAGCAAAATGGATATCGCTTTATATTGTGTTCAATAACCATGCATACCGAATTTCAAGGCAATCGTTTGTACGGTGAAGAAGGTCATGCGGCGTAGCGCAATCTAGTGGCGAGTTTTAGCAAAACGGATACGGCGGAAATATTCTTCGCATTCAGATATCGATGAATACGAAATTTCAGGACGATCGGCTGGACAGCCCTGTGAAGTTCATATGTTGACGCGACATCTAGTGGCAAATTATATAGGAAAATGGATAGCGCCAAACTCTTCCCCGTGTTCAAATATCTATGTATGCCTATTTTCATAGCGATCGGTTGCACAGTCAAGAAGTGATGCACTGCAGCGCGATCTAGTGGTTAATTAAAGTAATGATTTGCTACAGTGCCGTCAAGTGGCGAGTTATAGCAAAATGGATAACGCCAAAATATTCTCATTGTTCAAATAGCTATGTATACTGATTTTCATAGCGACCGTTTGAATGGTCAAGAATTTGGCCTGCTGCAGCGTCATCTAGTGGCGAGTTCAAATAATAATGCATTGCAGTGACATCTAGTGGTGAGTAACATCAAAAGGAACACAGTTAGAATATATTCTTCGTGCTGAAATGTGTAAGTATAAGAAATTTTATGCCGGTCAGTCGAACGGTATAGAAGTTGATGCGTTGCAGCGCCATTTAGCGGCAAGTTACAGCAAAATGGATACTGAGAAATATTCTCCGTGTTCTAATATCCGCGTGTACCAAATTTCATCGAAATCGGTTGGACGATATTCGCATAGTAAACGGCTAAACGGAATAGAATTCGACGTTCTGCTGCGCAACCTAGTAGCAAGTTAGAGGAAAACGGATAGCATAAAAAGCTTCTCAATGATAAAAGACTCAGGTGAACCAAATTTCATGGTGCAACGGTGCTAGAGTTTTTCAACCTCATACACACATACCAACATTCATTTTTATCTATAACCAGTGTCATTATATATCCCAGTCTCAAATAAAATCCAGTTTCAAATCTAAGCCTCGCCAAAGTGCCAACATACGCCATTGTGCAAGCGTTTTTTCAGGAAATCATTCGAAGCATTGACTTAGCAGCAATCAATATGGGAAATGGTTCGACCGCGAAAAAGTAAAGCAAGCCTTTATTTCAAAAGTGGAATCCCTTAATACAGCCGAAATTTTTAAAATTATCAACTATAACGTGTTTTATTCATCGTTACTCCGATGTAGTAAATGAGAAGATTTCAATTTTCTGAAATTTGGCGGAATTCCCCCAACTTAAATCAATGTATTCATTTGGCGAGAATTCTGGAGATAGATCGCTTGAAATCCCTTAACAACTGCATTATTTCTTCACGGATCATTAAAATTTAACGCTGTATTCTAATAAAACCTTTACACTTGTTTTCAAAAATCTATTTCCTTAAGCTCTCAATAAATTGCGCCAAGCCGAAATCTGTGCAAATCGCTAGAACTCACTTTCTCAAAATCGGCATTTGAGCCATTTTATTTTTTCGCCAAACTAAAAAAACTTACCTATTAGCCTCGGAAATCTTCAATTCTTATTGTTTTGCGTATAAAACATTTCATTCCTGCTCCGATTTCCCATGCACACGATATTATAATTAAAAAAAAAATAACCTTACGAATATAAACTAACAAAAAAAAATCATTATTATTCTTTTATTTTTACTTTGAGAATTTAAAACATCTTATTCGGCAAAATCGCCAGACATGGCAACCACGATCCTTATTTTACACTTTTTTCACTACAGGGGTTACAATTACGGAAAGCTTTTTGCGTGGAGAACATAAAAAATCTCTTAAATTCCGGGAACGGGTGGACTTTCAAAGTTTTAAAGTGGACTATGATTTATTCTATATTATTTTACATATCTGTGCAAAATTTCAGGCTGATATGTCCATTTTTGTGGATTTGTATACAACTCAAATCCACAAACAAACAAACAAACAAACAAACAAACAAACAAACAAACAAACAAACAAACAGAATTTCATTTTTATTTATAAGATTAAAGTTAATAATAATTAGTTATATACATATTGCCATATTAGTACATATATTTGTTACCATATTAACTCATACGTGCATGTGAAGTGATTAAAATTCAGATTTAAAGATTAATACAGATAATTAAGTAAATTTTATTAATTAACTGAGATTTCAATACAATACGTTTCGATAAAGTAAAAGCTATTTGCTATTTTAGCTACTTTCAATGCTATAAATTTGTTAAAGACAGCTATGCACGAAATTATATCGTCTTGTATTTTTCCTCGGCTATAATTACTGATGTTCAGTTTTCACTTCTTAGGCCAGGAAGTTTATTTGGCTACTTGATATCCATGAATTCAACAGTTTTTTTAGTGGACCTGTTCGGTTGTTCAGTTTGCCTCCCCCTAAGCACCGCTCTGTGTGCGATGATAAGGGATTGTCGTGGATTACGAGGCATTTCCTAGCACAAGCTGCTGATTTGAATGGATTCTATTGCACGATCAGTGGCAGTAGCAGAAGGTCCAGGGAAAGGATTTTGCCATTTGCGCAGACATTCGATAGCAGGGCACAGCCAGACAGTAATTTACCTTTGGAAATTTCACACTGCCTATTTCAGAGTTAGGGAGGCCCCCCACCCCGAGTCGTGCTTTATAATCCAGAATTTTCTAAATCGGGCCCTAGTCGTCAGCACTTAGTCTCAACAGAACAGTGGGGACTGCTGTGAGACTAAATGCTGACGACTGAAGAAGACCGATGATTTTTTCCGGTCGAAACAATCCTCCTTAAGTGATAACGATAGTCCTTAAGTGTCCCGCAGTGGTCTGGGCGCTAAACTCCGTTCCCATAAGAACACGGCAAGTGAAGCAGCATCCGGCTTTGCCAGTGCTCGGGAGGGTCATCTCCCTCTCGGCTCGTCCACTGTGGGACCGTGCACGCTAATGGGAGCTGGTGCACGTAAAATCCGTCGTGGCTCCAAAGTCCTCCAAGTTGTTAAACGATACCTCTGGGGGTGCCGATTTCAGGTGGTGGTTGGTCCCTCATCTGGAATCGGTTCAAAATTAAGGACCAACAGGTAGAAGTCCAACCCCCTCGGGGGCACAGGCACCCCCCTCTCTCCATGGTCTATCCATGGACACCACAACAACAACAACAACAACATAGTCCTTAAGTGTTTTCACCCAAAGCTTTTACTTATATCAGAGTCCTGATTGGTCTGCCTTCCAAAATCGGTATGTGTGTGGAAAGGGGGTGAATTTTGACTTAATGTACTGGTGTGCTCCGGAGCACAATATTCATGAGCTCCTCTGGGTTTTGTCTAGTATGTAAAAAATTCAGTCTGAAAAAAAGAAGTACAGACCCGAGTTTCTATGCAAATTAAGGCCTGCTTCTATGCGAAAGAAATAATAATATTGAACCACCCTGCAAATATTTTTCTTTCCTCTTTCTCTTCCCCCCCCCCTGTCCCTTCTCTCCGAGTCTAGTCATAAACATATTATTTAAAACGTAATTCTTTTTCTTTTTTTACTTCTCTGGAGACCGGTTTTACAATCGTGTCGGACTTAACTGCTCACAGAAAACCTCCCAGCGGATTACTTTACATTGCGCCCTTGACATTATTCCTGCCTCTCTGGAACTCTGGAACGTCCCCCCCCCCCTTTCCTGCTCCTCTAAATGCTCAGTTTTGTTTTTCGAGAAAGATGCTTGTGTGTGTATGTGTGTCAACTGATGCGTAACTAGAAACAAAAAAGGTGCCATTCGTACGTACAAAATTCCAAGTTCCAAGACACGGGAAAAAAATCGTGCGGTTTTAATGGACTAGTGGAGCGTTTTCATCGGAACGATATGAAAATCGCCACCAGGATGCGCGCCTGTTTCATCACTCCCTCTGTGGAGGTAAGCTTCTTCTTTTATCAGTTTCACTTTTCTTTAATAATAATTTATTCTTTAAGAATATAATTACTTTGTTAGTTAGGTTGTGCCCTTGCTTTTTGATGGTGGGATAATGACCTGGCACAAAAGCTATTTAATAGATTTTAATTTTTTAATACGGGTAATTTTTTTTTTAAATTTACCCGAATTAGGATGACACCCAAAATGTGTAGCAACGCTAGCCTAAATAAATTGAATGACAAATACTGTTAAAACAAAGAAACATGATTTTCACTAAAATGGGTCCAGAAATTTAGTCACCGCTGCACTGAGTATAAAGAACAGTAAGGTATGGTAGCTCATTTAAATTACAATATATATATATATATATATATATATATATATATATATATATATATATATATTAAATTATCTTTTGTAAAACTTTTTCCTTCCATTTGTGTATTAAAAACTGTAAAGTTATTGGAGGAAATATCGTCTATGCAGATTTAAAAAAAAAAAAAAAAAAAAAAAAAAAAAAAAAACTGTGCCTTATAAACACTCCTCAACCCCTCAAAGAATTATTCTTAAAGCACAATACCCCCAAAAGTTTCGCATTGCCAAGTCGGTGCCTCTGCCCGTGTGAATTGCTAGCTCGACGCTCCTACTATCTTGTACTTGGGGACAAAACATAATTTCGAAGTATGGTTGTTTTTTTTTTTTTTAAATTTTTCCTGTCATATGTTATCTGTTGAGATGAGAAACATAATACTTTTCAACGAAAATTACTCCTAAAACACGCATTACGCAACAATGGCACTCTCGTCAAAGATAAACGCTACGGTGACAACATGCCCTTTGCCAGGAGTTTTGTATTATTCAGGAATGCAAGGCCACTGCTAGAAAGAAGCGAAAAAGAAATTGAATGTTTTTACATAGTTAAATAATACCAGAGCGATTGATGGAATGTAAACAGTGTTTTTGTCGTAAAGAGTACTCGCAATTAAGTTTAAAATGACTTCATCGTTCAGAAGTTAATATTGGCTAATGCATTTCTGATCCATGTTCAGGATACCATTTTTCCTTAAATACATTGTGTTTAACATGTAAAATGAGTATTTCCTGGAGTTTTAATGTTGTATTGCGACAATAAAACAGATCAGTAAGCGTGCGAAGCAGGGTTGGTTTTTTGACGGCAAAAACTGGTTTTTGATATGAAAGAGGCAAAAACAGCCAAGAAGCTACTTTATTTTATAGTACAGCAAGCATTAAATTTCTATACAAAACTTTCTTTGCTAGTAAAATTACAATTAATCATAGTATTATGTACGTATAAATTTAATTTAATATGCTATTAAATAAAAATTACTAAAAAATAAGAATTATTAAAAGTTACAAAAAATTTTGATGCTTAGTTTTAAATCTTGATTTACGAAGATATGTACTTAAATCTTGATTGCGATGAAATGTACTTAAATCTTGATTGCGATGAAATGTACTTAATACACAAGTATACATTATTAATATTTCTTAAGTTCATCACTATACATATTTTATTTTGTTATTGCTAACTTTTCACAATCTATCATTTTTAGGACATATCGAATAGGTTGCATAATCTTAAAATATTTATCCAAAATTTATAACTACCCCGCCTCCTCCCCCCCAAAGCTAAATGAAAAACCATTACTACTTTATCTGATTTAACCTAACCTTTCGTTTATTTAAAAATTCACATTAATATAAAACGAAAATGTATGTAAAATGGCATTTTCAGTAATCAGGATCACTGCTTTGGCGCATTTTATAGGAAATTTTTTGTTTGTTTCATTTGTTTTCATGAAGATTTTACAAAAAATATTCCAAGACTGGATAATTTGTATCCCTCCCCCCGCCCCCTAGATATGAATGAAAACCACCTAATCGGAATTTTTAAGGTGGAATGCATGAAATATTTTATGATATTCAAAATTATTATTGTAATATATATGTCATGAAATAAACCCATAAATGTAAATTTTACATAAACATTATATTTATTTTACTTAAAATATACAGAATTCTGAGATTATTATGTTGGTAAAATGTAAATTTCCTAATCATATTTTTTAACATTAATCCAGTTATTTTTTGTGAAATATCTTTTATAAGCTTATTTTAAACTTTACTGTTTTTGGTTATACTTTTTGATTAAATTAGCTAAAATAAAATAGAAATGCAATAATACCAAAGATCTGGGTTTTTGACAGTTTCCGACATTTTTGACAAAACTGTTTTTGACAGGATGGTAAAAACCGTAAAAACTGTCATGTGTCAAAATCTTGCCAACCTTGATGCAAAGGGTAAATACTAGTGTTATATATGCTGCAAAAGTTTTTGGTCCTTGCGACAGAAAACTGCACAAACAACGGAGAGGAGGGGTCGGGGTTTAGACCTGAGGATAATATTTCTTTCAAATGGACTGAAACTTGTATCTAGGTACGAAACTACTGCTTTTCTTAGTATTAGATTGGTACATTTACTAAAATGGAACCATATAACAAAGATGACAATATTTGATAATCGTTTACAATGCGTTTGACATCTGTGAAAAGGATTTGAAGCAGCAGTGCCCGCTAACCCAGACAGCACAGCAAATTTGCATGAAGCTTGCAGTAAGCTTGGTTTATAAAGTCAATAAACTTGCATTAAGCTTGAAAATTTCAAGCGTGTAAGCTTAATGCAAGCTTGAATCAAGTGTTCAAGTTTATACTTGCCCAGCTTGCATTAAGCTTGACATAGCAAGCTTGAATCAAGTTTGACATAGCAAGCTTAATTCAAACTTACTACACTCTAAAAAAATTTTCCTAAATACATGGGGCACCGGTCGGCGAACTCGCCCCATATATTTTATTTTTCCACGCATTTTCCCCTCCACGCTGAAAACCTCAGGTTATTTTAATCTGTTTCTGTCTTGCATCCGCGACTGGAATCGATCTCGGGACCTAAGGTGTGGGAAGCCAGCGTCTAACCACCATGCCAATCTGACTCGTGATGACATGACTAAAGTTTGAAGTGACTGTTATGGTTGTCACGCCGTCTTTTTTTTTTTTTTTTTTTTTTTTTTTTTTTTTTGGCAAAATTGATCAGTATTGTCCGATGCCAATCTGCATCATTTATTTTTCCATGGGATGAATCAAAATTAAAATAATGTTATGTGTGATTTATAGACTCTACTAATAGGGAAATAAGCATAATATAAACTTAAAAGCAGGATACGTTTTAAAACTTTCAATATCGCGACACTCATGTTCGGCAATATTGGCCAAAATCGGGACAAACGACTGATTTTGAAATCAGTTTTGTAGTATATTTGTATTTTATTTTGAATAATTTCAATATTTGTAAATATAGAATTTTTTTTTTAAATTCTATGGTCAAGTACATTTATGACTGATAATAAATTATTTGTTATGTGGATGTGGCTTTTCAAATCAAGCAGTCATCAAGCTGTATTTAAGCTTGGCAGTTCAAATGACTTAAATTCGGCGGGAAAATATTTGCTGACTCATTTTTTTTTTTTTTTTTTTTTTTTTTTTTGTAATCTCCAAGCTTGCTGCAAGCTTAAAATGACTTGAACTGTCAAGCTTGTATTAATATGTCAAATTCAAAGAAATGTCAAGCTTGATTTAAGCTTATGTGCTGTCTGGGAAATGTACCTGTGCGAATGAAATTCATACCAGAAGTACTTCGCGAAATATATTTTTACCTTCAGAACTCTTCTTGTCGTTTACCTTCATGCTGAAGCAGTAATGCATACTTACGATAACCCCTGTCCTAAAATCCATTTAATTCTAATTGAAGGTGACAGTTTGCTCAAGATCTTTTAGATTAATGTAAAATTCCACCAATAAATTTTGTTGAACTTAATCGTTTTGCTTACATTTACAGTAAACCTATACCGTAATCTAGATCCTACATTAAACGGAAATATAATCTGGTGCCCTGGTTCTTAAAAACCTTTTCAGACAACAGGCATCTGATGTTATCAGAAAAGTTCCGGTAGATTGCAATTCCATTTAAGGCATTCTATTTTACTGTATATATCGTAAAACCTGTTTTAAATAAACTTTTATTAAGTAGAAAACTGTTTAAAACGGAAATATTTCTTGAATTGCTTTCTAACTAAAACCTGCCTTTAGCAGCGCAGAAATTTCTCGTTTCCGTATACGACAGGTTTTATTGGACGTGTAAACAAGAAATTTAAATAATGCCAAACGTATGGGTTATAAAACACATCCAAACACAATTTTAATGAGTGTACCCTATTTGTCTTCCTTGTTCCATTTATTACACTTCTTTTGGAATTGAAATCTGTATTAAAATCTCCTGTTAAAACTGTTTTACAGTCTTCGTCAGGCATATTCTAACTCTACTTCTCCTTTGTAATAAACTGTATCGTTTTCCTGTTTCTCGCCAAATATGGAAGAAATCACCAAACTAGGTTAAAACCTTTAAATGTATAGTGATGCATACATGCATAGTATTTTTCGTGACGGATTACAGTAGAAACCAAATTTCTTACATCATTTTCACATATAAAATGTAGTTTTTAATATTAAATGATTCATATCGTGACTAATTAAAGTTTCACATATTTTTTTTCAAACTGAGTGTTTTTGGAAAAATTAGTAATCACAAAACTGATATAGGGAATTTAGCTAACACTCCTGACTATCGAGCGAACGTTTCAAAATTCATGCATTTAAGGGTTAAGTTTTGGGGACTTATTTTTCGGCGCCAAACTTCGCGATAAATCATCAAAAATTGCAAACCTTGGCGACTTTCAGCATTTTATTCTCTCCCCCTCCCGCTCCTATTAAAAATGCAACGAAAACGTGTCGATGTGAATATGTCCACAAAAATATGCCGGCAGAAAAACCTGGCGTGAACGGAGTTACCACTCTAGTGCTGAAAACGCCGTACATTCTTTTTTTTACAAAAAATAAAAGAAACGACCAGCATTCATTTCTCCACTTTCGAGTTTAATATGCAACATTTTCGCCAGGCTGTTTTATACACGCAAAGAAACACAGGTGTAAGCAGATTTCTTCTTTGTTCGGAAGAAGAATAAGCGTTCGAATCGTTATTTTTACACAAATTCTTTTTTTTTTTTTTTACAGTAAGGCTCTGCTTTATGCGCACGCATGTGCGAAAAGCCCCCCCCCCCCCCCGCACACACACATTCCTTTAATATCTCTAGCGCAGACGCAAACGATTGTTTTGCATGCCGATTTCTTTAATTAAAGAGACTTTCTTTTACTCGTAATGCTCAGTAAAGTGAAGTTAGTTTACTGTTTCTTTGCGATTTTACTTGGAAAAATAATTAACGGAGTTTTAAAACGTTGAGTGTTCTTTAGCACGGGGAATTGGGGGGGGGGGATAAGTTGGGGTTTTGTTTGGAGGAATTTTAAATTAAATTTTTACGTAGCATGAATGCATGTTAAATTTTAAAACAAGTGCTTTAAAAGTTAGTCCAGCTACGTGTTTTAACTTCGTAACGAGGGGGCTCCTATAAAATTACGTAACTTTCGAAGGTAAAGGAGGAAATTAACCAAAGGATGGCAGTTTGTGACTGGAAAGTAAGGCGGGGTCAAGGGTCAGTTACGCTGTTATACACACTCGAGTTCTATGGCGTCTCCTCCATTTGAGCACATGAGCACGTGAACGTCCAAAGGAAAAACTAAAAAAATAAACTTATTAATAAATTAAATATTAAAAAAATATTATGTACACTTCTAGATTTTATGAATTTAAAACGTGAGTTTCTCTCTCTCCCATCCCCCCCCCCCCCCCACTATTATTAAAGTCTTGGTGACGAAATGCAAGACCAAAGATGTCTTGTGTTCTTTCACTTGCATGCATTGTTTTCCTTTTACTGCTGGAAACGCAAATATATTTCCACGTGTAAGTTGCGTCGTATCTGCATACTTAATTTTCGAAATTTGTTTTGTGAACTTCCATTTAAATAACCCACGAGCCGCCACCGCTCCAGTTATAATAAATTTAAGACCTTCTGCGTCACTAGTTACTTCTTGTGTATTGGCCAAAGCTTATCCACTCCTGTAAAAGATTCATATACAAAAGACGTAAATCCAACACTCCAGAATAATTCCGGCCGGCGCGACATCCTAATAATAAGCAAAGCATATTAACGCAGACTATTTTCTACTGCTGATGTTCTTGCAAACCTTGTCAAAGCTACAGTGTTGGCCTGCGCACGCATAGTAATTTGAGGAAGAGAGACTCCAGAAATGTATAAACCAGGCCATAAGCGTAAAGTTTTCAAAATTATTGGGGGGGCCGGGCCCCACAACCACATATATTCACGTCAGTGGCGTAGCCAAGGGGGGGGGGGTTAGGGGGTCATAATCCCCCCATGAGGAATTTTTTTCCATACAAAATGTATATTTTTCACTCCCTTATCATACACCCGTATACATATATGTGAGTTGCAGAAGTCGTAACTCCCCCATGAAAAATTTCTGGCTACGCCACTGATTCACGTACATATAACTTAGTAATAGCTGCCAACTACCATGGAATATATATAACCACTTTTTCTACATGATTTTTCCGCTTAAAATATAGCAAAATTTTTGTGCTGCGCGCGCGAGTTGGTTACTATTTAAAAAAAATAATTAAAAAATATACTGTTTACAAAAAAAATGGTTAATTATATTCCGTAGTAGTTGGCAGCTATGACTTACTATATATAAGTAAATTAATGGAGGCGCTCGAGCTCTATGGGTCCATAGAATTCTATACTTATGTAGGGTAAGTATCCATGTTAGTATCTTCCTACCATGTTATAAGTTAAAAATAGAAGCAGTGGAAAAAATCCAAAGGAGGAAAAAAAAACATTTTCGATGAGATAGTGCATTTTAGACACATCTGAACTTTTCTTTATTTCATACTTTACATTGCATAATCTGATTTTAATTAATCAGAGCCTGGTGAGGGCAGCTTATAGTAACATTGTGTGTTACGTGGCGTCACAATGAATACTAAATCATGATTGAAATCAAACGAAGAAAATTTTTAAAAGTTCAAGTAAAGGTTTTTTTAAACGTTTGTAAATAGCGTGAAATACTTTTTTTTATGTTGGTATAAATTAATTTTCTGTATTTAGTGGTAAATTATTGGGTGGGCTCAGCCCCTATTCACAATTTATTGGGGAGGCTCGAGCCCCACGGGCCCATATAACTCTACGCCTATGAACCAGGCACGGGCAACTTTCGAAAGGTTGGGGGGCCAAACTTCAGGATGTTAACGTTGTCGCGGGCCGTATGATTGGGATTTATATGGGAGTTTGAATAATTTTTATAGGTTTTATACGGGGTTTTGGTTTGTTCCGCGGGCCGGATCAAAAGCTGGCGGGTAAAATCCGGCCAGCGTTCCTGAGGTTGCCCATCTGTGGTATAAACCTCGAAGTTTTCACCACTTTGCGAAGGCCAATCTATTGATAGAATATTAGATATTTCGTAAAGTGCATTCAAAAATTTCAAAGAAAATCCTGGAAGACAAAAAAACACCTTTTTATAGTATTAGTCGTTCATTTAACATACGATTACCGTAAGCTAAATTTTAACGCCATCAGAGCCTTATTATCGCATGGGAAAATCGGGACTTTTCCCAGGGCCCCCAATTTCAAATTTTGTTCTGAAATATTCTTTTTTATATCAAAATTTTATGAAAAATGAAACAAAATTCATAGTTGGGGGCCCCCCAAATTCATCAATGCCAGGGGCCCCTGTTGGTCATAATCGGGCCCTGAACGCCGTAACTACAAACCTATATGAAGAATATCGTAGCTTGTCCTATCTGAAATTACATCAGTTTTATTCTTCGCGTGTTTATTCAATGTCGACTGCTGAAAGTTTAAACGAATTTTTGATAAGTCTCCATCCGGCACGCGTCTGTGTGTGAATAAATTGAATCAAATCTCTGGATAACGGTAAAATGCACTGGACACGCCAAAACTGGAACCGTGACGGCGCGGCTTTCCATTTACTTTCCCATCGAAATGCAATTCCATTTCAGTTCGGCTCCATTACATCGCTAATTAACATATTTTTCGTGACGTAAAACCAAATGAAACGTGATGATCAACTTCTGGAGTCTGCCGAGCGTTTTATTAATATGCATAACACAGTTTTCGATCGGTTTATTTGGCTTCTGTGCGTAGGTGTGTGAATGTGTGTTGTGTGTAAACACGAGAAGAGAAAAATATTGCAGAAGGGATGGTATTTAGGTTTGGCGTCGAATTTGCGTTGGGTTGAATGAACTTTCCGAGTGTGTATTTTATGGATCTCTGTTATTTAAGTAACTGTTTCGGAATTGGGTGTACTCTGGGTAAGCCAACCACTTTGCGGTTTGTCTGCGCTATTCATTCCATCTATATTTTCCACTTTTTGGGGAAGAGTTTCACTGTCTGGGGAGAAACACAAATTATGTGTTGCCACTTCCAACTTTTCCAACTCACCAAAAAATATAAAATGGTGAAGAATGTTATTTGTCTGCTGATTATGGAATTTTTACGCTAAAAGCACATAAATGCTATAACGCATTTAAAAAAATGGCAAACTTATGTTTTACGGTTGGAATCACGATGCTTGAAAAATCCATTCCAAGTTACATTTTCTTCGTATTTACATTTCGATATTGAAATTTACAGGTGTTTTACGGATTTTGACAAAGTTCCTGAAGACATTATTATTTTTTAATCTTTTTTTTTTTTTTTTTTTCTAATTTTCAGTGTGTTTGCGTGACACTGCTAAAACTCCACCTTGCCATTTTGTGGCACGTATGCCTTGGATTGTCCATCGATGATATGGAGGAACAAGGCATGTTGCATTATTTTGCGACAATTTTTTTTTAAATTTCAGAACAAAAACAATTAATCGATTTTTATACGTGAAAAACTAGTTTACAAACAAACTAAATTATTGATAAATGTTTATTAAGACATAACTGTTTGTACATTAAGGCGATATGAGTTCTACCAAAATCAAGATACAAATAAATCACAGAAGGAAATTATTTACACTTCATATATATATATTACTAGCCGCGTGCCCGTTCTTCGCGCGGTAGGAAACGAAAAATTTCCTCACATGTGTAATTCGAATTAATTCCAGTGATGTGGAATCTAGAAAAAGCAAAATTATTTCACTCTTGACTTAAAATTTGCGTCATATATGTAATAACCTGAGATCATTGCAATATAATGACACACACACACACACACAAAAAGAACTATGTCAGCGTCATTCGGTATCAAAAAAGTGAAAATGGACCGTTTGCAGTGAACTTCTCACTTTCAAAATGTCTTATTTCTTCAGACATGCTGTCTTTTAGGTTCACGTTTTAGTGTTAAATACCTCAGACACTACATGAAATTATTAAATTCATGTATTAAATTATTTAATTCATTTATTAAATTCACTCAATTTCAGAGTAAAATGTTGACTTCCTCTTTCCTGCTCCAGACCAAAAAAATTAGAAAGTCAGGAAATAAAAAGATCTCGTATTTTACTAATATTTTCTCCATTTAGAAATTATATCGAAAGCAAACGCATATTTGGGAAAATATAATTACTAGAAAATGGCTTATAATTTATTGTTTGGAAATCAAAATAAACAATTATATCGGTTCTAAAGTAGTAAAAATAAATTGTCGAATCCTAAGAATAGGCTACGTAAAATGAAACAAGTTACGTATTACACTAACGAAAAATCTTCACAATGTGTGATATGTGGTGAAGAAAAAAGTTGTGCAACTTCATTTAAATAAACTGGCTTTCGGTGGGGACTTTCCGTCTCTCAAATTTGTGACACAGTTCTAGAGTTTGATTGGCCAGCCATTTCCACACGTTCTTTTTTTTCTCCCCTTTTCTTATTCTTTTCAATACGTGATTGCTTTTAATAAAAAGGGCAAATTCCCTTTTTATACCGCGGACTTTTGTTGAAGAAGGGCTAAAAGTTCGAAACGTCAAAAGTGAAAGGGATAAAGCCGATGTAAAGCTCTAAAAGCTTTGCGCCATTTTGTGTGTCCGACTTTATTTTCGATTCTTGGAAAGCCCGCCCGTGTGTGTTTGTAGGGGGGGGGGGGCTTAGCTGCTTTTTCCCAGTTTTATTTCGGAAACGTGCCCGGGGAAACAATTTTCTGTTTATCATTAGAGTTTAGATTTCCGTGAAAGAGAAGATAGGATTTTTTGATGAAGTCCCTATTTCTTGTTGTTCGGAATTTTATTTTGTAGTTCTACTATTCCTGTACTTAGCGTTGCCAGGCGTCCGGATAAAGCCGGACACAGTTAGGCTTTTTGATTGCGTGTCCGGCCAAACTTAACGGTGTCCGGCTTTTGTTAGGCTTTTTAATCGTGACTTTGGCTGATTAGTAATAAAGTACTTGAACTGATTTGGCATTCGATGTTATTTATATTTCATTAGAATTTAACAAGATTCATAGTAATAATCAAAAAAGCTTGATTTTACGTACAATTTTTTTGTTGTACCGATTAATACTGAGACAAAATCCTCAATACTGTAGGCTGTCCGGCCTTTTTACCCAAATGTCCGGCCAAACTGGCTGGTCTGTCCGGCTATTTGGTTTGGCGACCTGGCAACCCTACCTATACTACTTCTTACATGCTGCCAATGGCGGACTCAGAAAAAGTTTTCAAGGGAGAGTCGATGAGTATGATGAAGCATACTAGGGATGCAACGGGTTCCGGCAAATATACTGCATCCGGCCAATATGCCGGATAATTGGCAGTATCCGGATATTGCAAATACACTACAGTACATCCGGCCTAAAATTATATAGAGAGAAATAACACAAATAAACATAATAAATTCTAAAATCTGCAATAATAAAAAATGCAAAAAAACCAAAGTTTTGTGAAAATATTTTGTTTTCAATATTTTTCAGAATGTATTTTTATCATGTATAGAAAATGGGGGAAAAAAATAAGCACTTCTATCCTTTATTTAATATTGGAGTAAATTATTACTGGAAGAAATTATTGTACAAAGACATTGGCTTTCAATTTTCGCAGGAATTCGGTTACCTTTTTTCCCCTTCCATAAATTGACTGGTGAAAAAATGTTCCTCCCCTAATTTTGATAAACTAAGGAAATATGTTACATTTATATTCCAAAAGTTGAATGGAGATAGATGTCTTTCTTTCAAGACATTTATCTTGAGGGAGAACATCCATGACATTGTTATTTGTATGACTTTAACTGCAGTAAAACTGGTATCCACAAAGGATTTCTGATTTTTGAATTAAATGATTTTGAAACTAATTAGAAAATTTAAAGAAAATAGTAATAGCTTAATGATCTAAAAAAAAACTAGTGAAAATAAAACAAAAAAGAAGAAAACATACTGCTGCAGGATAACCGGATATCCAGCTGAAAGTTAGGCCGGATATTCGGTATCCGACCAAATTGATATCCGTTGCATCACTAAAGCATACTATCGGAGATGGGTTACTATTCTGTGCTGTGCTAGAATTGCTGTAGTTTCAAAACGTTACATCATGCTCCTGAAGTTTCTTATGCTCACCGGGCCTTTTCGCAACTTCTTGAACCGCTGAAATTCAGGAAGTTCAGCAAAGACTTTCAGGTCCTGCTGGTACTAGCAATTGGCTAACAAAGCACGGTCTTGTAAGCTAAGCACCATCGGAAGCCAGTTGGCTTTAGAATGATGAGAATTCTCGTAGCCTTTTCTTTTCGTATCAAGTGTACACATATATATTTCGTTCATTTTTAATCTTGAATCTTTGTTTAACCTGCAGGAGAGGCCCGACACGGTAAGCAGGGTAATCACAGAGCCATTGCCGAGACTTTTTTTTTTTTTAGGAGGGGGAGATGTCGATAAATTGTGAAGTAAAAAATCTGTTCTTATCAACTTCTTTATTTTTTTATGAACTACATTACCAACTTTTTACTTTTGCCAACTGGCTTTGCGTAATTTTGCCAAGTGTACCTGAAATAGAAAGTAAATTATAGTTTTTGCTGAAAATTTGTAACCAATTTTGCCAAGTTTAATAGAATAGAATTTTGCGAGTTTTAGGGGGGAAGACTCCCTCCCTTACCCCCACCCCCCTTTAGTATGGGGCCCTGGGTTGGGTAAGCATCGCATTGGGACGCCATTTCGAACTCAAAAACTGAGAAACTGACCCTCCTGCAAGCGTAAAAAAGGGGGAGCCTTTTTCTCGCTCGCAGGAGGGGCGCCACATTACATAGGGCTCCTCTCTTAACCCTTTAACGCGCAGTGTTCCCGCTCTGGGAACACCCAACTCTGACGTTTTGACTGTTGCCAGTCACGAAGAATAGATTTGATATCCAGAAAAATAGTTGCGGGTGACATAGCTCTACGAGAATCCTTTACTTTTTAGCACCTCATTTCCCGTAAAAAAAAAAAAAAAAAAGTCACTATTATTTTTAACAGCACTGACATCTACTGAAAAATGGAAGAATGCGAGAACAGCTGGATAGATTGCCCCATGTTGAGAAAAGGGCAGCCGTTGCCATCGCTCGACTTAACTACCAGCAAGAGGGCGGACGATCGAAACGTTCATCGCGTGCCACAAATCTAGAGACCCTTTTTTGACGACAGCTGGCTGTGGCGGCACAGCCAGCTGCGATGGCAACGGCTGCCCTTTTTTCAGCATTGGGAAAGGGTTGCGCCTCAAAGCGTTAATCTGTTCACTCTCATCGTCGAAGAGACGCAACAGAGTAGATTGTCCTTCTTTGACCGTTGCTTCCTAGATTCCGTTCTTTGAATGTTCCCTTTGGCAACAGCTTGGCGCTTGCTCAATCGCTGGATTTCGGTGGAGCGTGGCAAGACGGTCATATTTCTCATTAACAGTACGGAGATTTTGCGAGATTTGACGAGACACGCACATTTCTTATTGAGTCTGATGAACTGTAAATCAATTACAGGTATATCGTTCAAAGATTTATATGAATTTAGTGTGACTGTTGCATACCTGTATTATTCAAATCAACTGATCACCTGCGCTAAATTGCATGAGTTTTCTAAAGACAGCAATAAGGGACAACACGAAAGAGTACAGTTAAAACATCCTGGAACAAAAAGTGCAGTATACCCAGAAAAAATGTCAAGGAAGGTCCAAACTGTAGAAAAAGGAGAATTTTTCACACAAAGACTTCATTATTAATAATTAACATTTTGCTGACGAAAATCGCAGTTTCGGAGGAGGGGGAGGTCCGGACCCCCCAGGCTACGGCCTTGAAAGAGTGCAAGCCTTAACAGTAATGTTACAAGTTTGCCTTTATTTGAAGAATGAATTCATAAACTAACAAAATGCCAAAATTAATGAGCTCTAAAAATCAATTATAATCTAACTGACACTATTTATTTTTTCGTTTAATTTATCTATACTACTCTAATGTGAAGCTGAATCCTCCCCCCCCTCCCTTAAAAAAAGCGTTCTGTGTGCAGGCTGCGAATTGAACATTTTCTCCAGCGGGGGACATTTGAAAGAAAACATTCTCCAGGAGGGGACATTTGAAAAGAAAAAAAAAAAAAAAAGGAGCGAAGGCGTAAAATGCTCCACTCACATAATATATTTAGGTATTACATAACAAATGCAGTCGCCAACATGTCTGGAAGGGAACTTAAATTCAAATGAAAGTCGACCACCGATTTTCTTTGCACAGCGATTCTCGTCTACCCTCAAATTCGGCTCGCGGCAGAGCAGCGCTTGTTCGATCATTTCGCAGTCTTAATTTGAAACCTGACCCCAGTTGCAGAATGAGAAGTGGCATCAGGGATGTATATATCTATTTCAAAGGGATGTTTGTAACTTGCTCCTTTGTCTAGTAAACAAAAATAATTTCGATTCTCAATACTTAAAATCGTTAAAGGTACTGAATTTGTAAGGAGAGAGACTAATTTTAACATTTCTCCGGCAGAGGATAAATAGTATCCCTGATCCCTGGCAAGGGATCCATTAATATTTCTCTAGCCAGGGATATTACATTCTTCAGCCGGGGACAATCCCCGGCATCCCCCCCGTCAATTCGCACCCTGTTGTGTGCGACTAGCTACAGGCTCACCGCTGTCTTGATCCGGCAGTGGAGACAGCCCGATTTTTCGTGGCGTCCATTTGTAAACAAGTGTATGTGCTAGAACACTTTCTCTCATCTCTTTTAAAAATAGTTATTATGTAAAGTTTTTAAATATGCACATTATTAGATAAGTATACATTATGAGAACGTGAAGGATTATTTAAGACAGAGTCTGTCCATGGGTGCCGGCAGCATAGGGCAAAGGGGGATTTTCGTATGCGGTGTTTTGACTTGCTTTTTTGTTCTTTTCAACATGGTAACCATGCTTTTAAGTAGTCTTTGCCCCCCTGGAGTAGTCTTTGTCCCCCCCGGAGTTGTCTTTGCCCCCCCTGGGAAATATTCTGGCGGCGCCCATGGTCTGTACGGAAATAAGTTGTAAATTCTATCGTTTTCACCTTTGGGGGGGGGGTCCTCCCCGATTTCTTTTCCTGGGCTACCTTTAGGCTGAGGATAACCTCTATAGAAATATGTGTGTGCACGAGCAGGTGGGGGGGGGGACGCTCCAATCTTTTAGAGTCTGTTAGAAGTTTTCTGCGGGTGGGCCCGAAATTAGTCATTACATCACTACATATGAGTTCAATTAACCAGGATTCAACTACTGACGTCGTTATAAAAAGCTGCCTTACATCACCACTCCGCAACCGCCACAGCTGGTTAGTGTTAATTTCTGACATTATTTTCTCTCTTTTCTTTTCTTTTTTTTTTTTTTTTTTTTTTTTTTTTGAGCGTTTTTCAGGCATCGTTCTGAATTTCATAAAAACGTGCTAACGTCGTGAGTTTTACCAGCAAAAAGCCAATCAGTTTTCTGTTTATTCATCTCTTGAAATAGCACCGAGTCACGAAATTCAATATCGTTCAAAATCCGCTCTGCAACCAAACTCCAGTTCTTCATTCATCTACATTTAAATGGTGGCATTATTTTTAGAACAGAACGAATAGCTTTTTTTAAAAAAAATTTATTTATGCGGTATAACCTTACCCATAAGAAGCCAAAGTAAATTAACCAAGAGGGGGAAAAAAAAAACCTCATCCATATGCACATTTATTTTAGCCTGCCCAGTCCGGCAAGGAATTTTTAGCCTTGAAATTCGAGCGCTTCAAGCTGATGATTGACCTCATGTCATGTCGGAAATTCGCCAATGGAAAAAAACAAACAGAATTATTACCCAAGGCAGTAGCGATTGGCGCAATCTTCACATTCTACGTTTGAAAAAATACCGTACGTGATGACCATTACAAGCAATGCACTACGGCTTTATGGGAACGTTGTAACATCTTAAGCCATATTCGCATGTATTATTCCGTTTGTGTTTTTGTGGTGTTTCCCCAAATTTTTTATTCGTTTCGGGAAAAAGTTTTCTCTGTTGCCTGATAAGTAGGCAAAATACATTACGTAGGGATCAAAATGGCGAAATTGACTAACTCTGTATGTTTTCGCATTCTATCGGCTTTTGATAGTATTTTTACTTTCCGAACATGTACCATGTAAGGAAAATATTGTAATCATGAAAAAATTCGAATTCGAGATTTTGGTGTATTGACACGTTTTGAGGTCTTCTGAATTCATTTATGCTATTTTTACGAGATGTATGTGTGTATGTGTGTGTGTGTGTGTATGTGTGTTTGTGTGTATGTGAGTGAACACGATAGCTCCTGAACGGGGCATGCGATTGAGCTCAAATTGGGTATATATGTTATAAACCACCGTCGCAAGACCGGTATTGATTTGGGTGTGTATAGGACTTATAGTTTTTCTACAGGGCTAAAACAAAGATTTCTTTTACATTATGGCCTATGGGGAGAAATTCTTGTAAGTGCGCTAGCGTTTAAACGGTACATTCGATTGAGCTCAAATTGGGTATATATGTTATAAACCACCGTCGCAAGACCTGCATTGATTTTGGTGTGTATAGGACTTATAGTGTTTCTACAGGGCTACGACAAAAATTTCTTTTACATTATGGCCCATGGGGGAAAATTCTGGAAAATGCGCTAGCGTTTAAACGGTGCATTCCATTGAGCTTCAATTTGGTATATATATTTGAATTATTCATCGATTAAAATTTATTTAAATGCTTGGTAATGATCTTAATCGTAAGTGTTCGGAAAGTCGAGTGGAGTCACTCCAGATTTTTTTTAATTAATATTCTCTTTGTGAACTGAAATAAACAGTGCCGTGGCCCGTAGCCAAGAGGAAATTTGGGATAAATGGTCGTAATTATATGGTTAAGTTCCTCGTTCAAACCAGCGTGGAAGTATTATTCAAATTTTCCAACTTCGTTTGGCCAACAAAGAGTAGATCGTCACTGTCAAACCAATATCTGCTATGCGCACTTTTTGGAGATTTCGACATTTTGACTATTTATAACTAGTTTACTAACCAAGTTTTCGTATAAAAAGACTGCTGGTGTGACTAAGCATTATACGGTGAACTGTGGTCCCCCCCAAAAAAAATTGATATTTGCATCAGCCAAAATATTGTCAAATTAGAACTGCTAATAAAAACTGGTAATTAGTGATGTGCCATTCTAATGATTTCCGTAATCGATTAATTGATTTCGAATCGTGTCAATAATCGATTAATCGAATAGTGAATATTCGTGATTTCACTATTCGAATAGTATTCACGATTAATCGCGATTAATCGTTTCACCAATGCTATTCGAATGCTATATGCTGAGCGTTCGAATGAATTTTCGGAATTCGATTGATTCGAATGAATTTAATAATCAATTAATCGATTAGTTTCATTCATTCATGCCCATCACTACTGGTAATAATAAATAAACATTTAGCATACAGCAGATATTGATTTGACAATAACGATAATCACATTCACTGACCATTGCTGTATTCAAAGTAATTATCATCGCTAATTATCAACAATAGTGATGTATATTTTGCTTAAACGTCTCTATCAAACAGCTATTTAGAACTTCCGAGTTTCCTATTGCAACTCTCCTTTCTTTTAAAGCCATACCCCCCCCTTTTTTATTTTTTACATATATATTGATTTTGTGTCCTAACAATGGAGCTGTAAAATTTAAGGTTAAATGCACGCGCATAAATTTGTGTCTGAACTGCAGTGCAATGTGCAAGTGTTTCAGGGTTGGAGAAAACCCCGTTTTTTTTGTTTGTTTTGTTTGTTTAAATCGTTTTTTTTTGTTTAAATTAGGTTTTTAAAGAAATCTTTTTACAATTATATGTATACATATTTATAAATAAAATTATTTATAAAATGTTCAAATAACAATTAATATTCGAAAGAATATTAATTGTTATTTGAACATTTTATAAATATAATTGAAACTAAGAATTAAAAATAATTGAAACTAAGTTAAAAGGCAATTGTTGCAACTTATGTGGACATTGAAATCATTAAATTTCAATATTTTATGTAGAGATACTATTTTTCAAATTTAGTATATAATATAATACAATAGTAACTGCTTACTACATAATACATGGAATATTGCTCTCAGATTTATCAGTAATAATGGTGATAAATTGTTCAAAATTATATTTTTAAGGTTTAGAGATAAGTTGTTAGAACACAAAACCTCTAATTTAATAAAAAAAAATTAAAATGCGCATTTTCTTTATATATATAATCTTAAGTTTGATTAATAATTTTAAATAATTATAAAACATTAAGGTATCTATTAGATTGATATAAATCTTATTGTTGATACTTATATGGATAATTTTAAAATATAGTAGAACTTATTCTATCGGTAGTGTTAGTAATTTTAAATTATTCATTAATTTTTTTTTTTTTTTTTTTTTTTTTGAGAAAAGGGTTTTGAGAAAAAGAACATTTGGTTTAAAACCATGCCAAACCTGATGTGCTCATTTGCAAAATTAGGAAATTTAACAAATTTCCTAACTTGTTGGTATCTTAACACTTACCTTCTATCAGATTTGAAATTGATCTCGCACAGTCATTATAGTTGCACAATGTATAATATAGTTGTAACAGATATTAACTAGGCATTTATTACTTTCGCTATTATAGTCGAACCTGGTTAACATGAAATCCAACGGATCAAACTCTACTAATTTTTAATTTAAAGAGCGTACTGAATTGAAATAGCGACTTTATTTTTAGTCAAAACTTTAAAACTCTTTATTTTTTCCCCCGAGCTTTCTGCTCACCAAGTGTTGCTGACAGTATCTAAGTTCAAGTTTTGGGGCTTTAGAATGTTCATTGGATTTAGTAGCTGAGTTGCTGTAACCTTTCTTGTCCAATTTATTTATTTATTTTTTAAATAAGCTTTCATAAATTATAAATTGGAAAATGCTCTAATCTTAGTCCCATGAGTGCTTACAAATAACAGAAATACAGTGCACTTCGGGGAAACTTTATATAAAATGATTCTTGATGATTAATAAATCATCAAGTTCTGTTATAGAAGATGACTTTTCTGTTTCGTGTCTGTGTGGATCGGAAACTGAGAATTTGCTTGACAAAAGAGACAAATATATGCTATATATACAGTCAAGCTCCTTTATACATCTTTCAAAGGACCGACGTAAAACAATGTATAAATGAAAAGACATATAAGTGAAACATTAATAAACAAATTTGATTATTATAGATTTAACCCTGCTAATGCAAATTAATGTATCATTTGAAATTTTTTAATTTATTAGTAAATTACTTCATTATAGTTTTCACGCTGAAAACAGTAACTGAGATTTAAAATGAAACATTTATCTTAAAAGTGACAGAAATCATACATTTATTGTACTATATTTTATTCACAATACATTTAGTATTTATGTCAATTTTTTGCTGTGATTTATGTTCATGCAGACATGGAATTAAAAAAAAAATATTTCATGGTCGTATGATGTGCTGATTGTCTTGAAGAATTCATTGCAGCATTGTAGTTATTAAGTTTACGAAATGTTCTCTGAGAAATTTAATAAGCTGTGAGGTTTTCAGTTTAGTCGGTTCCGACTTTAATGGAAGGTGAAGTAGCCTCTTCACCATCGCTTAAATTAGCACCGGATAATTGAGAGATGCTCCCCTAAATATGGCTGGGACAGAAAATTTTCGAATTTCAGGGCAGTGAAAAAGGACGTTTAACCGATATCGTGAGTCTTATATAAACGAAGCTCTTTTGAATTAAAATGAATAGGAATGAATCGGGACTTAATGAAAACGACTTACAAATGCAAAAGTCGTATAATTCAGAAACGTATAAACGGTGCTTTACTGTATAAATAAAACTTTTAGTGAATTTTGCAATAATAAATGTTAGGATCCTCCATGCACTCGGACTGGGGTACCCTACGGTCAGGGACCCGCTGCATTTTGCCCTTCTATTGTTAGGCCATTACAGCTAACGCCATAACTCGTAGATAGCTGGAAGAATTCTGTTCTTTAAAAAAAAAAAATAGTTATACCTAATTCAATATTGCATCTGTTGTTTAGAGCTGCACTAATAAAAAAAATCCTTTCCAGTTATTTCCAGCATTTGGTTTGAATGTGTTTTCGTTTACGTTATTTCTTTTGTGTGATACTTAGGATGTTTTCGCTTGGAAAGCAAATGCAACAGCTTAATGGATTCAAATGAATACTTAAAGACTTTCTCTGCTGCGTTTTGTGCCAAATTGTGCCTCACTGTATGAACTTCGTTCTTATGGTGTAATCGCTGTGTGCTATCTCTATTTCTCCTTTTCTGCTAATGACGTAATCCATTACGTCATGCCCTTTATTTATATTCCCTGATTTCAGTGTTATTCAGCCATTATCACTCTTTTTTTTTCTTTCTTTTAAAACAAAGTTGGATTTCTTTTTTAAAGCTAGTTAAAGAGAATTGTTTCAACCTAATCCCTTATCATATTTTTAACAGTAAAGGAATGTACTTTATTTCGAAACACCATACAGGGAAAACAACATGCTATACATAGAATACGCAATTTCTATTTGGTTGGCTCACCACTTGCTGAAATATATAGCAAAATTCTATCACGAAATCATTGTAAGAAAAATGCTTTTTTTAAGAATTAAAATGAGTCTGAAAATTTGATTTGGAGGGATTCTTATTTTATGAAATCCTCATCATTTTGTGTAATTAATTATGCCGAGTTAGAGAAGATAAATATTGTAAAATAGATATTGATAAAGCAAATCACACCTTTAAATAATTTAAAAAAAACTAAAGTAGTTTATGTGATCTTTTTTGTTGAAACTACTGCATGATTTATCGACGTTGGATTATTTATCGTTGCTTACCTACAAGACAACCTCTACCACTAAATTTTGCAAACCAGCCACATGATTCGTTCACAAAATTATAATTTACTATATTTTGTTGTTATAAATTCTTGTTCTTTTGCCTAAAACAATCAATTTCTGCATTTTTCGCATGCAGGCGCTATTTTGATTTTAAAAAAAGAAGATTATTCAATTATTTTTACAAATGACATTCAAGAACCTAAATCATTTTATGTTGCCGAAAATCGTCAAGCGTGGCAACCATAATCCCGTTTGTTTTTAGTTTTTGTTATTATCTTCTAAAATAATTCAAATTTTAAAATTTAATTGTGCTGACATGACAGACATACCTGAACTTTTCTCGATATTTTATACCTATAACGAGTATGCGAGGTCTGGTTCCTGAGTAAATCTCGCGGAACAGGGGCGTAACCAGAAATTTTTCATGGGGGGGTTACGACTACTACAACTCATATATATGTATACGTGTGTGCGATAATGTAGTGAAGAATATACATTTTGTATGGCAAAAAATTGCACATGGGGACCCCCCCCCCTTGGCTACGCCCCTGTAGCGGAAGCATGTTTTGAAGTAATACTATAACTTAACACTGACGTTAAAAAAATATATAAAAAAGGTTTATTTAGATAGGATCGTCATGGAGTATTGTAACCCTGCGTTAAAAATTTTTGCAACCAGAGATAAGTGCAAACACTAAGATAAGTGAAATTACATCAGAGTAGCAAAATTTATATGTAACTAAAGTCTGTGCGAAAGAAATAGACCGATCACAGTCAATTAAGCACAATTGCCCTTGACCGGCTTATTTCTTCTACACGGACTATAGCCGAATGCCCGTTCTTCGCAAAGGAATCGAACAGTTTTTTTTTTAAAAATCAAGAAAAAGGATATATTTTCAAGTTGGCTATTACCCAAGCCTCCTCCATCTTTTAGTATCCATGTGCAGTATCTCAAAACGATCGTCAAACGATGTCAAATTAATAATCAAGAGGAGAAAACAGGCATAGATTTTTAAAGTTATGTTACAAAAATGTTATATTTATGCACTCTGGTGTTAGCTTTAAGAAATGAGATGTTTACTGCATCTCGTCTTTTAAAATATCACATTAGAGTTTCTTTGCAAACAAAGAAAAAAACAAACAAAAAACATCTGAACAATTTCGGTTGCTCTGTACTTTACAAAAATCTCTTTGGAGAGAGGAAATTTCGTTAGCATTTCCCACTGATAAAAAAAAATGTAATTACGCTTTCATTTTTTAAAATTTTCTTTCATTAGAATTTAAAAAAAAAAGGTGTAAAAGAAGCATAATTAATTCTCCTCGTGTTTCTTTCGTTTGGTTTGTCATTGTTTGGTTCATTTTTTTTCACTTTTAACAGCTGCATTACTCATTTTAATAGCTCATTAAAAATGCGTGCGACGAGACTGAATATGCATACACATTAAAAGCGAGCCCCTGCATTCTGATAAAACGAAGCGAAATTATGAGCATGACTTTCACTGTAGGCTATATATATGTGTGTGTGTTCAGTTACTTCATTTTCTGCGTGCTGGTTTGTCGTGATTTAAGCCCAGTTTGCGTCTTTCCTTTATGTTTATATTGCAAGGGCGTTAAAGCAGCTTTAAAGAACAAGAAAAAAATTTTGAAACACTTTTATATTTTAAATACGCACTAAAGCGCTTATATTAAAAACGTATTATAATCCATGCCTTGTTCCTATTTTTCTTTCTCATTGCATTAATTTAGAAAGTGTATCATTATTCATGAGTGTACCGTATTTTCCTTCTTTGTTCCATAAAATATTTCTTTGGAATCGAAATCTATATTAAAATCGCATCTTCGCCAGGTATATTCTAACTATACTTCGCCTTTATAATTAACAGTAGCGTATGCCAGTTTCTCGCCAAATATGGAAGATATCGCCAAACTGGGTTGTTTTGGTGATTTATTTTTGGGTGCCAAAGTGGGAGCTAAATCATCAAAACTTGCAAACCTTGGCGACTTTTATCATTTTATCTCACACGCCGTCGCTGTCTGGCAGCCTTACTGAAAAATGCAACGAAAATATGTCGAAGTCCACAAATCAGGCCCGGACTGGCCAGGTCGGCTGGTCGGTGATCGCCGAGGGCCCCAGGCCCAAGGGGGCCCCGGTGAGGCATTTAAAAGTGGATATACAACTTTATAATAAGAGTAATTTGATTATTTATTTTCTAGCAATCTTACGCAGTGACGCAGCGGAGGATCCCAGAAACCCCGCGACGCAAGGGGGCCCCGAAAAGTCAGGGACCCCATAAATCTCTAAAATAGTTAAATGTGATTTTTAGGCGCGTAAGACTAATTTTCAAATATTACATATTCTATTTCCTCTAAATTCCTCAGTAAGAGGCAGGGCCTGATTTCCGGGAGGACATTCGGGGCAAGCGCCCGGGCCCCCAAATTGTTCTTTAAAAATTTGTAAATTTTGAAAAAGTTTTCGAAAGTGGGGGGCCCCCAATGAAGCTTTTGCCCAGGGCTCCCAAATCGACAAATCGGCTCCTGAAGAGGCCCCTTTTAAATCTGTAGCCGAGGGCCCCCAAGAGAGCCAGTCCGGGCCTGCCACAAATCATGGCCCACAAACGTATGGCCACAAATTATGTAGGCAGAAAATACAGTGGTGAACGAAATAGCAGTCTAGTACTAATAAATCCTGCTAATACATCGATGGTAAAATACAAAACAACACTCTTTTTAAGCCAAATTTGTTGATGTCGTGATACATTACGATCGGTGCTGCGATGTATGGTCTTTAAACTTGGCGAGATTTTGGGTACAATCTCAAAAAACCTGTATCGCCATTAATGCAACTATGCGAGACCCTGTAAATGAGCTTTAAATGTTCTTTCCCTCCTTTAAATGAGAGCAGTAGGCTGGTGTAAATGTCTACTTTCTTATTGTATCCTACTTGAAATAGGTGAATGAATAGTGATGATAAACTGCCACTCATTGTATTGTATTGAAATTCCATTGAGCGATCCTGTAAGAGAACTATAAACGCTTCATACACCATTTTCAATAGGCGAAACGATCATCGCTGTCAGACGACACTAATTAAACTGCACTAATACTAATTAAACTAATAATAAAACTAATTAAACGACACTAATAAATCTAATTAAACTGCAGTGTGTCCCATAAAGGTGATAGCACGTTTTAATTATTTATTAGAGATAATAAGTGGGCAGTGTAAATCGGAAAAAATGTTCAAAACAAGGTTGGAAAAAAGACTACATTAAAAAATATATATATATATTTTCGTTAATTTTCAGAAAGTGACACTTTTTAAATTTGTATACGATCCCCGTTCCAAAAAAGAAAAAAAAACCACTATTAGTAAAATGTGCTCCAGACTCTTAATGACGTGATGAACAAAATTTGAGAATTACGTTCTAAAAAGTGCCAGAGATATAGAGAGAAACATATGCTGACTTAAACCTTTTTTTATTGGCTCTCGAAGAAAAAAAAAATCACATCGGAAAGTCGCGCAGAAATGACGAAAGGAGATAAATTTTTGCACTTAAGTAATAAACGTTTATATTGAAATTCGTGCATAGACTTAGATCATCTTTGTTTAAAGATATCTCTCAGACGTTTTATGATAAAAGGTTGAAATTTTGTGTATCGTTACATCGTTTCGTACATTAGTGTATGAGGCACAATTTATGAATCGGGAATTTTTTTTTTACTGGGGTCGTATACAAATTTAAAATGTGTAACTTTTTAAAAATGAACGAGAGGAAATCTTCTTTAATGTAGTATTTTTACTTGCTTTATTTTGAACTTTTTTTTCCAATTTACATTGCCCACTTATCACTAATAGATGAAGAGTTATAGTATATTACCAATTTTATGGAACACCTTGCATACTAATTTTATTCACCTGTGTACCAAACAAAACTCCTTTTATGGATATATAGTAATGCTGAAACAACAGTACAGTACAACATTCTAGTGGTTGAGTTTTAACCTTTTGAGGCGCAGTGTTCCCGCTCTGAGAACACCGAACTCTGACGTTTTGACTGTTGCCAGTCACGAAGAATAGATTGGATTTCTAGAAAAATAGTGTCGGGTGGCATAGCTCCACGAGAATCCTTTACTTTTTAGCACGTCATTTCCCGTAAAAAAAATGGTCACGATTCTTTTTAACAGCACTGACATCGGCTGAAAAATGGAAGAATGCGAGAACAGCCGGATAGATTGCCCAATGCTGAAAAAAGGACAGCCGTTGCCATCGCTCGACTTAACTACCAGCAAGATGGCGGACGATCGAAACGTTCATCGCGTGCCACAGATCTAGAGACCCTTTTTTGACGCAGGTGGCTGTGCCGGCACAGCCAGCTGTCGTCAAAAAAGTGTCTCTAGATCTGTGGCACGCGATGAACGTTTCGATCGTCCGCCATCTTGCTGGTAGTTAAGTCGAGCGATGGCAACGGCTGCCCTTTTTTCAGCATTGGGAAAGGGTTGCGCCTCAAAGGGTTAATGGATCTTTAACTCTCGTTAAATTTTTGAAAAGTTTAACGATTAAGGAATCTTGTGTTAAGTTAGTCCTCTGCGAATATTTATTTACATAATTTTTAGTTTCTTCACTTTATTATTCAGGATCAGAAATCGTCAGTCCAGTCACAACATTTTACTTATCTGTTGCGACAAAACTTCCAAACTCGAGAATGGCCACGGAGCATTTTTAACTTGCTGTGTAAAGTACGTGACATCGAGAGAGTTCTACCCCCCTAAGAATTTCTCTTTGAAATCTCTAATAGAGCTTAATGGATCTTCGTAAATATTTAAAATAGTTTCGAAGCTTTTTTCGTAATTGTATTTTTTTCCCCCTCTGCACATTCTTGTTTATGGAATTACTCCTTTTTTGTACCAGTGTTGAGTTTTATTTATTTATTTATTTTTTTCTGACTGTGTGAAGATGTTAGATTTATTTTTCCTGAGTAAGGATGTTAAAGTATTTTTTATTTATTTTGTACTGTGTTTTTCCATGTTCCAGATTTTATTTATGCTTTTTTTCTGTTCGCACTTTGATTTTGTTTTCTCTTTTTAACTTTGTCATGAATATTTTATCCCCTCTCCCCGTTCCTCTTATAAGAAGCATTTTATTTAATAAAAAAAAATATGATTGAAACTTTCTATATAAAGATCACTCTAGAGCTGAAACTGGTAAAGAGATTGTCACCCAATTTGGCATATGAATTGCACGCGAGATGGGCTCAAGAAAGTTTTTTTGAAGGTTTAGTTCAAAAGATGTCCACCAGGTGGCGTTATGCATCATTAAATCTGCTCAAAAAGTGACCCTAATTATTAATGAATGCTCAAAAACTATTGAATAAATGTTGAAATTTGCTGTACATTTTGAATTACCCATTTCCATTGTTAAATTTGCAATTTTTTTTTCATGCAAAACGCCACCTAGTGGACATTTTTTGAAGTATTTATTTATTTTTTCCCGAAATTCCTTGAACGCGTTTCATGAATAGTCCATTTACCAAATTTGTTTACTATGCGTTCACCGGTTTTACCTGAAGAACCCTTAGCTTATAAGGTAATCTTAATTATAACCACTCTAAATACCACTCTGTATACATATATAGATCTTTGTTAAAAGTTAAAAGTATTTCGTCTGACTTGAAAATATGAAAGTGGATTTAAAAAAAAATCATTTGAAGTTTTTTGTAATTTCAGCGCAAATGTATGCTCGGAAGTTTGTTCTTCCCCGTCTTCCTTTCAGACTAATAACGTGAAAAAGTATATGTTTAGTTTATTTTATGCTGTTGCTGTAGAGTCGGCTAAAACAATGTGGTGTTTTTTTTTTTGCATAAGTCTTTCTTTCAGACTGTTATGATATTTTCATCGTGCAGTAAACCAGAGATTCCCTCCCCCCCCCTCCAAGAAATAAGAATGTTTCATGACTATTTCGGCAAAGTTAACGTACATAAACACTGCAAGTGAAAAAAGGCTGAATTGAAATTAGTTGGTTATTAAATAATTAAAAATTTCTATTTTATTTATTGTATAAATTTATTTTTTAAGAGAGAGAGAGCAGTCTTATATTGAGTTAGGAACTGAAAAGTACAAAACATGAGCTCTTGAAATCTTGAAGTTATTTTGTTTCTTCTGTAAAAAATCTACGTAAACGTTCCAAACACAATCTTCGGCAAAGAGTGCATTTTTTTTTATATAAACTACATTAATATTCATTAGTTTAATGATGTTTGAAATAGATTGTTCTCTGTGCATTTGAGAGGCAATAAAGATCTCCGTAGAGTGTAATGTATTGGAATTATTTTGTAAGCCTAACAATAGAGAACTAACTATTCATGCTAAAGGCACCATTATTGTATTGTCATCGATTTAGAAATATATAGCACTGGTTTTTAATTTAAAGAGTTTAGGTTGTCTTTTCTGTTGAAACTTCCGCGGGATACATTGATGTAAGTTTTCTGCAAGGCGCTTGTTGAAAAATGATATTTTAACAACACATAATATTTATTAACAAACGTACTAGTAATACATACTACTTATATTAATACTATCTATCTTCGTTTTTCCTCCTTAAACGGACAATTTAAACCCTTTGATCACGTGAAAAATGTCAAACAGTGTCATCTCGAAGAGCTATTTAGAATCGCACAAATTGCGAATATAGGACGTAAATTTTCTGGCAGAGCTTATGAATGTCACTCAATTTTTAATGCATGACGTCACGTTTTTGTCTGCTGTAAAAGAAACCTCGAGTGGTTGAGTCAGTTCATCGGGTTATTTCACACGGTTAGTTTTTGTTACGTCAGTAGTATTGAAACTCGCGACGATGCTGAAAAAAATTTTTTTTACCTTAACAGGAGCAGTCACGTAGACAGAGAAACATTTCATGGAGGGCCCTAAAGACGGAAAATGCAGGATTTACAGTATAAAAGCTGATTATTGATATTCAGTTAACATAAATCCAAATTTCGGATAAGGCCCTGTCCCCCATGTCCCATTCCCTGGTTACGTCCCTGCCACGGGCGTAGCTATAACTTTCTCATGTGAAAGGCCTAGCTAGGAGGTCCCATTTTTACTATAAAATTTGATTGACACCAATAAATATCTGGTAAAAATTTTCAATAGCACTAAAAATTTTTAAATTCGTGATAGTAAATTGTGTTTGTCATATGCATTAAATTATATAGAATTTACGAAATAAAAGCAATCTTATAAAATTTGAATAGAATTTTCAAAATTTATGTAAAATTTAAATCTTTTCTTACTGAACTGAATGCTATTTTGTGCGATGGATTTAAAAAAAATGAATATTCAGCTATATTTAGCGTTTGTGTGTAGACTAAGTGGGGTGTCCAGATCGGAGGTAACGATCCAGACCTTCTACACCCTCCCCCCCCCCCCAATATATATGTCCGTGGTCCATGCATAGATCATTAGAGAGGAATATAATCCTACGCTTAAAAAATAATAATCCCAATACCCAATAGGGACAAAATTAGGCTAATTAAATTTAGCCTAATCCCCCCCCCACACCCAGATTTTCAGGGCATAGGGCCGGTACCCAGGATTTCACCAGGACAATGACAATTCTCCGCGAAATTGTCAATTGTCACCGTTCTTCAAGCATCGGGTGCTGTTTAACAATGAACAGGTTACGTGAAGAAAACTGCAGAGCTGGGAAAAAAAAAAAAAAGAAAGAAAGTATAAAGCAGTCATTGACGAACAGACTGATGGCTGTTTTCCCGGAGTTTCATAATCTCTCCCTTGCGAAAATACAGCGTCTGTTACATACTCCCTCTCCCTATCTCTGTCTCTCTGGTTGGCGGCCGGATGCTCCTTTTGTTGTGTTCCATTTTTGTGTGGCCATTTTCTGCGCTTTTGTTCCGAAGTTATGTACTTTTTTTTTATAAGACCTACCCAATTAAAGAATGAAGAACGTTATTATTGACTGATTCCAGATAGATCCGGGATTTATCACAACACGGTTGAGGTAGCAACAATGCGGGAGGGGATTTTTCTACAGAAAATAATTACTCGGAAAAACGTGCGGCAATACATTTTTTATTGCATTGTCTGCAGTGAGTTAGCCGAACGGTCGTTGCTGTTTCATTTTGTTTTTCCAAGAGCCTCGTAATTTTTTTTTTTTTAATTCCTATTATTAGCTCATACTCTCCCTATATTTATCTTGTACAAATTTTCAATCGTTAATGAAATACTTTTTTATTCATCCACTCAAGTTCAAATACATTTTTTTACTTTCCGAACATGTACCATGTAAGGAAAGTATTGTAATCATGAAAAAATTCGAATTCGAGATTTTGGTGTATTGACACGTTTTGAGGTCTTCTGAATTCATTTATGCTATTTTTACGAGATGTATGTATGTATGTGTGTGTGTGTGTATGTGTGTATGTGAGTGAACACGATAGCTCCTGAACAGGGCATGCGATTGAGCTCAAATTGGGTATATATGTTATAAACCACCGTCGCAAGACCGGTATTGATTTTGGTGTGTATAGGGCTTACAGTTTTTCTACAGGGCTACGACAAAGATTTCTTTTACATTATGGCCTATGGAGGAAAATTTTGGAAAGTGCGCTAGCGTTTAAACTGTACATTCGATTGAGCTCAAATTGGGTATACATGTTATAAACCACCATTGTAAGACCGGTATTGATTTTGATGTTTATAGGACTTACAGTTTTTCTACAGGGCTACGACAAAGATTTCTTTTACATTATGGCCTATGGGGAGAAATTCTTGAAAGTGCGCTAGCGTTTAAACGGTACATTCGATCGAGCTTCAATTTGGTATATATGTTTGAATTATTCATCGATTAAAATTTATTTAAATGCTTGGTAATGATCTTAATCGTAAGTGTTCGGAAAGTCGAGTGGAGTCACTCCAGATTTTTTTTTTTTTTACTTGTAGTGCATGACACTGGATGTTAATATAGTTTTGGTTTCAATCGTCTGGATAGTTTATGTACAGGACCGCCCAAAAGATTCGAAATACATTACGCTCTGCTATGGGCCGAAATTCATTGAACTCGCATATCTCAAAAACTATTAGACGTAGAATGAAGTGGAATACGTAGAATTCTCCATGAAGTTAAATATTAATTTGAAAATAAAAATGTGATTGGCGTAATAAGGCTTATTTGTCGTCTGCAGCATTTAAAAACATTCTTTGCTTTAAAATGTCGCTGAAAAATAAATAATGGATCGAAGGCTATATTTTTGCGCTATCCGAAGAGAAATACTCTTGTTCAGTTATTAAAAAAAAGATGTCAAAATCATGGCTTTAATGTTTCTACACGTAAAATAAGCAGGGGCGTAGCCACGGGGGGGGTTAGGGGGGTCATAACCCCCCCCCCCAATGAGAAATTTTTTGCCATACAAAATGTATAGTATTCACTCTATTATCACACACACGTATACATATACATGAGTTATAGTAGTCGTAACCCCCCCCCCCCCCCATGAAAAATTTCTGGCTACGCCCCTGAAAATAAGTGACATAATTAATATGAAAGGAAAGAAATGCCAAGGTTTATATTTCACTGGGGAAAAGGCAAAAAATGTCTATCCAACAAAGGTACGTACACCTCTTACTAAATCTAAAGTCTCATCTCATGTTTTAAAGGAAAATACAACTACCCAAAGAACTGTCGCAAAATCTTTAAATATCTCTGTAGGAACTGTGAACAAAATTATAAAATCCGATTTAAAGTTAACTGTGCTAAATTTGACTGTGCCGCACAGCCAGCTGTCGTGAAAAAAAGGGTCTCTAGATCTGTGGCACGCGATGAACGTTTCGATCGTCCGCCATCTTGCTGGTAGTTAAGTCGAGCGATGGCAACGGCTGCCCGTTTTTCAGCATTGGGAAAGGGTTGCGCCTCAAAAGGTTAAAAGTATCACATTTTGTAAATAAACGAGAGAATTTTTTTTTTTTTAACGGAGTCTTATTTCCGACCTTCTTTTGAACATTTTTTTTTTCCAATTTACACTTCCCACTTATCTCTAAAGAATTATATTTATGAAGAATATCGATTTCCTGACTGACCAAACTACTACTACTTTATGTACCAAGGAAAGAAAAAAAAAAAATCCCATACAATTTATGTTAGAAGGTAATTAATATTTTTTCCTTTCTTTCCCCATAAAAATTAACATAAAATGGGAAGAAAACACACATATTGTTGTTCATTCCTCTATTGCGTAAAAATCTTTTAATGTTCTCGAGAACTTCTGCATCGCACGAAATGATCATTAATGAAAATGTACTTTTTTATATATGTATATATATCATCGCATCATTTTACTGCAGTTTAATGGATTTTCTTCGGAGTTTTAATCTAATTGAATGCAATTGGATATTAAACTGTTCTCACTAATGCCATCGCTTTTAGTGGGGGTATTTCTAAAATTTCGCTTTTACCATTTTTTTCCTCCCTGGTGTTTATGCGAACGCCTAATTAATATTTAAACAGCAGTTCGTTTTTTATGCTTAATCTTCAGATTTTATATGCGAAAATACGTGGAATATGGATGTTTGGGAAAATAATGGTTTTTAAAAGTATTTTTTCAGTCTTTCCTGTGAAGATAAGATATGTCTGTCTGTACGTATACTGGTGCTGTCGTAAACATGTATCGATTGCTACAACATTAGTGTGACACACAGGCGAAATTTCAGCAGAAAATCAGGAAGGAAGTCATAAACAGCCCCTCAGGAGTCAGCAGAGAAGAATTCACTAACACAGTACTCAAAAACAAGCTTCTAAAAACAAACAAAATATTGCTTCCAATACCAAAATTCACAGCTTAATGTAGCGAACTAACTCAACGAGCGTTTGATAACAACTGACTCACCGGCCTGTCCTGCCTCTTATATAGCTATCGCTGATGCTAAGCGAAATTCCGATAAAACGCGAATTTTGATTACGCCATAGAAATGTAAATGAGTAATACTAGACCTGCGTAATACTATTGCAGGAAAACAAACATTGCAGACACCATTGGTAAAATCGCGCCAGATGTCCGAAATGTCGCCAAGCTTGGCGACTTTATAAATATAATTATGAATGGATGATATTTTCAGCTTACTATTACTTCAGTACATTTTTTCTTTAAAAACCGTGTTCTTTAATTTGAATGTTATAAAATTATGTTATATTATAAAACTCTTTAAAAGGCAGTCCTTCTGAAAAATCCCTTTCGATTTCTAAAATGTATCGATATGTGAACATTGTTTTAGTATGGATATTACTGCCGATTTATTATTATTTTTAAATATTATATACAAGCGCATTTAATTTTCATATGAACATGTTCAATATGGAAAAAACGAAACTTGGTTTACAAGTGACCCCCCCACCCCTCGTTAAAAAAAATATCTTGAAAATATATCATAAATTTTGAGTTGATTGTACCAATATAATGTACATGAAACACTTTCTCTGATGATTCTTTACAAACATTTTCCTTTTTAACCTTACTAATAAAATAACCATAATTAATGTGAAGTAAACTAAGTCACATACGTAGTCACATTTTTGTAGTTAGCAGTACTTTATTTATCATTAATTAACAGAGAAATTTAAAAAATGAGTTTGTCTTTGATTTTTACGTACTTCCTTTAAAGGTGTTTTTGTATGAATTGTTCTATGAACTAGCTAAAACGTAGCATAAATTAAATAATTTTTTAAAAAGATATAAATGACTTCGTATTTAAATATTTATTTTTTCTCTCCACAGGTAAGTTCCAGTCTGAGCTTTTCCCTGATTAACTCTACTGATTTCATTAATAGTTAAAAGAAGGTGTAAGTATTTTTTGAACAGAAATTTCAATTCAGCAGTTGAATTTACATAGAATAGTCATATACTATGTCACTCGTATCTCTTAAGTATTAGTGCCACTGTATTGAAAAATGCCAGCTAATGTTTCATTACTCTTATAAATTGATTGTTTGTGAAAGTTCGTGCTACAGCTTGTGAAGGGATATTCTAAATTATTTCAAGTCTCTTTCGAGATTGAATTACTTAAAAAGCTGTTAGCTTTATTTTTAAAAATTAGTCTTGAAATCTGGCTGCAATAATAATATTTATTGCTATAAATAGCATTCTGATAGCCCCTGTTTTCAGTTTTTATTTTTATTAACTGCTTTATCAATTTATAAAACATTTGAATTGTTTAAAAAGAACTCAGACACTCGAAAGCAGTCGTTGTCAAGCGGCGCTTGAAAAAAAAAAAATCTAATATGCAGGAATCTCTTCTCTCTAAAGAGCGTTATCTTTTGCAGTTTGTGCTAGTTTAGAAGAAAGCGCTAGAAAGATCAATTTTCTCGAAGGTTAAATTTTTGTACAAAAATGAGGTCAGTGTGCGTTTAAAGGTCAAGAATAATTATCGATAAATTTTTTTTTTTTTTTTTTTGGTTTTTTAACATTTTTGTGGATTTTTTTTTTTTTTTTTTTTTTTTTTTTTTTTCATGGGTAAATGGCTTTGTTCTCGCTTTAGTATTGATTAAAATTATGCTTCGAATGGTGTTAATACTTAGCTGGTAAACGAATTTGAGATAGTAAAGGAGTAATATATTTATTCTGTATGAATCTTTTTCATTAATTCAGTTTTAGCAATATTATTCCCTACTCATTTTTTTTGGTCTATTTTAGCTGAAATAAAGATTTAATAATGTAACGTTTGGAGTATTTTTTTATTAATAATTAGTTTTTATCATAAAAAAATATCGAATTCGTTTAACGTACATTATCAGAGAAATACAAAACGTTGTTTTCTGAAAACTATTTTGATCTTCTTTTAGAGATGATTTATTATGAATTTTTTACTATAAAGCCTTTACTAAAACTTTTATGCAAGTATATCAGACGTATTGACTGAATTAATTTTTTCCCCTGTTCTTTTCAGTGTCAAAATAATTTAGCTAGTTATTTCCAGTTACGAAACCTCCATATTAATCCAACCTAGTGTTTGGAAATGGGATCGGATTTAATTTAAATTTCTATTTGTTTATTTTTACTGCTGTGGGATTAGGATGTTTTCTTAGGTTTTGCACGTTACGCAAGTTTGAGTTAAGAATGATTATTAATGGGAGATAAGAGGTATAAATGAAATCATAACGCAATTTTGCTGAGAGCTTTTGAGCCAAGTTAAACCGTTTAATCTTAATGGAATTCATTTCCGTATTTTCATTTCTGGGAAATTATGAAAAGTATTTCAGTAATCAAATTCGTAACGAATTACTTTTTAAAATGCAAGTGTGTTCGACGTCATTTTTACGAGGTGCACTTGAAATGGCTTAACCCTTTGAGGCGCAACCCTTTCCCAATGCTGAAAAAAGGGCTGCCGTTGCCATCGCTCGACTTAACTACCAGCAAGATGGCAGACGATCGAAACGTTCATCGCGTGCCACAGATCTAGAGAGACCCCTTTTTGAAGACAGCTGACTGTGCCGCACAGCCAGATGTCGTTAGATCGTCCGCCATCTTGCTGGTAGTTAAGTCGAGCGATGACAATGGCTGCCCCTTTATCAGCATTGGACAGTCTATTCAGCTATTTGGACAGTCTATCCAGCTATTGGACAGTCTATCCAGCTATTGGACAGTCTATCCAGCTATTATCCAGCATTCTGGCTGTGTCGCACAGCCAGCTGTTGTCAAAAAAGGGTCTCTAGATCTGTGGCACGCGATGAACGTTTCGATCGTCTGCCATCTTGCTGGTAGTTAAGTCGAGCGATGGCAACGGCTGCCCTTTTTTCAGCATTGGGAAAGGGTTGCACCTCAAAGGGTTAAACTTGGAAATAATTGACCTCTTTGAAAAATTTCAGTAAATAAATGACGCCATCGCCCAATATTTTTGTTCTTTTGATGAGGAAAGGTCATGTAACATCGCCGAACCATGACATTTCGGCAAAGATTGAATGAATGAATGAAATGCACTGCGGGAAAAGTCTGACCTAGAAATATAAATGAAAGTGAGATACGCCTCGGAGAGGGAGAGAGCATGTTTGATTTTTAAAGTGAGTGGGTGAAAGTGTACGTACACTCTTTTCGGATATCCGAGAGAGGCAGAAAAAAAAGACAATTTCGCATTCAGTAAATTGTCTTTGTTTCTTTATCGCCAACTTTCTTTGAAGTTACTTTGAAATCTTTTTTTTTTTTTTCTCCTTCTAATGTTGCCAGTTTTGGTGAGTAAAAATATGGAATGATTTTCAGGTATTCTCAATTTAAAGTAAAAATCTCGTGTGGGGGGGAGGGAAGAGAAATTAAAATTTTTACCACCATTACTACAAAAATATTTTTAAAAATTGAGCACAAAAACGTAATAAAATGCACACCGTTTGTACATATAAGCAAATATAAGAAATAATCTGCGCTACTTTAAAAATATGAAAATCCACCCGTTTACTTATTTTTAAGCGATTTTTCACTCTTTTCATCTCCACTTTATTTCCGAGAGTAAAAAAAGTGAACCATTTGCTTGACAAAATTAGTTGTCTCAAGTGATATTGATGCCACGGTTATCAGGCTCCGATACCAATTTGTTTAAAATAATTTTTGCAGATTACCCAGTTTAATTTTCTTTTTCACATAAAATGATTTCCTCTGCATGAAGCATTGATATAACAGGGGCTTTTCCCCACAAAGCGAAATCGTTCGAATGCGAAAAGCTTCTGCACACTTCCAAAAGAGCAGGAAATTCGATTTCGGTTTTGTAATAAAAATTGAAAATTAAATTATATACTTTAAGCGGACGAAGATTAAATATAGTGAGTGTAAACATATTTTTGGCAAATGTTTCTTTAGTGCCCGTTGTAATTGCCTCCACAACGGGCTTTGACTTCTAGTTTTAAATATTCAATTGGAGTTTGAAAAAAACAGTTTTTCAAGCATCCACTGAACGTTTTAAATTATTAGCAGAAAAAATATCAAAATTTCAAAAAAAATAAAAGTATATTATCCATCGTGTCCGTGGTTAGATAGTGGGAGGGAAAACATGAATAAATTATGGATGCTATGATAGTGAAATAATTTTTCCTATTGGATAACATACGAGTTCGCAGTCTTTCAGCGGAACCTTTTGGTCGAGTCTAAAACAACCGATCGTTGTTTTAATAGTTGTTTTAACAGGGGGCTATACCGGGGCCTTCGCAATTAGTAACGGGCCTGCGCGTGTATTTTGATAAGCCATCCAAAGAGGCCTACGGATGCTCGAGTCTTCACGTATACATTAGGCATTTCTTAAGCTTCCCAGTGCTTTCAAACGTTATTTAATGTAGTTTTAAGTAGTAATTGTGTTACTAATTCAAGTACGAACTCATGATTAATTTGTCTGCTATGATACATATTTACATAAAGAAAATAGATGCATATAATTTGAAGGAAAAACAAAGTAGTGCTTACTCTCATGATTCACGATTGCTTATTTTAGTTTCACAAGTGGATATTTAGTATACTTTAAAATAACTAAATACACAAGACATTTTTATAATGAATATTTCATGAACATAGTCGTATTTCCTACGTTATTTTAAACAATTCAACATTAATCTTTAACAAATGATGTATTAAAGCGCATTTCAGTGTTTTCGGGATATCCTGTATATTGGAGAAAATTTATAAAATACGCTCTATAGCGCGATCCCCGAATTAATTATTCTTTAATAAAGACATTTCATATAGTATATATTATTCTTTTGTCGCTTTCTCAATCGAACTTAGGAATTGAGCAAGCATAATGAAAGCTTGTACAAAATATTAACTACATTGGAAGTTTCTGTAAAAACGGGCAAAACTCAATAATTTATAATTTACTGTATTTCTGCACTGTACCAGATGTAAGTCTTAATCACATAATCAGGGCATATATAACTGATAAATAACATTTTCAACTGGCAAAATTAAATTGTCTAAATAGTATCACAACGTCATGCTTATTTACAAGAATAAAAACTACTCAAGTAATACGATTTCTGATTAAAATAATTTATTTATAAATAACACATGAGTAATTATTCACTAAACATGATTTACATACATATTTTTAGAATTTCTAAATACATTATAAGCGTTCACTTACCTTTACATTCAGAGCAAAATGTTCCAATTTTAGGATAAATTTTCATGATAGAAAATGGCGCAAGATTCACTAACCGATTACCTACATCTAAAGTTCTTTAGTACGACAAAAGTATATAAAAAAAATTGTTTTAAAATAATAAAATAATATAATATTTATAGTACTTAGAATAATAAAATAGAATACTGTGACTGGGGAAAACAGGCCTCAATGATAAACTCATTTTTAGGGATGGCAACTCATAAGCAGGCCCGTTGCTTAGCGATGGCCCCGGCTATACAGCTTGTCCCCAAAAAGGTGGTAACGGGCGTAAACGAGAAGCCGAATGCAGATCATCATCATCGGCAGCTGACGTATAATCCACCTCTATAAAGTCAGCTGACTACTTTTTTTTCATTTGTATATAACGTGATAAACACATGTACAAAGTATCAACTTTTTTGTTATATTATTTTTTAAAAAATATTTTACATGTTTGGGCGGACGGGGTGGCTACACCCGCCGCCGCTACTCTATCAGCCGACGTTCATTTTTTTTTTAACTTGCAATATAAAATGAACTTAAGTAAAAAATCTCAGATTTTTTTTTGCGATGATGACCCCAAAATGGCAGCTGGCTCCCAGACTATTCTTTTCTTCCAATTTATGTCGCTAAGCCTTGAAGTGTCAGAATATCAGTGGTGATGTGTAAGAAAAAACATCAGATCGATTTTTAGTTACATAATTCAAAATTATGTGTTCTTAGAGGGATAAAAAAAAAAAAGAATAATCGACAGATTATAGCGCAATATAGCGATTCCATTTTTTTTTTTCTTTTAATGTTTCGTCTGTGAGAAATGGCATCCGGTTGATCGTAGCTATAGAAGCACCTTGAGAATGGAAACCGTTATCACGGGAACGGGCCATCCATTCACCAATCTTTATCGATCGATGCATGATTCTTCCTGCTTAATCCGGCTGTCACGAAAATGTTACCATCTCAACTTCACTCGAGATTCCGTGATGACTCGGGGAGAAAGTATAGTAGTTTTTTCCCCCTCATCTTTTCTGCTCTGTTTGGCGTATTACGAGTATGGGGAGGGAAAAAAGATAAAGTTTTCGATCAGGTTTTTACTGTTGCGTGAAAATTTTGTGGAAATTTTTAAAAGAATCTTTTTAAACTTATTTTAACATTCAAAAGGTGTGAGTATAGCACGACCGAATACAGAATTATGTGTTTCTGCTGAGTACTCATTTTATTCTTTTAGTAATTTGTGTTCTTTTCAGAATATATGCGATTAACATGCATAATGTTTTTAAAATTATTTGCTAATTTAAAAAGTTTTTTTGCAGCTTTATCAAAAATTTTAAACTGGCTCATCCGAATTTAACCTACACTCTTAAAAAAAGGAACTAAATTCGCTCTGAATTATTTAAAATTGGGACAAACTTGTCTCGATTTTAAATGCTTTTCGGAGCAAATTTAGTTCCTTTTTTAATCGTGTAGCTAGATTGAGATGATATATTTTATGTCGAGCGGGTTTTATGACTAATGTATAAACACATTTTTGGCTTGTATTATTCTCTCACAACTGCCCATACACACTACAATCTTAATAATCTGACATATATGAGACCAAAAAGCCTGATTATCGAAAAATTCAGGATTATCAAGGTCTCTTGCTTTTAGCATAAACTTAGTCATCTGCTTTCTTTTGGTAGATATTATAATGCACTGGATAAATGCACTACAGAATACATCAGTTGCCCCAGAAAACAATGACAAAAGAGGGAGGGAGGCACAAGAACGGGCATGCTTGCTTAAATCCGGATCGGAAGACAAATATGACATGCCTCTCCCAAGAGAGCCGGATTATTGAACGTGCCGGAATAACCAACGGACGGATTATCGAGAGTGTTCTGTAGCTTTTTTATGTGTATCGATTACGGGTCAATAACTTGTATTTTTTGTTTCACGAATGGGAGACTTTAGTTTTATTGATATATTCTTTTGTTTCTGGCGTACAAATTTTAGTATCATGATACAATAATCAAGTTTTGTAGTCTCATGCCTACTGGTAAAAACATCATAAATGGTATGGCATTTATGTTATTTTAAATAATGATTCCTTTGCATAATTTTGGCAACACAAGTTTAGAAACCACGTTTCAGCTTTGCAACTCACATAATATATAACAGTGGCGCACACAGGATTTCCTCTTGGGGGGGGGGGTGTCCAGGTATAAAGATGTGACACCAACTTCCTGAAAAAATTTGGAACAAAACATTTTTTTTTCTCGCAACCACCGTTTATAAAGACTTCCCCGCCATTCAATGCTGCATGTTTTTGATTTATGCTTTTATTTACTTATCTTAACAGCTGAAAAGAATAATCTGATAGTCTTATAATACTCGTACATTAAAATTTCAAAAACTACAGGATGATTTTAATAAGTTAAGTTGATAATTCCCTTTGGATAGGGTTCAGACACCCCTAGGCCCCTCCTTTGTGTGCGCCAATGATCTAATGAGTATTTGTGAATCATTCATACACAGATTCAACAAAATATTTTCCCATACAACAAAAATTGGGGCGATGCTATTTTCAACCGTATCATTTGGTTGAATCAACAAAATATCTTGTATTAACAAAATACAAGAAAAATTCGGTTGATGCTATTTTAACTGCGTCATTTGATTGAATCAACAATATTTTGTTGAATTCAACAAAATATCTTGTATTAACAAAATACAAGAAAAATTCGGTTGATGCTATTTTAACTGCGTCATTTGATTGAATCAACAATATTTTGTTGAATTCAACAAAATATCTTGTATTAACAAAATACAAGAAAAATTCGGTTGATGCTATTTTAACTGCGTCATTTGATTGAATCAACAATATTTTGTGGAATTCAACAAAATATCTTGTATTAACAAAATACAAGAAAAATTCGGTTGATGCTATTTTAACTGCGTCATTTGATTGAATCAACAATATTGTTTTGAATTCAACAAAATTTAGTTCATGCAGCAAACATTGAGTCGACGCTATTTTAACTGCATCATTTAGTAAAATCAACAAAATGTTGTTGGATCCAAAAAAACTGTTCGTTAAACCAACAAAACTAGTCTGGATTAAAGTATCGCCGATGAAATTTTGTTGAATTCAATAAATGTTTTTGTCTGTATTTTTATTCGGAAAATGTTTATGATGCAGGATATTGATCTAACATTGGTTATTCCGTTACAGAATAGGTCTAAAATGCTACGTGTTTTGATAGTTCCCATTAAAATTTCAATATATTTATTTATTTATTTACTAGCTGAAGTACCCGTCCTCGACGGGTTAGTGAATGAAAATTTCCAAAAAGCAAGAACTTTCGTCAGCATTGTAGGAGTACACAGAATGGATGTAGTATGTTGCCAAAGCGAAGTTATAATTTTCATGTATTGTTAAAATATTACAGGTTAGAGTGTAACTAAGTAATATCATTTCATTCGCTTTAGTCGTAATTATGTGATGCGCGAACGAATATTTACGCATATTGAAATAATTTTCGCAAAATATTAAAATTTAATCAACATTTTTGAAAAATTTAAAGCCTAGAATTTTAAGTTGAGTGACAACCTATCCTGTCACCCAAATTCGTTTCATTCCCTGCAGTCTTTATTTCGTGATGCTGGAACAAATTTTCAGCATTTTAAAACGATTTTCGAAAAATCTCAAAATGTAAGCAAAATATTTTTAAAATTCAACGCCTATAAATTAAGATTAGCAACTACCTATCCTATCACTAAATTTCGTATCATTCGTATTAGTCGTTATTACGTGATGCTTAAACAAAAAAAGCGTCACGGACAGAATGACAGAATGACAGACAGACAAACTTTTTTTTGAGAGTCGCATCGGATTCCCGGGTGCTTGAAACGGATAGAAATCGCAAAATTTTTGAATTCCAAGAAATGTACAGACAAAAGTCTAATTTTATTTATATAGATTTTCGCTTCAAACTTAAATCACTTAACAAAGGTTACACCTCACCAAAAGCACGAATGAGAAGAGAACGTTCTGTTCCACCTTGTTTCCCCCCCGCAAAGGAATCCATTGATTTCCAGTTAGCATCATTTCTTGGAATGAATCCTAGAACTTTCCAATTGGCAACTTCTTCGGGGCCAATGCCAGCCGTTTCGGTGGGAGTAATGAGCTTGGAATGTATCGGGAAGGATGTTACGCATAACCTCTCAAAACCCCAGTAAAATAACTTAAGACTTTTCTTTAACCCTTAACCCTTTAAGGCGCAGTGATCCCGCTCTGGGATCACCAAACTCTGACGTTTTGACTGTTGCCTGTCACGAAGAATAGATTGGATTTCTATAAAAATAGTTGTGGGTGACATAGCTCCACCAGAATCCTTTACTTTTTAGCACGTTCATTTCCCGTAAAAAAATTGGTCACGATTCTTTTGAACAGAACTGACATCTGCTGAAAAATGGAAGAACGCGAGAACAGCTGGACAGATTGCCCAATGCTGAAAAAAGGGCAGCCGTTGCCATCGCTCGACTTAACGACCAGCAAGATGGCGGACGATCGAAACGTTCATCGCGTGCCACAGATCTAGAGACCCTTTTTTTGACGACAGCTGGCTGTGTGCAGATCTGTGGCACGCGATGAACGTTTCGATCGTCCGCCATCTTGCTGGTCGTTAAGTCGAGCGATGGCAACGGCTGCTCTTTTTTCAGCATTGGGCAATCTATCCAGCTGTTCTCGCATTCTTCCATTTTTCAGCAGATGTCAATGCTGTTAAAAATAATCTTTTTACGGAAAATGACGTACTTAAAAAGGTAAAGGATACTCATGGAGCTATGTCACCCGCAACTATTTTTATAGAAATCAAATCTATTCTTCGTGACTGGCGACAGTCAAAACGTCAGAGTTGGGTGTTCCCAGAGCGGGAACACTGCCCGTTAAAGGGTTAAAAATAAACCGATGATGTTAAACACTCCAAAAAATTAATGATGCTTTTTCGCCCTATGCACTATGGACTGACCCTAGCAATAAAGCTGTATGTCTGATATAACTTTCGTAAAAAATTCATAAGCGCAAAAATTGCATTCAAAAAATGGGTCGAGGATTTAACGGCTTTTGGATATAGTGCGAAATTCCGTATGCTTAGCATTTTTCCCCCGGACAATTTCGTTAACGCTTATAGGAGGTCAACGTGCGAGGAAGCATTCTAAATTTTTGAGTCAGTCTTCAGCGCAATTAATTTTTTTAAAAAATAGCTCTTCAAAAGTTGCATGGTTTTCGAGAGGAACAGCCTTAAAATCGAGTTTTTTTTTTTCCCTTTTTTTTTTGAATTTTTTTTACGAAAAATTTTGTGTAAAACAATTTGCTAATTATTCCTGGAAAATATGAACTACTAAGCGTCTGTGTTATCACTCCCCCTATCGCCCGGTCAAGTCACAAAGTATGGTAGAAGAAAAAAAAAAAAAAGCTACTAACATCCAGAACACGCCTGGCTTTGACTTTATAATTAATCTCCGTTTCATATCATATTGAAAGCAGCGTTATAGTTATTCTTGGTTAGAGCAATATCCACGCCGATTATATTATCGTTTATAGAGATAATACAAATTCGCCCAGCATCTTTCATCACGCCTGACTGCTTACGATAATGAGCCCAGACAGAATTGAGATTTTTTTTCTTGAAGATATTGTATTACTTTTCCCCTCTCTTGAGATTTAACGTCTTCGTTACGCATTAAAAAAAAAAAATAAAAAAAATAACAGCCGAGGCTTCTTATTTTACTCTTGTTACATCATCATTCGTTAAAAGTGATGGTCTGCTCTTTTCCATAAGGCTGCTACTTATTTTAATGTGTGCATGAATCTCGGAAAATCTCCGTTAATCTCCAGTAATCAATTAATTTTTAGCGCAAGTAAAGTGTATATGCAGTTTTAATAATCTGGGCCTTCTTTTGTTGTTTTCGTTCAAGAGATTTATGACATAAATATGCTGCGTCATTTAGTATTTCATTTGATAGTCATTATCGGTACTTGATTTTTGATGAAAGTGATTTCGAAGAAATTATAGGAGAACACTTCGGAACAGGGGCGTAGCCAGAAATTTTTCATGGGGGGGGGGGTTACGACTACTAAAACTCATATATATGTATACGTGTGTATGATAATGTAGAGAAGAATATACATTTTGTATGGCGAAAAACTCCTCATGAGGGGGGGTTATGACCCCCCGCTAATTCCCCCCCACTTTTGGCTACGTCCCTGCTTCGGAAGGAAGAACTTTTCACAGTCTGAAGGGTGGACCCTTTTCAGGGGCGTAGCCAGGGGGTGGCTGATGGGGTTGCAAGCACCGCCGAAGTGAGCAAAGATAAAATATGGAGAAAATTACATATTCGTGGATAAATTCGAAAGTTCCCAATGGTATATTTCGAAGTTCTAGTTATGAGAAATTTGAGGCTCAGCTACGGGTCTAACTCAAATTTAAAAAAATTTCTTTAAAGTATGTATGTTTGTCCAACTGCAAAGATTTTAAACTCGATTTATGAATTTTTATTTTCTTTTTTCCTTAATTCATTTTTATATGCAAACACTAGTAGGCAAAATAAAGCAGGTCCTTTCCCATCCCCTTCCCCAGAAAAACAAGATTTACATCGATTTTTATATTACATAGTTTTTTGAGTTCTCAGCCACCCCATAAAAAAATTTCTGGCTACGCTGCTGACCCTTTGTATCACCCGAAATGGTCCGTACTGTATTAATGACTATGCCATTTTATCTCTCGCCCCTTTTATTGAAAATTGTCTCAAAAATCCGACATAAAAGTATGCGACATAATTTTACACATATTTAAATACTATTAGTTCGCAACAGCTTTAATGTATTGTTACACTATTTCGTAAGCTGTAGAATAGGCATCCCATGTATTTTTCTATAAATAGGTTACAATCATAAATTTTCAACATTCGGTTACCAGGCGAAATACGCGAAAGATGAGAGATAAAATGATATAGTCAATTAATATCGTTTTAATATGGCAATAAGGAAACTAAAAAATTAGGGGGGATGAGAGGGGGGGGGCTCCCCCTGACGAGGCTCGAACAGCCGAGTTTTATTTTTATATTTGCATATTACTTAGTTATTTTTTAGTTTTAACATTTTAACCCTTTGACGCTCGGTGGTTGCGCCGTGAAGCTATTTCAGCGCTTTTACTGTCAGAAGTAAAAAAAAAATAAATAAAAATAAAATAAAAATATGATTAAATGATCCCATCGGGGAAAAGTGCAGCCGTTGCCATCGATCCATTTAACTAACCAACAACATGGAGGTCGCATGAATCGCCTGTCTTCTGAGCCCACAGAGGTTAAGAAGTTTTCTGATACAGCTGGCTGTGCGGCCATCGTGCACAGTTTGATCGTGCACAGTGTGTGCAGCTTGGTAAGCACCTTTTTACGTGTGTTACTTAGCAAAATTTTAAATATTTTATCTTTTAAACATGAGTTCCGTTTGGGTGTTTTTTGTTAGTAAAACTGTATGTCTCATTCAATTATCAGAAAAAAATCATAATGTTACGAATTTTCAGAGCAACATGCTGTTCTGCGGTTTAAAATATTTTAAAATATGCGTGCTACGCGTCAAATGGTTAAATTTTGCATTTTATTCCATCAAAATTGGTTAACTAGAACCGGAGATACGAGTTTTGAGTTTCCCTATTGGTTATACAGGGTTTTCTAAAAATCTCAAGAAATATTGGTCCTAGGCCTTCGCTAACCTCAATTCTGAGGACTTATTCTTGGCGGTATTTCTCCAAAAATTCACCAAACTTGGCGACATTTCGGTCATTTGGCTCGATTTTTCAATGGGGCTTGTAAAGAACTGTTTCCTGCAATAGCATTACATAATAGCCTAATATTACTCAATTATTTTTCTATTACGCAATCAAAATCGAGTTTGTTCTACAACCTTCCGGAGACATTTTCCTATAGAACCTTCCACGATGTTCGTAGTCATCTATAAAAGCAGCGCTGTCGCCCCAGCTGAGTCAGTTTATATCTATCTGCTAACTGGGAATAGATGTCCGTTCTGTTCAGGGCATTAGCCTGAGAATTGTGCTGTTGTAAGCCGTATATAGCTTGTTTCAAAAAGCTTGTTTTTAAGTGCTGTCTGTAATTTCTTCACTAATGAGTCTTGAGGGACAGTTTACGATTTCCCTCGTTAGTTGCCACTGAATTTTCGCCTGTGGAAGTGTTTTATTTTGTGTGAGAATTACAGCATTTGTGAAAGCTTCGGTACTGAGCGGACTGTTATAAACCAGCTGCTGGCCGTTAGGGCCTATGAATTTGGTATACAGCTGATTGTTCGACGAGGTTTTAGAAGCAATAAAGTTCGTGTTCTATCCTGAATAGTAGACTCTTCACTAGAACTTTCTACACCAACTGGAATTTAGAACGACGAATCCAGGAATTAGTGAATATTCTGAAACAATAAGCATAAAAATGGCCCGAAAAGTTACCCTGTATAGGGGGAAAAAATTACGAAATTCCGTATGATTAGCACTTTTACCAGAGTGTTTCGTAACTCCAATAGGTTCATTGTTTGTAGCAGTTCACAGTACATCGTGTAAACATGCATTGTAAAGCTTTTCGAGTCCCTAGCGCAATTAACTTCTTTAAAAAGCTGTATAAAAGTTGCTCGATTTCCTAACACAACAGACTTAAGACTTTTTTTCCCTTGCTCCCCAAAAAAGTCCCTAATTTCATGGATATACATTAAAAAAACTGACTGTATGTGAGGGGTTAGGGAGGACTTTAGCATCAAACCCCTCTCTCGCTCTCCACACACACTAACGTCCCAGCGCATTCACGCAAATAAATGTCAACTTTACATGTCCATTACTTTTAACCCTTTGAGGCGCAACCGTTTCCCAATGCTGAAAAAAAGGCAGCCGTTGCCATCGCTCGACTTAACGACCAGCAAGATGGCGGACGATCGAAACGTTCATCGCGGGCCACAGATCTAGAGACCCTTTTTTGACGACAGCTCGTTGCCATCGCTCGACTTAACGACCAGCAAGATGGCGGACGATCGAAACGTTCATCGCGGGCCACAGATCTAGAGACCCTTTTTTGACGACAGCTGGCTGTGGTCATAAAAGGGTCTCTAGATCTGTGGCACGCGATGAACGTTTCGATCGTCCGCCATCTTGCTGGTCGTTAAGTCGAGACCCTTTTTTGACGACATCTGGCTGTGGTCAAAAAAGGGTCGCTAGATCTGTGGCACGCAATGAACTTTTCGATCGTCTGCCATCTTGCTGGTCGTTAAGTCGAGACCCTTTTTTGACGACAGCTGGCTGTGGTCAAAAAAGGGTCTCTAGATCTGTGGCACGCGATGAACGTTTCGATCGTCCGCCATCTTGCTGGTCGTTAAGTCGAGCTATGGCAACGGCTGCCCTTTTTTCAGCATTGGGCTCTTCTATCCAGCTGTTCTCTCGCATTCTACTATTTTTACGCAGAGGTCAGTGCTGTTAAGAAAAATCGTGGCCATTTTTTTTTTTTACAGGAAATGACGTGCTAAAAAGTAAAGGATTCTCGTGGAGCTCTGTCACCCGCCACTATTTTTATAGAAATCAGATCTATTCTTCGTGACTGGCAACAGTCAAAACGTCAGAGGTCGGCTTTCCCAGAGCGGGAACACTGCGCGTTAAAGGATTACTTATCGTGCACATGCCAAGCACATGCGCTCGAATAATTCCGATCCCGTCGCGTGCACTTATTGTACGCGAATTCCGACCGGTTTGCCTTATTACAGATGAACGCCGTGCAATTTAGCGTTTAATAATAAAAAAAAAGCACGCAGATATTAACTAGTTAACTTTCTCCAGCGAAACATTTACCCGCGTAATGTGTTGCTGCCTGAGAACTCCAAAATTTCTCTCTCTCGTATGATTAGTGTTCCCTTTGTCAAGACTGCCGACGCCTGGGAAATAAATAATACGGAAGGATGTCCCGGGAGCACGACACCGTAATCGAAAACGCCGGGATTTCACGGGGGTTGGAGGGCAAAGTGGTTCATTTCAGAGATTTTCTGAAACGTTGTTTTAATTTCCCTCCCCACAAATACTTTGGGTGTGAAAAGTCATTATATAATGTCTTGGTATAGCGCATAATTGCGTAATTAGTAAAGAAATTCACGTTTTCCCCTCCGGCTTAACACTATTGTTATGAGTTTGAGAGTCACAACCAAAGGAATAACACAAAATAACAAAAGTTAAGGGGGGGGGGGGAGTTAGTTATGACAAACGTAATTATTATAAAACATTTTCCAACGCAAGTCTTTTTTTTTTCGCCAAATTTGGCGAGATATCATCATCAAGTTTTGGGAGATTTTTGTCCATAGCTTAAAATAGGAAAAAAAAAAAAAACTGTATACAGTGGAGTACGTTTTGAAACACACGCACTGGTACTTTCTCTTATAAACACCCCTCAAACCGTTTTAAACTATTCCACAACTGTATACTACCATTTCCTACATAAAGCCAGGTTTCGACTGGGACGGTTTGGGTGCTTCCGCCTTTACTCAAGCTACGAGTGATGAAATACCGTTCGCTGATTGGCTCTTTTCTTCAGTTTGCCAATCACGAAGACGATACTGACTCCTTACGTTCCGTACTTCTGTTTGCGCTTCTTAGTGTTCATCACAAAAAAAAACTCTTGCTGCGGGAGAGGAGTCCGTGTTCGCTCTGAGGTACGTTACTTATGGGAAACGCACGCAATATGCCATTCGCGCAAGGCAGATCGCGTTGTAGGGCGAGCCCACTGTATCACTATTTACGCTATTTTGCAAGACCCTGTAAAAGTGCTTTAAATGTCATTTCTATACTTTAAATGAAGAGTAAGCTCTTATAAAAGTCTACATGCTTACTGAATTGTGCTGGAAATGTATGAATGTCTCTCAACTACCATAGCAGGGTGTCTACCAAATTTCTGAAAGTCAATTTCCTGACTTTTTCCTGACTTTTGGGAGGTCCCGAGAAAAAAATTCCTGACCAATGCTTTTTACTTTAGGAAATTGCACAATGCCCCCTCCCTTGTCTTTATATTTGCATAGTTTGTACAACTTCTTGAAATCAATTTTAACTGAAGTATACAGGATTAAGATTTCATCAATTGAGAAACAGAAGTAGTCGCACTTTCTGATATAATTAAGTAACTGTTCTAGGAAATACGGTCCTAAGCCTTAAGTTACCAAGTAAGCTAATTTGTCTTTTACCCTCCCGTTACGATTGATGAGCCCCCATTTTTCCCTCCTTATACAAACACATCGCTTGATGCTTTCTCTATCCAAAAAATGCGTGCTCACGGAAAAAAAAAATTGATTATTTTGGTGAATTTTCCGGACCCATTATCCAATTTCCCGGTTTTTTCCAGACTTTCCGGACCCATTTTCCAATTTCCCGTCTTTTTCCAGACTTTCCGGATTTTCCGGAGCGGTAGACACCCTGCATAGACCGTGATATAATGTGATTCTTTTGAATGCTCCTGTAAAAGAGCTATAAATCCTACAAGCACTATTTTCAATAATGTACATAGTACAGCACAGAGAAATCACATGAATGAATTTCATAGTCATCGATGCGTATTTATGGCAGTTACCGCACGAACTGACAGACAAACCGAAATCCATTTTCCAGTTTGGAAAATGTCAATAAGAACCTCACTTTCTTGTGTTTCTGGACAAAGCGGAAATTATCTTTAATGCTTTTTATCTTATCTTTTGCAAACATACAAACTGATATTAATTGAAAAAAGTACTTATACTTTTCAGAGATATCACCATTATCGTGGGTTTGTTTTGCAAACCCTCTGTTCAGCCATATTAGCCAACTGGCATATTCTGTTACATCTAACGTTTTCAGAAACTATGGCGTCAGCTCCTGTCCGTCCTAAACACTAATTTATTTTTATTTATTTATTTTTTTAGGGGGAGGTGGAAGGGTACTCCTATGGTATAGGTGCTCCTATGGCATCCACTAAAAAAAAAAAAATCACGATTTTTTGAGCTGTGGCGTTGTTGCACCAAATGAGCGATATGAAATCATTAGCTACTGGTCCGACAGCGACGGTTGGGAGGTCCTGTGCTAACCCCAAAAGTCGCCAAGCTTGGAAATTTTTGGAAATATATCGCCAAAAATATGTACACAAAAATGAACTTAACTTGGCATTATCATCCTCGTTTGGCAAGACCATCAACCAACTCTAATGTTATCCAATGGGAACTTCAGAGATTTATAACTCGCCCTCTATTAACCGATTTATATACATGCAACTAAGTGAACGGATTTCTAAATGCTTTGAACATTGATTTTAGACTAAAAATAACCTTAGGAAAAAAGATGCCCCACCCTACTCAAATAGTAACATTGCTTCCTTCTCAAAGGGCGGCACGTCCCAGGCAGTACAATCCAAGTTTGTAGGTCACATTTATCAAAATTGTTACGAAGATTGAAAACTCTACTCAATATATTTCATTTCTGTTCACTTAAAATAAATAATTAATATCATATGATATTTTAATATTACGGTTACCTTAGTAAAAGACTTAATTGTTGCCACTTAATCTGTTAAATTGAACAATCCAACGAAAATTGAAGTTAGTTCTAGAGTTCTTAGACCCGGAAAACAAAAATACACAAATGCCCCATAAACTTCCTGGCACTTTCAAAATACCTGAATTTTTTTTTAAATGTTATTACAGCTATTTCGCATTTTATTTTATTTTATTTTTTTAACGAGAGGCAACATTTCCAGCTCCTTAACAGAGGTAGCGACGTCTAGTGTCGGAAAAATCAGAAACTTTTTGAGAGCTTTAGCCACGTAGGCGACACCCCTCCTTAGATAGTAATTTATGATTACTTCAGGTGTGTTTGATTTGGTTGAATCAGCCGTTATTGAGAGCAAATTCGATAAAAAAAGGAAGTTTCCCTTTTTCTCGGAGTCATATTTTACGGGAGAAAAACGTGACTGCGTCTTCTTTCCTCTTTTTAATGAAGATTTCAAGAAACTATTATTCATGCATTTTCGAGGAAATTCCGAAAATGCATTTTCAAGTAAGGAAAAATGCTTCGGAAGATATAAATAAGGAAATGTGTCATCATGAGTACATTATTTGTAAGCTGCATGCCATCGTGGTTGATCATTAGCCATTGTTCTTTTCAAAACCTTGTTTCATAATGGACATTCTTTTTTAATCCAAGCTTTTTTTTACCCTACAGGGGGAAGCCCCCCCTTTGTTAATGGTTACAGATTACTCACTCCCTCGTAACATCAATTTTGAAGAACTGAATCGCTGCAATATAGTAGAGATGAAGAACGTTTATTTAAATGCTTCGGTTTTTTTGAGAATGTTTATTTATTGACTTTCAAAGTAAGAAGCATACGATATCTATTTTATTCTACTTGTTTATTTATTTTGTTATTGTTTCTTCGTGAATTCAAAGATTTATCGAGTGGACGTGGATGATAGCTTCATTTTTAAAGTGTGCGTTATGTGGAAAGATTATTTCTAACCGATATGCTCCATTACTCAACACTTCCTAGATAAAGAAAGGCCAAACATCTGAAACTTTCATCTGAACTTTTCAGACATCTGATCAACAGTAACCTATTTTCAAAAGTTATATTTTTACTAAGTAAAGCTACTTAAAATTTCTGGTGTGTGCTACAAAGATTAGAATAGTTTTTTAATTCAAGATAAAAATTAAAATACATTTTGGCCGGTAAATAACACTTTCTTTTATATTTCTTTATCGTTTTATATAATTAATGACATTTAAAATTGGCCACATTGTATGTCAAATTAAACTTTTTATCTCAAAGATGTGAAAAAGTTTTAGTATATTACACCGGCAAATAAATAGGACTCTTGCTGTAAATTAGTTTAGTTTAGTTTAGTTTAGATTCTAAATATTTCTTCGGTGATGCAAACTGCCTTCTAAACAAAATTTTATACGTAACGTAAAAGTGTTAGCATTCCAATAGTAGGTGATTACGTACTTTCCCTTTGTAACAAACTATCATCGGTCATGAAATGCCGATCATCAATTTGGGAGGAAGTGCAGCAGAAGCTGCGCAGGGTTCTTCATCGAATCGGAACGGTGCTCTTACTCCCGTATGTCAGCTTGGCAAAATCGGGAATAGATCATTGGTAGCGGGGGAAAATTATGCTTGAAGTGAGGCGATTCAGACGTGAAACCTTGTTTTAAAAGGAAAAGTTTTAAAGTTCATTTGTCAAAGTTCATTTCTGTTCAGTGCGTACGGAAACTGAATTTTTCGATAAATTCACTAAATCCCATAAAAGTAGCAGTTATTCCGCCAAAATTTAAGTAAAAGAAATTGTTACACTCGATGAGACTAGTACGTGCATCCGTCAGCTTTTATGAACAGCGAAATGAATGATCTTGTTTGATCTCCTTACCTCCTCTCGCCTGATGGCATAGCCAATCAGGATTCTTCGTACACTTATCATGGAATAACGATCAGAACTGTTTGGGAAGTTGGGGGAAATGCCGATATGTGGACCGGTTTTTCGGCTTTATCATCGGCATATACTATTGCGCCGATCAGATTTGCTCGTAAAGATCCGATCATCGGGAACGATGAACATGCGGAAAATTAAGAATGATCAGTAATGATGAGGCTGATGGTAGGCCGAGTTAGCCCGATTAAGGATTGCTACTAGGGTTTATAGTATTCCTTACCATTGATGAAGTTGCTGAGAAATAAGATTTTATTAAAGAAAGAGAACAAAGAAGCTGTATATTTGAAAACAGAACTGCTATTGTGAAGTTGTTCAACTTAACTCTATTCTACCCCGAAGTAGGCAGCCTTCTAAGGTACTAAACGTTCCCATCTATTTTTGTTTATTTATAATAAATGATAAGCCCAAGCCGCCCTTGCGTTGGCGGTTTATATCCTGCGGTTCTTTCTATAGCTCCGATATGAAATTTCATTTTGTTCCAACATTTTACAAGACTGCTCTTTCTGTGCCCAAACACAGTCTCTCCCCCCCACCCCCGCCACTCCCATCCACACAACAACACGTGGTAGCAGATCCTCTCCTTTTAAGAGGAGAAACAATGGCGCCACTATTTAAGAGCTCTTTCTGGATTCAGGGGAGAGGGGGGGGGCGATTTCTGAAGAGCCGAAGCGTATCATATCAAAGATTGGGGATTTTAAAAGCTTCCGTCCTTCTGGATTCTAGAATAAATCATGCGCTTTAAACCGCTGCGCTATCGCCCCTTGCGCGCGTGCGTGTGTGTGTTGGAGGGAGTTGGGGGAGGGGGGGGGGAATGCACTTCAAGAGGACGTAGTTGTTGTTATAAATATATATGTACGCTCTGGGAAATAATGGATTTTGAAGAGGATGGGTGCTTGGAGATGTTTCCATTATGGAATACACGGCTAGCGTGAGTTTTATCGAGGGTGGTGTATCCAGTGTCTTGATTAGTGCTCTGGAGTGGACGTCAAACATGATTATTTTTGAATCAGCCAAATGTTTTTTTTTTTTTTTTTTTTTTTTTCCTTAATGTAATTTAGTTGAAAGTTAACCGATTTCGTCTGCAGTTTTATTTCAAGTACGAGAGATTCAATTGTCGGTTGTAAAATGATGCCGACTTTGTGCATCTTTTTTTTTATGGTGAAATACTATGCTCCATGACTTGGTGCCGAACCACTTAAGGGAGACGGAAAGCTTCTTTCGATCCCATTTAACTCCCTCGTTAAAATCTGTTTTAATAGAATTTTGTCTGACTACGCACTACTCCGATTTGGGTCACGCAGTGGGCCGAGTCACTAAGCTTCGTTCCCGTAAGAACACAGAAAGTGAAGCAGCATCCGGCTTGACCAGTGCTTGGGAGGGTTAACCGCTCTCTTGCTCTGGGCTGCTGTGGGACCGTGTACGTTAACCCTTTGAGGCGCAACCCTTTCCCAATGCTGAAAAGGGGGCTTTTTTCAGCATTGGGCAATCTATCCGGCTGTTCTCGCGTTCTTCCATTTTTCGGCAGATGTCTGTGGTGTTAAAAATAATCGTGACAACTTTTTTTTACGGGAAATGACGTGCTAAAAAGTAAAGGATATCTCGTGGAGCTATGTCACCCACAACTATTTTTATAGAAATCAAAGCTATTGTTCGTGACTGGCAACAGTCAAAACGTCAACAGTTTGGTGGTCTCAGAGCGAAACCACTGCGCGTTAAATGGGAGCTGCTGCATGTAAAATCCGTTGCGGCTCTGATGTGCTCCATATTTAAACGGTAACTCTGGGGGTGCCGATTTCATGTGGTTGGTCCCTCATCTGGAATCGATTACGAATTGGGGGACTCCAAGCGAAGGCGGACTTCCTCCCACTGGAGCCGCATTAAAATGGAAGCCGTCCCTTTCTGCCCATCGCAGTCTTGTCTGGGGATCTGGCACCATACCGAGATTGCCAGAGGGCATTAGAAACAACATTAAATACAATTCGATAAAATATTGTAGCATCCCAGCCAAGCTTTTGTCTTCGGCTATAAGTAGTATATGTAAACAAAATTCATTAACTATTATCAGTATCATGGCGTGAGTGGAAATAACATTCTCTGCACTCTCTTTTTTGAATTTTGAATTTCATCATTATATTTAGTGCAAAATATTTTTTTTTGGTTTTTTGTTTTGTTTTATAAGATTTTGTCCCCCTGTAAACAGTTTTCTGCAGCTGAGCAGGTACCACAAATTCAGGGTGAGCCGATTGCTAGCAAATTTGGAAGATAAGGGTACGCGAAATGCTCTCAAGGAAGATTATTTTAAAGTTTAGTTCAAAACATGTTCACTAGGTGACGCTTTGACTCATTCTCTGAATTCAGCTAAAAAAAAATGGCTCACAAATTAGTTTATAAATGTCCAAAAAATGTTGCATAAGTGTTGAAATCCTTTTACATTTCAAATTAGTCATTTCCATTGTTAAATTTGCCGTTTTTTCATTTCAAGCGCCACCTAGTGGATATTTTCGGAGCTAATTTTTACCCGAAATTTCTTGAGCTCATATCATGCGTAGTCTGTATTTCAAATTTGGTTACGATCCTTTCACCTGGTATAGCTTTAGAATCTTGTTTACAACGGAAGCTTAATTATAACCACCCTGAATTCATCCAAAATGACTCTCTCGGAGTGAAGTCGTCCACAGTGATCGTCCTTAATTACACATTTTCGTCTAGTTCGGAGGTTTCACCTCACGCGCACTATCACTGTTGCTGGTGCTACAAATGCTACATACACTCTTTTCGATGGAGGGAGAATTATTTTGTGAGCCTTAACAACAAATAACATTTTAGTTTGTTTGAAATAGATGAATATCTCTACGCTTTAAACAATCATTACTCATAGAGCACAATGTGTTGGAATTCTTTTGGGTGCTCCTGTAAAAGAACTATTAATGCTACATCGCTATTTTCATATAAGGGTACAGTACACAGTACAGTTTGTAGCAATAATATACACAAATTTCGGGGCAATAGATGCGGCATTTAGATTACGGCAATTAGAGGACATTCAAACAAACCGAAATTATATGCACTTTCCAATTTTGTTGGAATGTCTGTACTCTGCATGTTGAAAACAATTATTTTATAAAATACTACTTTTCCCCCTACCTCATGCAGTTTTCGAAAAAAGCCCTTGTATGTATTCTTAGTGTATCCCCCCCCCCTTGTCATATCCGTTTTGGCAGGTCCATTGATCTCATTATCTTCAGCTCGGGAGAGATAGAGAAAATTAAAAACTTCTTCCCAAATCAATGTTTTTATGTGACGTAATTATGTTAAGGGGCTGAAGTAAAGGTCTTTACCTCACGCTGCGAACATGTTGTGTAGGGAATTAAATGCTGATCCAACGTTTTTTCTCCCTCCCAAATCAATTACGATGACAGTAATTAATGTGATAAGATAATACGTGCAGAAAGGGTCCTTTTTAATTAAAATGAAAGTTGATTGTAAGAGTTTTAAAAACAGTTATTATCTTGTAGTTCCCCTGCCCGTTGATTTTAGTTCTTCACCATATTAGTGTAAGTCCGAACACGGGAACTTTGATAGCCGCCTGCGAAAATCGATACAGGCCAGATTCCAAACATGTTAACTGGAATGCTTCGTAGAGGCTGAGTAATTGCATATTAAGGTCAGGGGCCGATCCAGCAATTTTTTTTTGGTCCCTTTTAATGTGAAAATTGTCTATTGTTGTAAATTTTAATTCTTAATTTTGTGAATTTCAACACTTATTTTTGTGAATTTTTAATAAAGTCACTTTTTTTCGTTAAAATAATTGATAAAACAGATTAAAATGTAGGGTAAAATGCCAATGGAGGGCCGTTTTAATCATTGACCCATAAAATTCTTTAGCTTCGGTAGAGAGAAAATAATTTTTATGTACTTTTTTTTAACCAGTAAAATCGAAGTTCTTGAAGAACAAGAAGTTTGAATTTTCAACTATTATTACCATCTATTTTAATCCAGTGTGGTCTTAGTGTACACATATACAGGGCTCACGCTGGCTTTTTAAAAAGTTTCGCCAATCCATTCGCCAAATTAGATTTAGCTGGACACCATTAAGAAATGCAATTGCCAATATTTTCGCCAAATCGTATTTTCTTTCGCCAAACTAATTTTACTATCGCAATTTGCGACGTTGGCGATCGACAGTGCGACCCCTGCATATATGTTACGAATTCGTGAGGTAATCTGCACTTCAACGGTTAAATTTAAGCTAAAACTCGTATTTTATACGCCAAAAAATGAAATTTTGAATTTTGTTGCATGAAAATCGGTTAATTAGGGAGTTTTCGGTTTCCCCATTGTTTAACATAAGATTTGGCGGTTTCTCGCCAATTATTGGTTATTTCGCTTAGCTGATTGCTGTCTTGGAGACTTATTCTCGGGTCCAAATTGGGTTGTATTTCGAGAAAAAGTCGCCAAGAATATCGACTTTTAGTGCGATTTGATCAATGGGGCTTGCTATGTTTGCTTTCTGCACAGGTATTACGCAAGAGCATTAGTATTTACACAATTAAGGTGCGCGATTAATGACAGTTATTCCAGAAATGGAATCTCGTTCGAATTTGCTCAAAAGTTCGCAGAGACTATAAACGAAGGGCAGATTGTGTCCAAGCAGTTCAGTTTTGAGGCTTTGCTTGTGGAGCCAAGCTGCATTGAGAAGCTCGAATGCTGTGTTGAAGCGTTGTTTTTCGAAGCTAATTTTGAAAACTGTGAATTCTTCATTGTTGTACGCTGAGATGCAGTTGAGAGTTCCGATCGAAAATTCTCACTGAGTTTTTAGACTCTGGAAGGATTTTATTGTATTCGATATACAGTACCTGAGAAGGACTCTGTATTCAGTTAACTGTTGAAAAGCCAGCCATTGCTTGTTAATTTCTGTGAATTGTGTACTGCAAGTTGTTTTTCGGAACAATAAAATGTGTCTTTCGTCCTGATCAACTGGACTGTGTACTAGAACTTTCCATTTACTTTGGATTTTTAAGGCTACAAACCCAAAAACTAAGTAGATGTTTTTTGTAGGAGTATATATCTTTCGTTCCCGGTTAAAAAATACTTCCTGCATTAAAAAAAAAGTCAGTAGTTTTATTAATTTACAATCAAAACGAACTATTTCCTCGAATAATAATGAGAAAAAACTTTTTTGGATGTCTGGTATACTGTGTAAATTTACGAGCGATGAGCAATAAGTTCCTGGTAATACATTTGAAAGACAGACTAGATGAAATAATGACTCCTATCCATTTTGTTGCTAATATTAGCTGATAAAATCTTTAACATAATATTTCTCCCCTTCCATCAAACCTTGAGCACTGATTAAAAATGGCACCTCATTTTCCAATCTGTTTCTGTGAAATTACTTGCGCTGCTGACCTTCATTTTGCCTGAAGAATGTCATAGCCCTTCTAGTAGATCATTAATCATGTCTTACATTTTGCATATGTGTGTCAGTGAATAAAATGACCCTACCTTGTAAAGCAATAATCTTTGTCTTTTCGTTTTAACCATTTAACGCGCAGTGCTCCCGCTCTGGGAACACCCAACTCTGACGTTTTGACTGTTGCCAGTCACGAAGAATAGATTGGATTTCTATAAAAAATAGTTGCGGGTGATATAGCTCCACGAGAATCCTTTACTCTTTAGCACGTCATTTCCCGTAAAAAAAATGGTCACGATTATTTTCAACAGCACTGGCATCTGCCGAAAAATGGAAGAATGCGAGAACAGCTGGATAGAGTGTCCAATGCTGAAAAAAGGGCAGCCGTTGCCATCGCTCGACTTAACGACCAGCAAGATGGCGGACTATCGAAACATTCATCGCGTGCCACAGATCTAGAGACCCTTTCTGGACGCAGCTGGCTGTGTCCGCGCAGAGCCAGCTGTCGTCAAAATAGGGTCTCTAGATATGTGGCACGCGATGAACGTTTCGATCGTTCACCATCTTGCTGGTCGTTAAGTCGAGCGATGGCAACGGCTGCCCTTTTTTTAAGCATTGGGAAAGGGTTGCGCCTCAAAGGGTTAACGGCAACAAACCGTAAAATAAATTCAAGAATCACTTTTTTTTTTTTTCAGTGACATTTTAATTCATTGTCGAACGACGTTTCTCTCCACACTGACAAGATTGTCAGCGAAATGTCTCGTGCAACAACGATTTAGCAACAAATAATGTGGGCTTACATCCTGCGGCTTCGGTAATGTTGCCAGATGCCAGATTAATATAAATCATGCCTTCAAAGCTCTCTCTCCCTGCAAAGACCATTCCACCCGTGAGATGCCATCAGGGAAAATAAATGTTCCCCGTGACTTGGACCGCTTAGCCTGCTTCGAGAATAATGGATTTTGAAAATTTGGAAATCCCTGAGGGAAAAGCCTCCGGCGTCCGTTATAGAAATTGGGGGGGGGGGGTGTTAGCTTTACGTATAGGGTGATTCTGAAAGCAAGAAAAGCTTTTGGCCAACCAGCGGAAACAATTTAAGGCTCCAGAAATCCCTAATATTTGTGAAGGATTTTAAAGTTAATGCTGTTTGCTAATAGACAGCTAATGAAGTGAATCAAACTTGTGAAATACTTATGAAAGTTAAGTTCTCTCTCTCTTCCGTACTCGAGACATAACATTAGTTAAACTGAGTTTTGTACCGCGGTAACTTTTGATTGAACCTTAAAAATTGTATTTTTGAAGAGCTAGGGGGGCAAGGTCCCTAGATTCGCTACGCTCACTTTTCGTATGAGATATTCGGCCCCTAACAAGGCTTATTCGTAAAAAAAGGGCATAATTTCAACAGACAAAAACCAAATATTGGATCAGATAGAACCGACCTACACATTGCTTGGTTCTTTCATGTTCCTGGAACACAAAAATTTAAACTTCCACACTATTTTTAATTATGTAAAACCTATGAAACACTTTGCGTATTTGCCACACATGGCGATTTTTCACAATTTGTCGGCTTACATACATGTATAGTTAATAATTAGTTCTAAAAAAAACAGTACTTCATATGTTTTCTTTGATAAAAACTACGTAACAGCATTTGATAGCCTTCCCCGAAAAAAAAAAAAAAAATCGCTAAAAATTGTTTATGTTGTTATTTATGAATTTTCATAATAAGTAATTAAACAAAATTTTTTTAATTTAAATTTTAATAACACATTTAAAAATTTCGGATTGCTTCAATTTTGGCATCTGATAACATATGATGAGACTGATTAACAGTACATGGTGAGACGAATTGGTGGCAATGACGTGTGAATCACGTGGTGTTTAGAGAGCTTATTTCTGCGCTCTGAGTATCGATTTAAGAAAGAAAAAAAACAATTCATTCGAATTTTTCATCGTCGAAGATAAGATTTTATCAAGAAGATCTGTGCGTCAGCTGCATAAATCAATCAACACGCCTTTTCGCTGCGTATGGAGATCTTTGTTTCTATTTATTTATACGTGTATCTCGGTGATCGACATCAGAGCCTGCTCTGTTTACTGATGTGGCCTGAAGTGCCAGCAACAATGTACGACAAAGAAAAAAAAAATGGAAAAGGAGGGTTAGTTCTTTACCTTTTTTACCCACCTCTCTCTTAAAAAAAAAGGGGGGGGGTCACATGTTCAAAATTACTAACACATTAGCTTTCACAGGGGGGAGGGGTAGGCCATCCATTCTTGCTGTAAAATTTGATATACAGTAAATCTTACTGAATAGTGCCGCTGCTCCCTGACTCTGAAATAATTCCGGTTCTACCACTCCAAGACAAAAAGTTTACCTCCATTACTCCAAAAATATTAAAAAGTTAAGCGCAAAAAAGTAATAAAATCTACACTGTTTTTTACGATCCGGTTGAAAATTTTCATAATTATGTAAAAAAAAAATTAAGAAAACAATCTGCGCTGCTTTAAAAATCTGAAAATCCACCTGTTCCATAATTTTCAAGCGATATTTCACTACTTTCAGCTCCATTTTATTTCCGAGAGCAGAAAAGTGAATCATTTTCGTGACAAAATTAGGTATCCCAAGTGACAATGACGTCACACTGAAGTCACGGCTTTGAAGGGAAAATTGCGATTCCGATTCGCTTAAAATAGCTTTTTCTAGATTACTCAGTTTAAATTTTTTTTTTCACAAATAAGAGGATTTCCTCTGCATGAAACATTGATATAAGAGGGGATGTTATCCCAGCTCTACGAAGTCTTTTGAATGCGAAAAGTTTTCCCCGTTTTTGGAAGAAAGAACAACTCCGTTTTTGGTATATAATAAAAAATGAAGGATATATAAAGTTATTTAATTTTAGTGGGTAAAGACTTAAGCATGTCTACACTCAGTATATTATGTCAAATGTTTATTCCTAGCGCCCGTTATAATGGCTACCACAACAGGCTTTATCCTCTAGTTTTACTTTAAATAAGTTGTCAAAAATTCAGTTACATTATAGATTTTTAACTTTATAGTAATTTTTTATTACCCATTAAAATAGAGAGTTTACAGGTGGATATTCGGCCAGAAGTAGCATTTTTGCGTAGACTAAGGAAGGGGGGGGGGTCAATTCAACTAAACCCCATCCTTATATGCGTCCGTTGTTACAAATAACTGTAATCGTACACTTACGTTTATGCACAGATTTTAGCCAGTGACTGTTTTCTGTTAATTGTTTGTTCGATAATCAATTTGCTTTCATACTGTGCAAGAGTTTCTGTAAGATTTTAACCGATTGTTCGTTGGTAGGTTCTGAATAATTTCTATTTGTTAGAGTATATAAATCGTGAAGCACGATCAAATTACTAATTTAAAACTAGGCTTTCAGAAAAATATCAGCCTATTTAAAAAATGATTTTGAAATTATTATTTCGAGTCTTCTGTTCAAATTCGACATCTTGCATGAGCTGGTTATAAGGAAATAGCCTTAGTTTCAGAAAAGGAGGAAGGGTTGATTAAATTTTTATTTGTGATTTCCTTTTTCAAAAAATTACACAAAAATTTGGCTGGGGAATCTTTAAATAAGCGCGATTACGTCGACGAAACGTCAAATGAGCCATGAATCACATGTTTACCCTCGAAAACAAAGTTGATGATGCTCTTGGTGAAGTCCTCTTCTGATGATGAGTAATGACTGCGATATTTATTTGACTAATTGCTGGTCCGACTAATTGATGTCTTTATTAATGCCTGGCTTGGTAGAAGGAAGAAGTAATTACGTAAAAATGACTATTTTTAAGGATAAATAGATAGCACTGATACCGTGTACTGATGCATTAATCTGTCTCACTTGACGTTCTGAGTGATTGCCCTGGCGTATATCAATCTTGCACAGTGATATGACGTATTTTTTCCTCCATAAATCTTGAGCGTATGTAGCTGTATGTGCTCATTAGCAACAGAATAAAAAATTAATTTATTTTATAATTAATGTTTTATTTTGTTGCTAAAGAGAAAGAATTCTGCGTTATTACACATGCCATCCAGTTTCTTGATAAAATTTTGAAATCCGCTTTTGAAAAGCATTCGTTGAAATAGCGTTCTCTGAAAGCAGTGTAATCTCAATATCTCGAACCTTCATATCTCGAATAATTACGTTTCCCCCCCTTCTAACTCAGCCCCTTTCGTTTCACCTCCTTATCTCGAAAAACTCGATATCTCGAATTTTTTCATTCTCCTTTCGACTTCGAGATATCGAAATTTATATTCCATTTCAGTATTTATTTTTCCTCAAATAAAAAACAGTTGCGCAGCTTGATAACTTGAGCTGATAGCTGATGCAGTTGAATTTATGACACAAAAAACTCGTCAGGTTTTTTCAGATTTTAAAAATTTTGCAAGTGTAAAGTTATATGGGCCGTGGGTATTAGTGTGAATGGATGGCGATTTTTGACTTTTCTAAAATAGGGGTTCAGTCCCTTTCAAAGATTTTTAATACGGATTCTTGCAGTGGAAATAGTAATTTTTCTTGGGAGGACAAACCCCTATTTAGTTTTTTTATAAGACTTCAAAGCTCTTTAAAAATTTATCCCTGGCCTACCATAGCCGAGTGGATATAAGGCGCTGAAGATGGTAGGTGGCGGAAATATGAAGGTCCAGGCTTCTGGCCTACGAAGTTTATCAAATTGTAAATAACTTCGACCAGTGGCAGATTAATGGAAGTTTGTCGGGGGGGCGGTTAATTAGAAGATTGACATATACGTCCATTTTACGGAAGTAAAATAGGATCTTTAACATTAATTTCTTTGTCTCGGGGGGGGTGATCGCCCCCTCCGACCGCCACCCTTTAATCCGCCCTTGACTTTGACCTGACCAGTGGCTGAGCGCATACCGCTCTGAACTGGGAGACGGAAGGTGCTTGGTTCAGAACCAGGTCGCGTCCGCCGTCCTAACCGTTCGGAGTTTTCAGTGAAAACAGCAAACAGCGTAAATACGGGTTTGAACCCCTTAGAAGGACCCCCCCTTGGAGGGCACCCTACTCATCGACCTAGATCCTACGTGTAGGTAATTGGCCGTAATCCCACAACAACAACAAAATATATATAATTTCATGTTTGAGTATTTCCTTCCCCAACCGAATATTTTCGATAATTTTATACAATTATATTTCGACATTGATAGACTTAGAATACAATTTAAAATGAGTCTTTAATATAGATATGACTCATAGGATAGATTAGGTATGGATACAGAAAAACAAAACAGAAGAAACAAACTAAAAATGTCTCATCCCGGAAAATCTCTATAGGACTGTCTCATCTCGCAAAATCCCTGTATGTTAATGACAAACAGACACGTCTCGTCCTAACGTGTATCATCAAGTCGTAACGTCTCGTCTTAACGTAATAATAACTGCAAATCGCTGTCTCACCTGATCTCGTATCCACCCCTAAAAAAAAAAAAAAAAACAAGATACATATAGGGCCAACTACAAAATTTTTGTGCTAAGTGCCCTTTTCAAATTTTATGCCCTTATATATTTATTCTAATCTGAATTTTTCTTCTCTCTGCATGTAGAGCCCAGAGCACAAGCCATGCAATAATCAAGGCCTAGCACACACATGCATGGGCGCCGGCAGCATAGGGCAAGGGGGGCAATGCCCCCCTGGATTTTTGTATGGAGTGTTTTCCTTGCTTTTTTGCTCTTTCTAACATGGTAACCATACGTTGAAGTAGTCTTTGCCCCCCTTGAGTAGTCTTTGCCCCCCCCCTGGGAAATATTCTGCCGGCGCCCATGAACACATTAAAGGGGAAAAACTGGCCTAACGCGGTTATAAGAGTAAAAATCATTTCTGCTTTTTCAGTTTGATATAGTGAAGTGATTAAGTTCACTCTTTCTTAATATTCCCGGAATGAAACACAAAAAATGATACAGTAGATTCAAATCTGGGTTTCCAATTTTCGGGTGTGGCACTGCGATATCTGCTTCTATATTTAAACTCACGATTTTTAAGATAGATAGCATACGACCACTGGTTGCTGTAACGAAGTAACAGGGCGTTCTTTGTTTCTCGTGCGCATTCATAAAAATAGGTTTACCGCGCCGAATGAATGGAATCTTTGCTCGCAAAATGGCGTGTTCTTTCTGCTGCTTGTTATCTTTTTTCCCAAGTAATGCGGTTTTCTTTGGCATATTGCTTGATTACATTGAACATTATGTAGGAAAAATAAAAAAGAATGTGGCATTGCTTTTATGCTATATAGCTATTGTTGTCTCGTTAATTATTGGGAAGACGATGCGGGTATTTGATTTTCGAAGATGATTGTGTAACTTTTTTAGTCGATTGAAAATTCGAACAGTGGTGTTTGTTCTTTTAACTCTTTGAGGCGCAACCCTTTCCCAATGCTGAAAAAAAAGCAGCCGTTGCCATCGCTCGACTTAACTACCAGCAAGATGGCGGACGATCGAAACGTTCATCCCGTGCCACAGATCGAGAGACCCTTTTTGGACGCAGCTGGCTGTGCGCGGGCACAGCCAGTTGCGTCCAAAAAGGGGTCTCTCGATCTGTGGCACGCGATGAACGTTTCGATTGTCCGCCATCTCGCTGGTAGATAAGTCGAGCGATGGCAACGGCTGCCCCTTTTTTCAGCATTGGGCAATCTATCCAGCTGTCCTCGTATGCTTCCATTTTTCAGCAGATGTCAGTGCTGTTAAAAAATAATCGTGGCCATTTTTTTTTTACGGGAAATAACGTGCCGAAAAGTGAAAGATTCTCCTGGATCTCTGTCACCCCTAACAATTTTTATAGAAATCCAATCTATTCTTCGTGACTGGCAACAGTCAAAACGTCAGAGTTGGGTGTTCCCAGAGCGGGAACACTGCGCGTTAAAGGGTTAAAGCATGAACTAAGTTCGTTCAACCTGTAAAGTCCTTGACATTTCTTGTAGAAAAAGTTTCCACGTATTTTTGTAGTTATTATTATTGGAAAAATGCATTTAAATTTAAAAAAGATTGCAGTATTTTCCTACAATGAAACAATCATTGAGTGTTACAAAGCTAATCAGTTTTTTTTTTAATTTTTGAATCTTTTGTTTCTGATTATGGTTCCAGCTTTAAAAGAATGTGCTAAGAAAACATTTATATAGGTAGACGACCTGGAGTAGTTGTGTAAGAAGTTGCAAAAATTATTATTATTATCATCATCATCATCATCATTATTTTACTATTCCTCTGCGACATTGCTCCTGATCTTTTTTGTTGAAATTAAAAAAAAGGCTCTACTGCAAAACTATGAAACAATATCATTAAGCCTTGAAACATTAACAAAGGTTCAAGCATTATTCTACTGATCAGTCCAGGGGCATAGCCATGGGGACCTGATCACTCCCCCACCGAAATTTTGGATTTTTGATAATTGGATGTCAATAACTAAAGCATTTTTGCGAAAAATTCCAACCGTTTCACCTTTTGGCCATCCCCCGGAATTTTTTTCTCTCTGCATCTATCGGAGTCGGTCCTATTTTGCCAACTGCTTACAGTTTTCCCTTCTTAGTGAAGGAGATGTTGGAAATACGTTTTTGCTCGACTATAGGATCTACAATTACTGCACTCTATAATTAATAAAATATTGAAGTTGTGACAAACAAATAGGCATTTCCTGTGGGCAGGGGCGTAGCCAGAAATTTTTCATGGGGGGGAGGATTACGACTACTACAACTCATATATATGTATACGTGTGACTGATAGGGAAGTGAAGGATATTTTGAATGGCAAAAAATTTATCATGGAGGGGGGGGTATGACCCCCCTAACTCCCCCCCCCCTTGGCTACGCTACGCCCCTGCCTATGGGTAATCGGTTTTGCTTTTTCTATGCCAGTTGAGGAAAACAAACGACTGATTTGTTATTAAAGTCCCACGTCTAAAGCACTGGTACAGAGCTTGCAAAATTATTTTGTGGCCTTTAGGATGCATGTTTTACACTTGGTTTGTTTAAACTGAATAAATTGCTATAGGGGTTCCAACCCATTAAATAAAAAAAAAAAAAAAATAAAACTGAGGGACGCCACTTACCGTCCAAGCATTTATTATAAATCCAATTTTCATACACTATATGTAGGGATGGACGCGAGACGAAAAATTGGCGTCTCGCGTCTCGCAAAACAGCCGAAAAGCTTGTCTCGTCTCGCAAAAATCCCTATATCATAATGTTAAAAATGTTTGTCTCGTCTCGCAAAAAAGCTGTAAATCTCTATCTCGTCTCGCAAAAAGTCGTCTCGCGTCCATCCCTAACTATATGCAATGCAAAGGAATTGATAGAGATGCACTTCACTACAACAATACATTTTACTATACAGCAGCACACTTTACAATACATTTCAGAAGAAATAAAAGAATCCCGAAGCATAAATCGATAAGTACCCGAAGTATGATAGTGTTTTTATATTTGAATGTATGGAATAGGGTGGACGAATCACTATTAATGTAAGTGTCGTGTATTCATTTTGAATACATGAATTCACATTTATGTAATCATTTTATGAACACATTACACTAATTCGTGATCTCTCGATAAAATGATTACCCCCTCTCCAAGTCGAACAAAAAAGGAAAATTTTAATGAGTTTTTACTAATAAATTCCGCCTGCTGTGCTTTCCTTTCGAGCTATACTTATAACTAATGTAATAGTTAACAGAGGTGTAACTTACCAAGGGCCAAGAGGGGACAACCGCTCCTTAAAAAATTCATCACCTGTTGGAGAATATTTTCTACAGTAGAAAATATTCTCCCCCCCCCCCTTACCTAATCTTAATAGCTAATTTACTCGAATTATAATTAGCATCATGTATTCGTTCCTGGATGAACCTTGTCGTAAGCATTAATTTTGTGTTCAATGATTGAAATAAATGGAACCATAGATTGTCGCTTCTGACCATTAGGCATATTAAACTTCAAGTTTCATAAACTACTTTTAACCCTTTAAAGCGCAGCGTTCCCGCTCTGGGAACACCAAACTCTGACGTTTCGACTGTTGCCAGTCACAAAGAATAGATTGGATTTCTATAAAAATAGTGGCGGGTGTCATAGCTCCACGAGAATCCTTTACTTTTTAGCACGTCCTTTCCCGTCAAAAAATTGTCACGAATATTTTTAACAGCACTGACATCCGCTGAAAAACGGCAGAATGCGAGAGAACAGCTGGATAGATTGCCCAATGCTGAAAAAAGGGGAGCCGTTGCCATCGCTCGACTTAACTACCAGCAAGATGGCGGACGGTCGAAACGTTCATTGCGTGCCACAGATCTAGAGACCCTTTTTTGAAGACAGCTGGCTGTGCGCGGGCACAGCCCGCTGCGTCAAAAAAAGAGTCTCTACACGCTTAAATCTATTGAGTAAAATAATAATCAAACGGAGTATATTTTTACTCAATTTTTGACTTCAAACAGCCATTCTCCCGATTGAGTAAAATTTGCTCAATACATCGAAAAAAATCAATGGAGCGAAAAATTCTCAATTTTTGAGCATTCTACAACAGCTCCATTTAGGCTAAATAATAATTAAAAATGAAGAGTGTCTGTCCCTTTTTTATTAATATAACTGTACTCAATTATGATTATTATTTAAGCTATAGAATGAGCGTTTTTGCAAAATCAGCCCTTTTTTAATTAACATATCTGTACTCAATTAAGATTATTATTTTAAGCTAGAAAAAGGGTGTTTTATTAAAATTTGCTGTTTTTGATTAATATATTGAATGATTCATTTTCTTCATTTTTTATTATCAGAGCTGTAATCTATTATTATAAGCCCGAGAAAATAAATTTTAAATCAAGGCAAATACATTACATATATCTTAATACACTATAAAAAATCTGGAGTGACTCCACTCGACTTTCCGAACACTTACGATTAAGATCATTACCAAGCACTTAAATAAATTTTAATCGATGAATAATTCAAACATATATACCAAATTGAAACTCAATCGAATGCACCGTTTAAACGCTTGCGCACTTTCAAGAATTTCTCCCCATATGCCATTATGCCATAACATAAAAGAAAGTTTTGTCGTAGCCTTTTAGGAGAACTATAACTCTTATACACACCAAAATCAATACCGGTCTAAGGATGGTGGTTTATAACATGTATACCGAATTTGAGCTCAATCGAATGTAGCGTTTAAACGCTAGTGCACTTTCAAGAAATTTCCCCCATAGGCCATAATGTAAAAGAAATCTTTGTCGTAGCCCTGTAGAAAAACTATAAGTCCTATACACACCAAAATCAATACCGGTCTTGCAACGGTGGTTTATAACATGTATACCCAATTTGAGCTCAATCCAATCTACCGTTTAAACGCTAGCGCACTTTCAAGAAATTCCTCCCATAGGCCCTAATGTAAAACAAATCTTTGTCGTAGCCCTGTAGAAAAACTGTAAGTCCTATACACACCAAAATCAATACCGGTCTTGCAACGGTGGTTTATAACATATATACCCAATTTGAGCTCAATCGAATCTACCGTTTAAACGCTAGCGCACTTTCAAGAAATTCCCCCCATAGGCCATAATGTAAAAGAAATCTTTGTCGTAGCCCTGTAGAAAAACTATAAGTCCTATACACACCAAAATCAATACCGGTCTTGCGACGGTGGTTTATGACATATATATCCAATTTGAGCTCAATCGAATACTCCGTTCAGGAGCTATCGTGTTCACTCACATACACACAAACACACACACACACACACACACACACACACACACACACACATACATACATCTCGTAAAAATAGCATAAATGGGTTCAGAAGCCTTCAAAACGTGTAAAAACACCAAAATCTCGAAGTCGAATTTTTTCATGATTACAATACTTTCCTTACATGGTACATGTTCGGAAAGTAAAAAGTATTTTTTTAATAAATAGAATATAATTTCACTATAGTCTCTCGTTATAAAACGAATTCACAGTACAGTCAGAATACAGAAATGCAATCATGGTTAAACCAGCTGTCAGATTTAATTAAAGAAGCAACCCAATTTATTGACATGAAAAAGGTAAAATACTACTTACTCACTTTGGGTGGAGATATCCTAACTTCATTTGTTTTACAACAGCTTTTTATAATCCAATCGTAAGAAACTATGTCATAAAGCGAAATCTTTACCTAAAGCATCTCCTCCATATCTAGACTGAAATTGTTTCACAACTCTGAATATGTAAAAGATGCATTTGGTATTCGGATATAACATAAAACTATCTCCAGCGGAATACACACACAACTATGGCCTGGCCGCGTTTTTTACTATGAACCGTTATCCGTTAAGAGCGTTCGTTGGTCACGTGACAGTAATAGGATATGGGTCGTGGGGGAGAAGAGACAGACAAGATTTTTGCGGAAAATGAGTTAAATAGAATATAGCGGATGGGGAGTGCTGGGGCGAATTGAGGCATTCACAAATTATTGTCTTGAATGAGTATTTTTTGGCGTAAAATGATTTAAGTCGGCCGATTAGAAATTTAATCAATAAATGAGTGTTAGTTTTAATCAATAGATTTAAGCGTGTAGATCTGTGGCACGCGATGAACCTTTCGATCGTCCGCCATCTTGCTGGTAGTTAAGTCGAGCGATGGCAACGGCTTCCCTTTTTTCAGCATTGGGAAAGGGTTGCACCTCAAAGGATTAAAACAGTGCCAAGGTAATTTGGATGCGGGTGTGTTGAAGACAAGAACAGAGACCATCGTCCTGCTATCGTTTTCATTGTTCTGTTAGCATGCTTGCTAGTTATTCGATACCCATTTCTTGTGCGGAACAATCATCTACCGGTATGCCCTCTTTATTCCCCCCCCCTCCTCTTCGCTATTGTTTATTTGTGTTCGATGGAAATTGAATCGGATTTAAACGAAAAAAGTTGTTTCATTGTATGCAATGGAAAATGGCGGATACAAAAAAAAAAAAAAAAAAAAAGCGGATGTAAAGGGAGGGGTTTATTATTTTTTTTCTTTAAAAGTCACGATTTTCGGATTTTTTTTTTTTTTTAAATTCCGTGTGATGTGTACATTTTTCTTTTGAAATACTGAGATTAAGGTAAAGGTGCTCAATTCCAGTGAAACCGTTGTGAAAATTTATCAAGATATATGGCTGTTATGTAATACGACTTTCATCTCTGTTGTTCTTTGCCTACAAGAGCATTTTCATTCCAAAGACAATCACTAACAATTACAGAATAACCCCATAACGCAGTAGAAGTGTAAAGTGACAACTATGGGCTAACAAGATTCGAAACCGAGACCTCATCACTCGTTGGTGGGTGGCTGGGACAGATACGCAAACCCTCGCAGCTAGAAGGTCCCCAGCAAAAACTAACTAGGATGGACCCATGGGCGCCGGCAGAATATTTCCCAGAGGGGGCAAAGACTACTCCAGGGGGGGCGAAGACTACTTCAACGTATGGTTACCATGTTGGAAAGAGCAAAAAAGCAAGGAAAAACACTGCATACAAAAATACAGGGGGGGCATTGCCCCCCCCCTTGCCCTATGCTGCCGGCGCCCATGGATGGACCTAGAAATATTTGAATATACGAGTGTTTATTTTTAGTAAAATTGAATCTACCCCTCCGAGAACCCCCTCCCCTTCTTTTTCTGAGAGGGGAGGGGGCAAAAATAAATGAACTTTAAAATCGCATTTTCACAAAAGCATAATATGATTTTGAAGCATTTTTTTTACCCCATTACTACACAATTTTCATTAATGTGAAAATTGTAGTAATTTTCGGATACACAGGCAGTCCGAACTCATGAAATCATGATCGATTATGTAAACCAATATGTGATGTTAGTAATGCATCACAAGAATTTAACACATAAATATCATCTGCCAGAGTAAAATTTCAGTTACTCAGAGTTTGATTCATGGTTTGTGGCCATATAATTCTTTTCCCATCACTTTTCCCCATTTTTTTGTAATTTTCCTAAGAAAAAATACCTGAGATTTCAGTATCAGTCATTATCTACTAACAAAGTATCCTGTACTTTCATTTAAGCAAACTTTAAAACGTTGTTAAAACAAATGTAGAATCGCTTAGAGGATTCCCTAGAATAAGCAGCTTAAGTCCCACTTTTGACAGTAATCCTTGCTACCTATCTATGTATGTTTACAAAATATTCGCTTTTAAATGCAGATGTTGTGCCAATTATGATTTACGATCTTTAAAATAAATAAACGAATATTTCTGAATTATTCTCCACTTTCAGTGAACCTGTAAATAAGAAGGAAAAGGGAAATGCATTATTCAGTTGGAACCAATTTGAGCGGTCGTTTCAAGTTCTCGTCCGTCCACTAATTTTTCAGTTATGCTGCTGGTAGCGAGACTAATATGTCTGAAGTATTCTGTTACAAGACGTCTGATTGAACGTTAGCCTTGTTTTTGGAAGGGGGAAAAGAATTAACAGATGCTGACTGAAAGGAATTGCTGGGCGTAACATGTTCTGTTTTGTTCATCTTATTTTTAACCCTTTGAGGCGCAACCCTTTCCCAATGCTGAAAAAAGGGCAGCCGTTGCCATCGCTCGACTTAACGACCAGCAAGATGGCGGACGATCGAAACGTTCATCGTCTGCCACAGATCTAGAGACCCTTTTTTGACAACAGCTGGCTGTGCCGGCAAAAGGGTCTCTAGACGATCGTCCTGCTTGCTGGTAGTTAAGTCGAGCGATGGCAACGGCTGCCCTTTTTTCAGCATTGGGCAATCTATCCAGCTGTGTTCTCGCGTTCTTCCATTTTTCAGCAGATGTCAGTGCTGTTAAAAATAATCGTGACCATTTTTTTTACGGGAAAGGACGTGCTAAAAAGTAAAAGATTTTCGTGGAGCTATGTCACCCGCAACTATTTTTATAGAAATCAAATCTATTCTTCGTGACTGGCAACAGTCAAAACGTCAGAGTTTGGTGTTCCCGGAGCGGGAACACTGCGCGTTAAAGGGTTAAAATTGCTGTTATTTGTATTTGACATCCAGGTTCGTAAAAACCGTGATAGATAGACCTATCCTGTTACACATTAACCAAGGTACTGAAGCAGTATATTCCTTCAACTTTCTAGCTCATTTAACCTTTCCCAGCTGTTGCTTCGAGACCCCTGGAGGAAATTTTCCCGTCAGCAGCAGTTCTCCAGAGAGACTCGGCAAAAAAGTGATTTCCGCCTTTCGGAATCGAAAAACTATTAAAAGAAGTGCGAACAGAACAAACTTTGTATGACGTCACGGTTGAGAAAGCGTTCTGCAGTTGCCATAGAAACCCCCAACCGACATGCTGGAAAAGTTATGAAGGGCAAGGTCCCCGCAAGCGACAAAACAATTCACCGCAAAACAAACGAATTTTGTTCCCGCCCACAACAAGGTATGTGGGAGGGATTACAAAATGATTGCAAAGAAAAATTGTGTTGGAGAGTCCTTGCCAGTCGAGTGTTTACAGTTGTGTAGTGAACACGTCTCGTGTTTCTGTGCTAATGAGGTTTTCTTTGGAGGGGGGTGATTATTTCTGCTGATCAAGGTGTTCACAATAGAAGTTTTCACAATTTTATGAAATTGCGTGAAGAGTATAGAGATCCCCCCCCTCCTCCTCCCTCGAAAATTTGGAAGACTAATTGAAATGATTTAAAATTATTTGAATAACTCAAGCATCCATGGAATGTGCTTTGATAATTACGGATCATTCTGCAGTTCTGTCTTGTAGATTAAATACTTACTGATGAAATCGATCATCTGTAACAGATACTGCATTCCGGAAGCATGTGACGTACGAAAAAAACGGAAAAAAGACAGTGGATTTGATAAAATACCTGAACTTTGTATCTAGAGATATTTCTAAAAGATGGAGAAACATTTGTTATTAACAGTATATCTTGGATGGACTTTTTTTTTTTTTTGGATAAGATAATCTCAAGAAATTTCCCTGCCTGCTGCAGTTCGCACTTATTGGAGTCGTGTTTATTGCTGTTTTGATGCTATCGGTTGCTGTTTGATGCTCTTCAGCTGTTTTCGAAATTTTTGTTCCGAAGATTATAGAAAGAAGAAATGCTTCTTTGAGCACTGTGCGGAATCATTATTGGATGTTACAGTTGTGCATACTACTACATATAAGTACTGCTTAAACAGCAAATTTTTGAATCGGCGTTGTTTTTGAATAATTCAGCGTACTCGCATAAAAGCAAGACATTTTAAAAATACTTCTCGAGTGGAAAAAGGAAATGTTTAACATATCCAATAACAGGTAAAGACCATTTATCTGTTCTTCTACGGGCACATCAGAGTTCAAACTGCTTTTTCGAACTCCCGCCATCTTCGGTTGAAATTTAAGTTATTACATCGAAAGCAGTTTCTTGAAGTACCAACCTGCAAGGATCAGTCAGTTTATTTCCAAATTATTCTTCGAAAATCATCGGAGTTACATCAATGTCTTCCCATTAGCAGTTTAATTTACGCCATCCATTTTGCGGCATTTTAGAAACGCATTACCCTCTCAAAAGAAACAGACAAAAAAATAAATAGAACCAAAATAATAATAAAAAAAACGTTCTCCGTTGATGGGCTTATTTTTGTTGTAAATGTTATATCCTTCTTGGAAAAATATCTCGGCTCCCATAAACCTCAGATAAAGAGAAGCTCTAATAGGGCCAGTTAGCGAGCGACCTCTGGGTAAGAGAGAACTGCTTGCTACTCATCCTGGATTCAAGTGTCATAGATGCTGGTAGGAAAAAACTCCCTGACCCCGATCTCTCGGAAAGACAAGAGCATGTTCAGCATCTTCTCCCGTCACTCGCGTGGATTTATGTTGTGCTTGTTCAGTTCTCTTGAAGTGTTGGGTTTAAGAGCGTGGTGTAACTGATGCATGCATATAGTGAGTGCTTCGGCTGGCTGTTTCGTCGTTGGAGTACATTTATTTTTCAGCCGTGGAATTTGTGTACTGTGTGTACAGTGGAATATTGGAAAAGGTTCTGTAAGTCGTGCTTTCAATTTTGTGAATTTTCTTCAAGTTTGTTTTGAATGGAAAGAATCATCAGGTGTTCTGTGTAACCAAGTATAATTTTCTTCGTTTGTAAATCTCGTTAAATGGTACGTGAAAAATGTCTTGAAATAAGAAATATTTAAGTGAGATTTATTTTCCTCTTGAATATTTAGACTTTCAAAAAACATTTTTTTTCTGTTATATCTTATGTTTTCCTTTACTGTCTGCCAGAATTCGCATGCAAATGAAGTTGTTCAAGCTTTTTTGTAGTATTCGAAGTAATTAGAAAATCTCGTAGAAATCATTAAAAATATTTCACATCCGTGTGAAATACATACCAAAATTAATACATACTCATTTTTTTAATGTTATTGATAGGCAAATTTTTAAACTACAATTTCTAACTTTATTTTTCTTCTTTTAAATCGGCTTACAGAAATTTATCGATTACGTGTTACATTATACAAGACAAATAACTTTTCCGGCAGCATTGCGTTTCAAAGAAACCTATCGGCTCCTCGATAAGAAGAAGCATTCGTATATTCTCGAAAATGGAATCCATTTTTTGTGTAAGCCGAAAAATTGGCTAGCAGTACTGTCGCAAATATCGATATTTTAATTTCCTTCTTTTGGGGGAAAAAGGAAAGTGCAGAAAGTGCACCAAAACATTTGTTTATCACACAACGGATGCATATTTCTTAACGCTGGTGCAACATCCATCTATTAATTAATCTCTCCTTCCCATCTTCCCAAGCAGAGAAGTGTTTGACCGGCCACTGAATCATTTCTGTTCAAAATCGTTATGTGCCGCTGCTGAATCATTCATGGTTTTCTGAGAAAAGAGTTGGTCGGGAAGACTGTGCAAACAACACACGCGTCTCTTTAGGGCCTACGAACTCAAAATCTTCTTCATTTTCTTCCTTGTGACTTCCTAGATCGGAACTTGATGTGGATGCACTTGAATTGCCCAGCAGATCGTCGACGAGAAAAAAAGAAAACAACGCATGGCTAAATTTTTCTCACTGTTAAATATGGAAAGCAGTTATTGTTGCGTTTGTGTTCAGTGCCTGGTTTGATATTTTTTTTTTCATCGAGCTGTTGACATATTCGGATGATTTATTGGTTGAGAGAATTTTTTTATTTGGAATATGAAAGTACTTTTATGCTTGCTTGTGATATCTACCCAAGTCGCTCTTTTCCCCTTCAATTTTGCTTAGTAAGAGTATTTTGAAAGAATATTTTTGTCTATATTTCTATAGTCTCTTCTACTTTATATTTGAATAATTATTGCTTATGTTGCATAATATTATATATTATTTAAAAAAATGGTGCTACCTCAAGATTTTTTAAAAACATTCTGAATATTTTTACATGAAAGCATTATGCATTAGCTTTAACTTTTTATGCTATTTAAACTGTGATGTAGCTATTCTACGTTCCTTTTCCAAAAAGCACCAGAAATTGAAATTCAATTTTTGACATTTTAAATTCAGAAAAAAAAAAGAGCGCCATTTTAAAGCTACAGAAATAATGTGTTCGTATCCTATCTAAAAGATACAGGAAGGCCTTAGAGCGAGTACGTATGATTAATTATGTATCTTGTGAATTTAATGAAGTATTATGCTACAACCGAGTATGAAGCAACGTAAGTCATAATTATAATTAGAAGCCATTTCAATCTGAAAAATTACAATATTTCCGACATCATCCACTTATTTCTATCGCTGCATCATCTTTTTTCGTATGAGGATTATTGCGCAACTGTTGAGTGCCAACCTAAAAGAACAAAACTTTCAAGTTCCCCAAAAGGATACATCTTTTTTTTATAACATCTGATTGTGCAATGTGAAGGCCATCTTCCACCCTTCAGCTTACGGAAGTGCATCTGTTTAATGCGACAGCAATGAGTTAAAAAGAACTACTGGATATGACCACACTGACCCATGTCCCGAGGGATCCTTGAAAAATAGCAAAACCTGTTCGGGTCAAGAAGTCGTACTCGCTGACGGCATGGGTTCGGACAGGCTTTACAGAGAAGTCATCTGTAGGCTAACGGTAAGTGTTACTCACATTATAAAGATTATGTTGAATTTTTTCTTCGGGCATTTCTCAAGGCCGTTGACGTAGCAGGTCCTCCCCTAGAAAAAAAAAAAAAAATTAAAAATTAATGTCTTATAAAAAAAAGGAATAATAGGTGATGCATCTAGCCTGGGGATTAGAGATGAGTTCGGGCTCATGTTTTGAAGCCCGAGCCCGAAATTTCAGCTAAAGACAAATAAAATTAACTACTTCATTAAGAGGATACAATAAATTTTGGAGCTTCACACACCTTCTAGTCCTCCGTGCCGCTATTTTTTGAAATAAGTACGTCTATTTATCCCATGAATCACTTTTTAAAATCTGTTTCAAGGAGTATGTTCAACAAAGGAGAAATTTTTCACGAGCCCGAGCCCGAACGCAATCGTGAATTACAGAGCCCGAGCCCGGCTCGGGCTCGGGCTTTCGGGCTCGGGCTGAGCCCGTCTCATCTCTACTGGGGATGACCCTGAAAATTTATATTTTATTTTTTCTTTTCTTTTTTTTTCCTTTGCAGGGCAGGGAGGGGTCGTTATTTTAATAAATAAATAAATAAATAAATAGTGCTAATTATATTATAATTATAATATAATAATTTTTATTTTAAATATAATTTTTAATTTAAAAAATTATAAATAATGATGACATTGAAAACAATGCTTGTATGAACAGAAACTTCCCGAGTGTCAGATTTTGAGGACAGTTAACACCCAAGCGGGGGAGGTTATATCCTCCACTCCCGCTTGGGTGCACTAGTACATCTAGCAGTGCTGTTGTTACCCCTATAAACTTCTTTCACCACACACCCATAATCTGTATAAGGTGTACCGGAAAGTAATGTCTTTTGTCTACATTAAATTCAAACAAGTAAATAAATTTAATGTTTTTTAATGAAAAAGCAGTTGTGCCTAAGCAATGGATTCATATTTTTGGTGCAAAAATTTCTTAGATAACTATTTTTGTTTTCTTTCAAGAAAGGTATGTGAAAGAAGGGGAGGGTGACCGCCCATCCTTCTCGGAAGGCAAATTTATTTAAAAATTTTCCGAAATTGTTTTTTAGGTATTCGTGTTTGTTATATTTTACAGCAAGAATTTTATGGACATCCTGTTTTTTTTTTTAATTTGAGATAAAAGGCTTATGTGAAAATAAGGTTTTGCTTTCCCCCCTCTCCCCTCACCATAAGTTACGAATTTTTGAAAATCCTTTGTTACTACTCACCTACTCGTACGTTATAAGCTTCATATACATGCCGAATTTCATAACATTAACACAAGAGCTTCGACGAAATATTGAAATATGTAGAACGACATTACTTCCTGCCCCCCCCCTGATAGTAATTCCACAATATCATTGTCTTCTTATGCGGGTGGAGAAGGAGGGGTAGGCAACATGATTCATTTCATTAAGGCAAGTCATTCCTTGATTCATTCATAAAAATATGCCGCCGAAATATTACTGGAATTCCTTTTAAATTTTAATTTGTATTTTGGCAAGCCTACACGGGGGATGCCTTGAGCACAGGACTTTTTATGGGGTACTAAAGCTTATTCACGTAACATCTGGAGAAAACCGCCCAAAACTCCAGATCGTTAGATCGGTGGCCGTGCGATAGACCCGCGAAAATGGGACTTTTACACTTCCGCCATCTACCATGTTTAGTATCTTTCCACTCGGCCATGGTGGGGTTTTTGAATTTTAAAAGCTCTATTAAACGAACCCAACACTTAGCAGAAACATATCTTTATCCGGAATATTTCACCACTCCCAGACTCAAAATGTTAGTGTATTCAACTGGTTTTAGCTGGAAAATATTTTTTCTCTTTCGATTCCGTTTAAATCAGGTAATGCTGTATTTTATTAATAGCTAGCTACGACTATTTCTTTTCGAAAATTGATTTATTCTTATAAACTTCATATTTCGGCCTTGATGAAACGCGACCAGAGATGGGATACATAATTTTAACCACCTAACCTTTGATATTTCTTTCTTTCTTTTTTTTTTAATGAGTATGTCATTTTAGTATGCGACATAATTTTACATGTATTTAAATACTATTAGTTAACACCAGCTTTAATCTATTGTTACAGTATTTCGTAAGCTGTAGAATAGGCATCCCATGTATTTTTCTATCAATAGGTTACCCTCATAAAAAATTTCAACAAAGGTTTACCAGACGACATACGCGAAAGATGAGCGATAAAATGACAAAGTCAATTAATATCGTTTTAATATGGCAATAACGAAACTAAAAAATTAGGGGGATTCAGGGGGACTTACCCTGACGAGGCTCGAGCAGCCGAGTTTTTTATATTATGTATCTATCTGGGCTGGGAAGTTTTATACCTACCGTTGTTTTACTACATTTTATAAAGTTAAACTTGTTCTAAAATGTCAGTCAAAATAAAAATTTCACTTCTTAAAAAAATTAAATTCTAATAAAATCTTTCACTCCTAGCATATAAAGGCTGTTAATATTTTACATTATTAATTTGCTGCCCTTTATACTTTTATCCATGCATATTTCAAAGAAATAAAAGAATTTATACTCCTTCATTCTGTTAAATCTAGCTTCCATTTCATACTTTATTCCGCCGGAAAAAACTATTCTTTAACTAGCAAGAAATTATCTCGCAGTCTTTTAAAACCGTGATAAAAATTATGCCTCGGCGATGTTACCTTATGTGGCCCGGGGCTCTGTTTCACACAAGATTAAGTCCGCTTTTACTTCTCTAACTGCTGTTGTTTCTTTGGAGGAAAAAAAAAAAAGAAAAAAGATCATCTCGTTATCTTTGGAAGAGTATCCACAGCTTCTGATTTTGACACGTTCTTGCCCCCGAGCCAGTTACAGTCCACGGAGTTAATAAAGTTATACTGATACTGAGTGGATAATACGTATTTATCCTTACCGCACCCTCCCCCCCCCCCCCCATCCTCGCGTTGTGCTTTTCGCATTAGCTAGGGTTGAATCCGATTTTGTTTAGATTCTGGAAGTGAATCTTTACGTGACCAACAATTTTTTGTTTACTGCATTACTGTTATTATTAAAATAATCTATATAAATAAAATTAGACTTTTGTCTGTACATTTCTTGGAATTCAAAAATTTTGCGATTTCTATCCGTTTCAAGCACCCGGGAATCCGATGCGACCCTCAAAAAAAAGTTTGTCTGTCTGTCATTCTGTCATAATGTCATTCTGTCATTCTATCCGTGACGCTTTTTTTGTTTAAGCATCACGCAAAAACGACAGAAGCGAATGATATGAGATTGGGTATCATGATAGGTGGTCACTCAACTTAAAACATAGGCGTCCAATTTTTAAAAAATCTTGATTGGATTTTGAGATTTTGCGAAAATCCTTTCAAACTGCGTAAATTTGTGTTCAAGCATCACGTAAAAACGACTGAAGCGAATGATATGAAATTGGGTGTCATGATAGGTGGTCACTCAACTTAAAACATAGGCGTCCAATTTTTAAAAAATCTTGATTAGATTTTCAGATTTTGCGAAAATCGTTTCAAACTGCGTATACTTGTGTTCAAGCATCACGCAGAAAACGACAGAAGCGAATGATATGAAATTGGGTATCATGATAGGTGGTCACTCAACTTAAAACATAGGCGTCGAAATTTTTAAAAAATCTTGATTGGATTTTGAGATTTTGCGAAAATCCTTTGAAACTGCGTAAATTTGTGTTCAAGCATCACGTAAAAACGACTGAAGCGAATGATATGAAATTAGGTGTCATGATAGGTGGTCACTCAACTTAAAACATAGGCGTCGAATTTAAAAAAAAAATCTTGATTAGATTTTGAGATTTTGCGAAAATTGTATCAAACTGCGTAAATTTGTGTTCGCACATCAGGTAATAACTGCAAAGGTGAAAAAATGGTATTTGGTGAAATGATAGGTGGTCATCTTAAACTATAAGCATCTAAAAAAAAAACCGATCAGATTTTGGGATTTTGCGAAAATCGTTTCAAACTGGGTGAATTTTTGTTAACGCATTACTTAATAACGACTAAAGCGAATGATATGAAATTTGGTCACATGATAGGTTGTTGCACATCATAAATTATAGGTCCCCAATTTTTTAAACATTTTTATTAGATTTTGAGAAAATTCCCCCAAAATGCGGTAGCCCAAGCATCGCGTAAAAACGACTAATACGAAATTTGGTGATAGGATAGGTAGTTGCTAATCTTAATTTATAGGTGTTGAATTTTTAAAATATTTTGATTGCATTTTGAGATTTTGTGAAAATAGTTTAAAAATCCTAAAATTTTTGTTCCAGCATCACGAAATAAAGACTGCAGGCAATTAAACGAAATTGGGTGACATGATAGGTTGTCACTCAACTTAAATTCTAGGCTTCCAATTTTTCAAAAATGTTGATTAGATTACGAGATTTTGCGAAAATTATTTCAATATGTGTCAATATTCGTTCGCGCATCACATAATTACGACCAAAGTGAATGAAATGATATTACTTAGTTACTCTCTAACCTGTAATATTTTAACAATACATAAAAATTATAACTTGGCTTTCTTTACTTTGGCAACATACTACATCCATTCTGTGTACTCCTACGATGCTGACGAAAGTTCTTGCTTTTAGAAATTTGCATTCAGTACTAACCCGTCAACGACGGGTACTTCAGCTAGTATACTATATATATCGTGTTTACTCGCGTAATAGTTGCCCTTCCCCCCCCCCCAATTCTTCATAGTGAAAGTCTAGGTGCGACTATTATGCGAGGAAATCTAATACATAATATTTTACACTCTAATGCTGAAACGTTACTACTACTAACTTAATAAATGTGTCCAGATTATCTGCCGTGTATTAAATTTCATTTTTCGACACGCAAAGAGGCATTTTCTTTTTATAGTAATATTTTTTTATAGACGTAAATGAAAGTCAAATACATGACTGCGACTTTTCTGCGGGGAAAATATTTTGAGGATATTTTCTGCTTCAAACCGGGGGATGCGACTATTATTCGAGTAAACACGTTATATATGTATGTAGCAATACGCATTTTCTATAAAGTTATGAAGCTTTCTAAAAATATTTTTCATTTTAGTATAAAATAAATATTTAAAATGCTTTAATTTGCATACGTAATTTTTTTTTTTGCAACTGCTGACAAGGATAATCTACCTCCTCCCTTTCCTAATAAAAAGCGAAATAAGTTATATATGGAAAAGAGGGGAGGGGCTCAAATCTTTTCTCGCTATATGGCTTTTATGGATATGTGGCTTCAACGGGCTTTCTCCTTACTAATTTATTAACTTATTAATCATGTGGTGTCCACATCAGATATTTTTTTCTTTCCAGAGGTGGGAATTTGTCAATTTCATTTTGTCACTTGCAGTGCATCCTATTACGCAGTCTTCTGCTCACATTCTGTCATTTTATTGCTTTTCTGGCACGTAGTTAGCAAAAAAAAAAAAAAAAAATTCTTCAAATGGAGAATTTTTTTGCGAAAATGCCTTATATCTAGGACTCGGAAATTTTAATATTTTCACCATTGGTAGCAAAAAAGTGCACAATCGTTATTCAATTTCTCTATCCCTAAAATCAAGTGTATTGAATCTGATTTCCGTTAAATGTTATAGAAGTAACAAAGTGAAACATGCAAAATTTTCACTTTTTATCCTTTGTACGACTTATAGGAAATATTGTAATCGTAAAAAATTTTGTAATCGGAATTTAAGGGGACTCGCCACCCTTTGACGAATTTTCATTTTAGTTTAAAGATTTTTACTTACCTCATGTGCATTTCATTAAAGATTATTATTAAATAAAAAGAATGAGCTTGAAAAACAAACATTAATTTAATAGAAAGTTTTAAGATTCAAATTTTATTTAAAAAAAATCAAGAATTCCAGAATTCCTTCTTCTCTCCTTTATTTATCAATTCTTCTTCACCAAAATTTTGTATTATAATTATAATAATATGCTTTACAACTTAGGGATGGGTTTTTCTATTGATGAATTTGCTTGAGAGAGAAAAAAAAATTAAGTTTACATTCAGGAAAAACGTAGAAAAAGCATGATGGTTATTACTTTTTTTACTTTTGACATTTTGACTTCTCAAGATATAACGAAATGCATCCCTAATTCTACTAAGCAAATGATATTGAACACACGAGAAAAAAATCTCAAGTACATTTTTGAATAATCTTGAAGTTTTAAGACTGAATACAGCGATTTTGTTAAAAAATTCAAACTGAAGTCTCATTTAAAAGACCATCAATGCAGTTAAACTGTTTAAAGCCTTTTTACGATATTTATATTGCTCAGATTGTTTTAAAATTTCGTTCACTTACAGTAGACATGCCAAACTATATTTTAAGCAAAAAAATTGAAAAAAATCGATGCTTTTTATCGATTTTCGACATTTGAAAGGTGCCAGGCCCCCCTTAATGCGGGGCCAGACTGTTTCCTTTGGGGGTCCTCGGCTAAAGATTGAAAAGGGGCCCCTTACTGGAATATTTAGTGGAAATAGATTATTAGGATTTGTAATTAATTGAAAATTAGGCGCACGTACCTAAAACACATGTTTACCTATTCTAAAGCTCTTGGGCCCCTCGATTCTTCGGGGGGACCCCTCATGACCCAGAGTCTCTGGGGTCCTTCGCTCCGCCACTGTGTAAGGAGTAAGTTTACAAGAAAATAAAAAACCAAACAGCTTTGGTATATTACTCTGATATATCAAATTATTAGGTTGTAACGAAAGTTTTCCGCCACTGCAAGTATTGCTTGCACAAGCAGTTCGCGTTGGTGTCTTTGCCACTATTTCGCCAAACGATTTTTGTTATTTGAAAGAAAAAGACTTGTTTTAGAGCACTGTGTTGTGAAATCTGTAAAACAATATCGTTGTGATTAAGTATAAGGTGTCTGAAATGGAACTATCACGCTACCAGATTGAACCATCATTTACTCTCAGTTCTGTTGCAAAAAGTCAGCTACAGAATGACACCGAATCATGTGTACAGCTTAAGATACTACTGTTGTATCATATGAAGCTGTGAAGATTTGGTACCGAAAGTTAAAAAACGTGGACTAGGACATTAAAGAAGCAGAGCGCTCTGGCCGGCCTAATGATGCTGATGAGGCCCGCCTACAACAATCTGTAGAAGAAGATAAAATATTCATCCACTCGAGAGCTAGCTAAAAGAGTTAGACTCTAGTGCCATGTCCATTAGTCGCGCTAAGCATCGCATAAACTTGACATATAAGGTCAATAGCTGGGTACCGCGTGAGCTGACTCAAGCAAATCTGGCAGAAAACTTTCGTTACAACCTGATACTTCATAAACTAGTGTATCCATTTTGGGGAGGCCTTGCTTGGGCCCCCTCAGGCCGGGGGTCCTCCGCAATCGCCGACCAGCCGACCAGGCCAGTCCGGGCCCTAATGGAAAGATCTATTTTGACTATACCTAAATTTACTTTGACGGGTTTCTGCATGGCCTCAACTTACTCACTGTACATTTATTTAAATACGTACTTAAGTGTGTACGGCCCATTCTGACTGTCTAGATTAATGCATAACAATAAAAAAATTATCAGGGAAAAAAAATCTTTCATTCTTTAACCTGAACTGCAGACGTCTACTATTAACCCTTTAACGCGCACTGTTCCCGCTCTGGGAACACCAAACGTTTTGACTGTTGCCAGTCACGAAGAATAGATTGGATGTCTATAAAAATAGTTGCGGGTGACAGAGCTCCACGAGAATTCTTTCCTTTTTAGCACGCCATTTTCCGTAAAAAAAAATGGTCACGATTATTTTTAACAGCACTGACATCTGCTGAAAAATGGAAGAATGCGAGAACAGCTGGACAGATTGCCCCATGCTGAAAAAAGGGCAGCCGTGGCTATCGCTCGACTTAACGACCAGCAAGACGGCGGACGATCGAAACGTTCATCGCGTGCCACAGATCTAGAGACCCTTTTTTGACGACAGCTGGCTGTGCGCGGCACAGCCAGCGTTTCGATCGTCCGCCATCTTGCATGTAGTTAAGTCGAGCGATGGCAACGGCTGCAATTTTTTCAGCATTGGGAAAGTGTTGCGCCTCAAAGGGTTAAAGTGCCATATTTCTTGCGCACTCTCATCCTCATCTTATGTGCCATTTCCAAATAAACGATACGCGTGGCGTATTTTGCACAAAGACGTTCCAGTTTCCCAGAAAACATTTTAATTCTGGAGTTCTTTTCTCTCGTAGACAAACTATTGTTCCCTTCCCGTGCGTTCACCGTGTTTTGCGAATTTTTCGTATTGCAAACAAACAAAAGAGGCGGGCAAAGATAATGTCTCCACGGCGCGTTGCCAACGCGGATAAAGTTTTATCTCGGAATCCACCTTTTGTCGTCGATGGGATGTGGTAGGTGGAAGAGATTTTTTTTTTTTTTTTTTTTTTTTTTGTAGGTGTGGGGGGGAAAAAAGGTAATCGGATGCGGTTTCGAAGTTTTAAAAAGCATAACAATAGAACTCGAAAGGGTGTATTCAGTAAAGCTTGCTTGCACCACGACACTTGCTCGATTTATATAAAGAAAGGCGGGGGGGGGGGACAACTAACGTAAGAAACGAAATTCTTCAAAATAATATTCGTAGTTTTCTCCGAAACCTCGCTCAAGTACAGGCTAGGATCCCTTAGAACGCACCACAAGGAGGGAATTCCCGCTATAGGCCTAGGACCCTATTGCAATCAATCGGCCTTAATCCACAAACATAAAAAAATGTTCTCTAGTGGGAGGATTGTTTGTGTTATGGCAAGCCTACATGAGACCACTGCTCTAGGCCATAGGGGACTGTTCTCTAGTGGTAATTAATTGATGCAAAAATACCATTTTTTGAGGGGGGAGGGGAGTTGGGTATGATTTTCAGATTGCTTAAAAAATCTATACTAGTCAATGCAACTTTTCCCAAAAATAGCCATTATCAGTTTTTTAAACCCTAGAATGCTACCCTTTCAATAGCGTGCGGACACAATAATCATACATCGCCTACACGAAATATACATACGTAGATATATACATAGATATATGCTTGAATCTACTTTAACTCGCTGTGTTCCCGCTCTGGGAACACCCAACTCTGACGTTTTGACTGTCGCCAGTCACGAAGAATAGATTGGATGTCTATAAAAAATAGTCGCGGGTGACATAGCTCCACGAGAATCCATTACTTTTTCGCACATGTCATTTCCCGTAAAAAATGGTCACGATTGTTTTTTAACAGCACTGACATCTGCTGAAAAATGGAAGAATGCGAGAACAGCTTGATGGATGGCCCAATGCTGAAAAAAGGGCAGCCGTTGTCATCGCTCGACTTAACGACCAGCAAGATGGTGGACGATCGAAACGTTCATCGCGTGCTACAGATCTAGTGACCCTTTCTTGGTGTCAAAAAGGTCTCTAAATCTGTGGGCACGCGATGAACGTTTCGATCGTCCGCCATCTTTCTGGTCGTTAAGTCGAGCGATGGCAACGACTGCCTTTTTTCAGCATTGGGAAAGGGTTGCGCCTCAAAGAGATAAAAGATAAAAAATAAAATTATACTAACCTGCACTTGGTTTCATGATTCGCGATCTTCACGTAAGCTAGAAAGAAAATTTATTTCAAAGTGATGTTTATATCATATTCGTGTAATATTATTTGCTCTGAGTTTCGTTCAACAGACGAATGGACACTGGAGATGAGACTGGCTCAGCCCGGGCCCGAACCAATCTTGTGCTCTGTAATTCACGATTATGTTCGGGCTCGTGAGACATTTCTCTTTCCTTCAACACACTCCTTGTAAACAGATTTAAAAAAAGGGATTCATGGGGGAAATAAACATTAATTACTATTATTAGATTAACTTGAATATAAAGAGTTAGAAAGTACATTAAGAGTTTGCTATTATGATCGTGTTTGATTTGCACAAACGGCCAAATTTATGATATTCTATCAAAAGTAATTAACTTTTATTGATCTATTAGCTTATATTCCGGGCTCCTGCTGGCTCGAAATAAAAGTCCACGGGCCTGGGCTCTCTAAAAAATGAGCCCGAACACATTTCTAATGGAAACTATTCTGGTTGTAGGGTTAAAATTAAAACGCCCTTTGTTTATTTTATGAGAATTCTTAGGCCTGGTTGCTAAAGTACCACAAGTCAGAGACCAGTCGGCTGTCTGGTCTCTCAAAATCCCTACTTTGTAAATAGGAAGGGACCTGTTTGGTCTTCCTTCTTTATTTCGTCTCGTAGCCACCCTAAGAATTGTACATAAAAAAGGAAGGGAAAAATAAAAAGACACGAGTATTTTCTAATACAAAAAGTTGCTGATAATTTAAATTATGAAATGTTCTTTTTTGTCGGTCAAAATTCCCACAAGCATACAGACGAAATGTCCCTTTCATGATATTGTTTAATTTATTTAAATAATACAGTATACGTACATTTCGTTCAAAATTAATTTTAGTTTTACTGAGTCATTGATGCATTTATATTTCATTTTTATTAAAACTGTAATTTTTACCGGGCACAGATACCCGCACTATTTAAATAAAATGAAAAGATATAGGGATCATAAAGAAAACATTCTGTAAACTTACGAAAATTTCGTTCGACGCAAAATGACATTCCGTCGCCATTTTAAAGATTTGTGGGTTTGTTTATCTACCTGTCTTGAACACGGAGGTGGGGTGGGGGGAGAAGAAGACAAATTTCATAATTTATTTGTCAGAAAAGTTGTTCTTGTATTGGAAAATAAGCATGTCCGGTATTATTACTATTATTTTTTTCCTTCGTTTAATCAGTATCACATATCCAAATTTCATCTGCTATTTAACCCTACAAGTCTCAGGTTTTTTTTTTTTTTTTTTTTTTTTTTTTTCTGTGTCTGAAATAAATATAGGTGATGAGGTTAGTGATTATTATTTGGGGAAAAATAGTTTCAAAAATAATAACCTAATATTCTTCAAGAAAATCCTTTTTTTTTTTCAGTTTTGTATGCGGTATACACTGTGCCTTGGCTACACTTTTTTTTGGTATTTATTTTGAAATTTTAGCATTCAAACCATTTCTTGATAGGACGAACTCCTACACACAGTCAAGTTTTCCGGGTCAAAACTCTTTTCTAATTATTTTTTGTTCATTTTCTAAAATAAACAAAACCACATTTGAAAGTTTTTGCAACAGTAAGTGCATCTACACGCAACAGCTTGAATTATATCGTTGCTGTCTATGTATAAATACGTTTAAAAACCGGCAGATGTCTATGCTACGATTTTATGGACGTAGAGGAATAATGAAAGTGATTGTTCCACATAGGGTACCAGGTGCCTTCTAGGGTTAAGATAGTTCTTCAGATTCTTCGGGTCTTAACACTTCGCGTGCTCGATCAGTTTTCGCAAATCAAAGGGCTATTAAAATAACTCGGCTGTTCGAGCCTCGTCAGGGGAGACCCTCGCTGAAACCCTTTAATTTTTTAGTTTCATGATTGCCATATTAAAACGATATTAATGGACTATGTCATTTTATCTCTCATATTTCGTGTATTTCGCCCGGTAACCCTATGTTGAAATTTTTAGGATTGTAACCTATTCATAGAAAAATACATGGGATGCATATTCTACAGCATACGAAATAGTGTAACAATAGATTAAAGCTGTTGTGAACTAATAGTATTTAAATATATGTAAAAAAATACATGTGATGCATATTCTACAGCTTACGAAATAGTGTAACAATAGATTAAAGCTGTTGTGAACTAATAGTATTTAAATATATGTAAAAAATGCATGTGATGCATATTCTACAGCTTACGAAATATTGTAACAATAGATTAAAGCTGTTGTGAACTAATAGTATTTAAATATATGTAAAAAATGCATGTGGTGCATATTCTACAGCTTACGAAATAGTGTAACAATAGATTAAAGCTGTTGTGAACCAATAGTATTTAAATGTATGTAAAATTATGGCGGATTTTTGGGACACATTTTCCGGGCAATTTTCAATAAAGGAGGTGACAGATAAAATGACATAGTCATTAATATGGTCAAATTTGGTACAAAATTACAATATCGTGGGCTATTGTAAACTACTGTACACTAATTGTTTTTATACTGTATTGATTTTATGCATCCCAACTTATGCAGCATTGTATATTACATTGCTATTGTGATATTACATTATAGAAAAATACATGGGATGCATATTCTACAGCTCACGAAATATTGTAACAATATATTAAAGCTGTTGTGAACTAATAGTATTTAAATATATGTAAAAAATACATGTGATGCCTATTCTACAGCTTACGAAACATTGTAACAATAGATTAAAGCTGTTGTGAACTAATAGTATTTAAATACTATATGTAAAATTATGTCTCATACTTTTATGTCGCTTTTTTGGGACACATTTTCAATAAAGGGGTGAGAGATAAAATGACATAGTCATTAATATAAGCACCTGGAGGAGGTGAATAATAGAATTAATTGATTTAACAATAGCAGTTCTCTCTCCACCACAGTAATCAAGCAGCGTGAAATTAATTCACTGCCTCTACACTCCCGTCTCACTTTAAATCCCTCTTTTCATTTGTGCACTTAAATCAATAATTCATTTGTTTCTTGTCAAGTTGTTTGATTTTGAAACGAAACTTATCTAATCTTTCGATGGACGATAATTGGTTCAATTGTGCAGATCGTTTAGCAACTCTAGTTTGGGCCGCAGTGGCCTTGCTCTACTCCAGTTTTTCGTCGTTTGGGTTCGATGGCATTCATATTTCATTTTGAGAGAGTACTGATATTCTCTTGGATTTATAGGAAATGGATTTTATTTCTTTATATATTTTATTTATTTTTAAAAAATTATTCATTTTATATATATTTTATACATTTTTAATTTTTTATTTATTGGCTGTTGTCTTTGTCACTTTTGGTTTAACCCTTTGAGGCGTAACCCTTTCCCAATGCTGAAACAAGGGCAGCCGTTGCCATCGCTCGACTTAACTACCAGCAAGATGGCGGACGATCGAAACGTTCATCGCGTGCCACAGATCGAGAGACCCTTTTTTTGACGACAGCTGGCTGTGCCGGCACAGCCAGCTGTCGGAAATTTTCCCTTGTCCTGGGTTTTAGGGGGCCCCGAAATGGGATGGGAATATTACCATTATAAGGTTTTGTATATGCGACCTACGGTAAGTGTAAAATGTACGAATTCTGTTCTGTTTAAAAAAAAAAAAAAACTTTATGAGGCGAAAAGACTGAACATTTTTTGAGAGGTGCTGGGGGCGTAGTGATCGACCCAAACCTGCCCTGGGGATCGAAAATCCTGTCGTCAGGCCTAACAAATGTGACTAAAAATTATTTTTAAACTATTCATCGATTGGTGCATGAATATTGACGTTTGAGATCTTATTTTAGATCGTATAAAATGTTTGTGTTCTGTCACCGTTTGCCTGATGTTTGCTGTATTTAGTTAGTTTAGCATCGCCCTATAGAAGACGAATTTGCTATTCTGATCAATATCGCGCTTGTCTCTAGCCTCAGACTTCTCTCTCAGTCTGGAGATCGTAGCATTAGGTGAACAAGCACTGGCACTCTGCACGTCAATAAGGCTGTCAACGTCGCGTCACTTTAGGAGTCTGGTCATTAACGCGAACTTTTTAACCTTTTAACGAAGTGTGGGTGGCCTGGCAGCTTTAGATGTGCTTTCAAAAGTAAAAGAAAGCTAGACTATTGTTATTTAAGACCGTTTCTCCATGGATGTATATATAGGGTGCCTCAAAAACGCTGACGTAAGGTTTTATTTACTTAAATATTGATCTTGGGCGTATATAATAAATTACAAAGTCACACAGGAAAACGGTATAGATTTTTATGGTATCTGTTAATTTTTTTCAAAGATAAAATCTAAATAAATCCAAAATTTAAATTTTTATACGTGTCCATAGAAAAAAAAAGTCCAATTGTTAAAATGTGTCCTATGCATTAATTTAGATGATGGACAAAAGTTCAGCCTTTGTCATAAAAAGGCTCTGGGATATGAAATATAGGACCACTTTTCAATGGCTCTCGACGGAAAAAAAAATTGCATCCGAAGATGACGTTTCAGGGACTGTGCACACATTACGAATGATAACAGTGATTGCATAAATACATAATACATTTGCTATTTTTGGGGTTGTATAACCCCAAGTTTGTTTAAATATCTCTTTGAACCTATTTATGATGAAAGGCTGAAACTTCGTACATCACTTGATTAATATATTTTACTCACTTGCATTTTTTTTTCTTTTTTGTACGGGTGTCATTTAAAGTTAAATTTTGTATTTATTTAGATTTAATCTCCTGAAAATTTTAATCGATGCCATAACATTCTGTACACTTTTTTTTTTACGTAACTTTGTAATTTATCGTTTATATGCCTTTGCTCAGTATTTAAGGAATAATAGCTTAGGTCAATATCTGGGATATCCTGTCTATCTATAATATAAAATTTTCTGGAGTTTAAAAGATTGAAATAGCATTTTAATTTAATGTTTAAAAGTATTTGAAAAATATATTGTTAGAGTTTGCCTCGTGTCAATTGTGTCGATGTTAAACGCCAGCTACATCCATGAAAGATAAAATAAAAAGTAGAGTGTTTATTTTATTGATTAAAATATATATATATATATAAACTTGAAGCGGTAATTCACTTTGGTTGGCATATTATTAATTACACTCTAGTTTTGTAGTGAACTTATATTATAATAATTTAAGCATTCTTGCTGACTTATCTTTTTAAAATGATACTTCTGTAACTTTTTTACAGAAATAGTACTATTCAAGATTGGTGTAATTGGTTGAAGAAAGATTGTAGTGTGTCTAGAAAAATTCATCTAGTCAAACATTCTAAAAATTAAATGCTGAGTTATGTTTTAAACAATTATAAAAGCAATCGCCTTTAAAAGAAATAAATAAAATAAAATTTATATTTGTACTCATAGTATCACTTAAGGATAAATTAATTAAATAACATTGATGCGTTTCAGACAGTTTCAAAGAACCTAATAGTGCATTCTCAATAATAAATTGTGCAACATCCGCCCTATGTCGCTGAGTCCGCATTACAGTTCAAACACAATTATATGTAATAAAATAAATTCTTTTACAGCTTTAATAAAAATATAAATGTATGACAATAAATTAGGCTGTGCTTGCTTAATGCCTCAGTAGCACAACACACTTCCTGGTGTTGATATGAATTATTATTATTATTATTATTATTATTTTTTTTGCAATGGATGGCGCAGTGTTATATGAAAGAATATTCCATCAAAGTATTTTGCTCAATTGTATTTTTGATTCTATAATACGATTTAATATCTTTCTATTTGTTGAAAGAAACTAATTCGTATCAATTTATTTTAGTACGTGATATGGACATATAGAAAACATGCTATATTACTTGATTTATTTCAACACCTCTTATGCAACTGGAAAATTGTGTTTAGAAATATCTTTTTAAAGCGACTTACTTTTATAAATTTTGTAAAAGTGCCTAAGAAATTTTCTCTTAAGCGCATTCTGTTTCAGATAATTAAAATCAGGACTCGATGGTTCGCTGGTCCGAGACCACCGAAATATATAACGAACCAGTAAATACAAAATTTGTTTGTCTACCGGTAACGTTTTATCTACATTTTTCTCTTGCAAACTTTTCCCATTTAGTTCCACAATACAACGTCATCTAATTTTAACGATAGATGTCATATATTTTGATCTATTTAATATTTTTATAACAGGTATTTACCTATTTTAATTCAGCTCTGAACGGAAATCAGTATTGTATATTGCTCATATAGTTTCTTTTGTTTTGTAATTTTTTTTTAAATTATGCTTATGGACCAGTGATAAATGTTACAAACCAGAGAAGTCATAGTATCACTGACTAAATATACTCATTTCTACCCCTGATTAAAATACATTTTATTATTTTAAAAAATAAATCATTCTTTATTTAAAAAAATATTTAAATATTTGCCCGATATTTATAATTATATTTAAAAAGATTTTTTAAATATATATAAAATATTTAAAAAGATACGTTAGCAAATGGAATCAACCTGATTAGACCACACTTGTTTTTAATAATAATAACTTCTTTCTAATAGACATAATTTGCTTTTTCTGGGAAATGTTTCTTTAAAACGCATTGGAATTGGTTACTATGGAAACTAACGAAAATTTAGTCACACCCGTAAATAAATTAAACCACTGGAACCTACTAAAGGCCACTTAGCATGCGTTATTTAACTGTAGATTACATTTACTGCAAATATTTAGGATGGGTGGAGTGTGTCTAGCCTTACAGAATTCACGAAAGGAGCCAGTGTTAATTGTTACTGAACGCTTAAAATTCTGTTTCTAGCAGTTATACAAACATCCATAATCATTTCATGTTTAAAATTTGTGTTCTAAACGCTGTGCCCTTTCGGATGAGGTGTCAAGGTTGCGTTTTGTGTTCCATTTAGTGATGCTGTGTTTTTTTTCGACGCGGAAAGTACTTGCATTAGGATGTTTGATTTAACCCTTTGAGGCGCAACCCTTTCCCAATGCTGAAAAAAGGGCAGCCGTTGCCATCGCTCGACTTAACTACCAGCAAGATGGCGGACGAACGAAACGTTCATCGCGTGCCACAGATCTAGAGACCCTTTTTTGACGACAGCTAGCACACGCCAGCTGTCCGTCTCATAAACAAAAGCGGTCTCTAGATCTGTGGCACGCGATGAACGTTTCGTTCGTCCGCCATCTTGCTGGTAGTTAAGTCGAGCGATGGCAACGGCTGCCCTTTTTTCAGCATTGGGCAATCTGTCTAGCCGTTCTCGCATTCTTCCATTTCTCAGCATATGTCCGCGCTGTTGAAAATAATCGTGACCATTTTTTTACGGGAAATGACGTGCTAAAAATTAAGGATTTTCGTTGAGCTAGGTCACCCGCAATTATTTTTATAGAAATCCAATCTATTCTTCGTGACTGGCAACAGTCAAAACGTCAGAGTTTGGTGTTCCCAGAGCGGGATCACTGCGCCTTAAAGGGTTAACTAGCGTAATTTGCTCTCTTTTTACTTGGTGGAACCCCATTCTGATGGTGTCTTTAATGAAAAAAATTTTATGTGCGCGATTTTGATTTTGAAACTGGGATCGAAATAAAATACCGATAAGGATAAATCAATTATGAAAGGCTACAATTACAAATCTGGAAAAGTGACATCTTCGGGCAAATTTAAATCAAAATAACATTCTGAAATTTATAAAATTGTGCATGTTTAAATCGAAAAACCTAGACTGTAAAACAAAGTGGAGGAGAAGTAGGATTCATCCCTCTTTCCTCTGAAACTTTCAAAACGTGTATATATTTACATACCAAGGAATAGTCTAAAATAGTGCGTTTACTTGTGTGATTGAAAAAAATATAATTTTCCAAATTTCGGTGTATTTTTTATCAAAAATATTTAACTTTAAAAAAATTCAGGAGGTTGAAGCGGTGCATTGAACGACAAACGTCCATTTTTCTGCAAGGTGGTCACATTTTTATAAAATTTAAAAGGTTAGTTTTTCATTTAATATGGTCCTTAGAAAGACCTCCACGGAGGGCATCCCACCCATAGGCCTAGAGCCCATGCGTAGCTAATCGGCCTTAATCCCACAACACAACACAACACATTTAATATGCCTAGAAATGTTTTTTCTTCAGTTTTGTAACTGTAGCCTTTCGAAGTTGGGGATAATCTTAAGGACTTGTGGTACTTTTCAGTGTATCTGAAGGCGCTGTGTAAAGGATCGGTCCAGTCCAGTTTTTGGACTCGTCTCTCACATATATGTCCATCAGCAATTTATCTTGTGGTTAAACCTACTCTTCGGCGGATGGAATTTTTGGTGATTTTCGAGCCCGTTGAACGAATGATATTGATGTTCATCAACCGTCGATCAACTATTGAACGAATGATATTGACGTTCATCAACCGTCGATCAACTATTGAACGAATGATATTGACGTTCATCAACCGTCGATCAACTATTGAACGAATGATATTGACGTTCATCAACCGTCGATCAACTATTGAACGAATGATATTGACGTTCATCACCGTCGATCACAACGTATATCGATCAACCTGAATTGAACGAATTTTTCAAATTTCGGGTTGTTTTTTTTCCTCAAAAATATTTAACTTTAAAAAATTCAGGTGGAGGAAGGGGGGGGGGATGTGACAGCTGAAAGCGTCCATTTTCCTGCAAGGTAGTCACTTTTTGCAAAATTTAAAATCTTATTTTTCATTTAATATATCCAAAAATGTTATTTCTTCAAGTTTTCTGTTCAGAATTATCTTTGAATGATCTCCAGTGTCCGCATGTACACTGAATCCGCCTGCTGTTGCGAAAAGTCCTCTTGATGGTCGTTTACAGTTTAGTTCGAAGAGGGCGCTAATTAATGCTCAAGAGTAGAAATGAGTTCGGGCTCATTTTTTGAAGCCCGAGCCCGAGGACTTTTCATCCGAGCCCGCCCGATATTATTTAAGTGGGAGCCCGAGGCCGCCCGAGCCCGAAAGTTCAGCTAAAGATAAAAAAAAATTAAATTACTTCATTGATAGAATACAATAAATTTTGCCGTTTGTGCAAATTAAAGACAAATATAGTTGCAAACTCCCAATGTACTTACTAATTCTTTGCATCCATCTTTTATCAAAAAATGTCGGATCTCATGACTAACTAGGGAATATAAACCGCCGTTCTAAAATACCCAAAGAGCTTCACGCACCTTCTAGGTGCCCGTGCCGCTATTTTTATTTATTTATTTATTTATTTATCTTTTAGAAGTACTTTTATTTTCCTCACGAATCACTTTTTAAAATCTGTTTCAAGCAGTAATGTTCAATAAAGGAGAAATTTTTCATGAGCCCGAGCCCGAACACAATTGCGAATTTCATTCGGGCTCGGGCTGAGTTCGTCTCATCTCTACTCAAGAGTTCATTTCTCTTGCGATAAGAATATTCCAAGGGAGAAAAAGCTAAACAGCAAACAGAGCTGGGAACGACAAGCAGGGAAAAAAACGTGTAGGGAGCCAGCCCTACACGACGATAAAAAGGAAAAACCTCTGAACGGCACTTTCGCTATGATGCCTCGCCAAGCTAAAACATTTGTTTAAGAGGGAGGCCCAACGTATCCAAGGGCCTCCCTTTTAAATCGTTCAAGACGGGGACGGAACTAGAGGGGCTTCAGATCCCCACCCCATCCTCCGATTTTTTTTTCTTTTTTGCTTTCTTTAGATACCTGCCTGTTTTAAGGCATGCCTATGAACAAACACATCATGTCTTTTAAAAACTCAGGCAACAGTAGATCTTTTTATGGCAATTAGAAGCAAGATATGGTGAAACATGTCATCAGGATTTAAAATAAAACATATGAAATGAAAGTTTGCAGTTGATCTTGTAGGAATATATTAAAGGAATCTGGGGGGGGGGGGAAAAAAAAATCAAGTAAGCTTACATTTTTATTCGAAAACCTTGTTCTCTAATCTGTATAGTTTACGGGTAATGTTAAACTTGATATCAGATGATTATTTTGGATTTACTAAACCTGTTGAATATTTTATTTACCTCCTCATTCAATATTCAATCATTTCCCATTTTTGCATAACACCCGAAAAACTAAACTACCGAAAGCGAAATTCAAGAATAATATTTAGTCCGCTTATAAGTATCTTTCATATTTTAGCAATGGAAATGAATCTCTTCCGAACAAAAGGGGAGTATTATTCGTCCTCATGCATGTAATCGCCCATAAATGCATTTCGCATTCTGTAAATTTCTCGTTTACTCTTACCCCACTTTTTTTTTCTTTTCGTACTTGCGAGAAAGATTTTCATTTCGGTGGTGTTTAGAGGTTCTTTTCCTTCTTCTCGCACGCATTTATCTATCTTCATTTTCTCCTCCATCTACTCCTTCTCTTTTTGCGAAAGCGAGTTTTGATGCTGGTTTTTCCTCGAAAAATCGTTCCGGGATTTTGAGGGAGCAAGTTTCCGTGATGAGAAATCGATTGTGTGATCGGCGGGGGGTTAGTTCCGCGGATTTTATTTATTTTTTTTTCCTTCCCCTCCCCCAAGTTCCGCCCTCTTTTAACTAATGGAATATTTATTCTGATATCTCACTCAAGATGGGGTGTTGCTGCCTGGATGGCTCGATGTCTTCAGAGGCGCGAATATTTGTTGCGGGGGAGGGGGATCAACGCGTATATATTTTCGTTGTGATGATTTGGTCTGGAATTCCATTCTGGACCCAGAGTTATTAAATACTCCGCGAAAATTTATCTGTCGATTCGGCATGCTTCTTGCGCAGTTTTGGTTTCTGCAAGGGTAATATGCAAATCTTAGAATGAGGATGTGGTTGGGAAAATGGTTCTGATAAACAGAGAAGCCTCACCATGGCGTAGTGGTTATGCCACTAGAAATGGTAGACGGGCGAAGTGTGAAGGTCCCGGGTTCGGGTCCCATCGCGCGTCCGTCGACCTAACCGTTCGGAGTTTTCCGTGGTTTTCTCCGAAACTTAGCGTAAATACGGGTTAGGACCCCTTAGAAAGACCCCCACGGAGGGCACCCCACCCATAGGCCTAGAGCCCATGCGTAGCTAATCGGCCTTAATAACACAACACAACACAACACACTGATAAAGAGAGAAAAGAAATCGTTTTTAGGTTTTCTTTTTTTCAACATTTCGTCACAGTTATATTCATGAACATGCTATAAAGCAAAAGCTTTGCGACAAATTTTGGCCATTGATTGATTACTGAATTTACTTGGGTCTAAGATGAATGGGCTCAACGTGTTTAAAAAAAGATGGTAACGAACTAGTTAAATCCAGACAGTTGTAGACCAGTGGTTACAAGTCATATTGCGAGTTCGATTACTGATCCAAGTGAAGACCGACTACTTGCACGCTAAATTCTTTGGTTTCGAAAGCACTCTCGTCAGTGTAAACGTTAATAATTTTTGAGGCGCTTCAGAAACTTAGAAGCCCACCACCTTATGATGAGGATCTAAATTCTAGATGAAATATCCGTGAAGGATGCAAGCAGTTCAGATACATTGGATAACAATTGACAAGCCGTTCAGACACATTGAGTCGCCCTTTCCTGGTCAGAGAGCAAATTAAACCCCCGTAGGGTAGAGATGAGTTCGGGCTCATTTTTTGAAGCCCGAGCCCGCCCGAGTCCGAAGACTTTTAATCCGAGCCCGCCCGAGCCCGAGCAATATTATTAAGTTGAAGCCCGAGCCCTCCCGAGCCCGAAATGTCAGCTAAAGACAAATAAAATGAACTACTTCATTAATAGGATACAATAAATTTTGGAGCTTCACACACCTTCTAGTCCCCCGTGCCGCTATTTTTTGAAATAAGTACATCTATTTATCCCATAAATCACTTTTTAGAATTTGTTTCAAGGAGTATGTTCAACAAAGGAGAAATTTTTCACGAGCCGACCGAGCCCGAACGCAATCGTGAATTACAGAGCCCGAGCCCGAGTCGGGCTCGGGCTTTCGGGCTCGGGCTGAGCCCGTCTCATCTCTACCGTAGGGTGTCTATGTAATCCCCTTTCGTACATGCGCCACTACTATGATCACCAAAAGTTGTTATACAATCCCGCATGTACATGATTTTTTTAAAATCTAACCGAAGAAAATCATTAGACACATTTTCACTCTCGTGAATATCATTCTTCAAATATGTCGAATCTGATTTAGTAGAGTGCTTCTTCATTAGTCGCACACCTACAACTTGTTATTGTCATTTTTTCTTTGCTGTTTTAACCCACGTGACTCGGGGCGTTTTCTCGTACAGGCTGTGTTCTTACCGCGATAATTTCCACAAGAGCATTTCCCCTTATTAATTTTTATTGTTATTGCTTTGGGTGTCGCTGCATAAACATCGCTACGTGGGCTGGTTGCACTAGAGTATCACTTACAAATTTTCTTTCCATAGCTTCGAGTTATTTGTTATTTAAATCCTTTGTTTTAACTCTTTGAGGCGCAACCCATCAGCATTGGGCAATCTATCCAGCTGTTCTTCGCATTCTTCCATTTTTCAGCAGATCTCAGTGCCGTTAAAAAAAAATCGTGACCATTTTTTTACGGGAAGTGACGTGCTAAAAAGTAAAGGATTCTCGTAGAGCCATGTCACCCGAAACTATTTTTATAGAAATCCAATCTATTCTGCGTGACTGGCAACAGTCAAAACGTCAGAGTTGGGTGATCCCAGAGCGGGATCACTGCGCCTTAAAGGGTTAAGGGTAAAGTTTTGACAGGATTATTTTTATGGGTTTTCTTTAATGTAATTTGGCCGACTTGTTAGCGGAAAGGCTAAGACAGTAAGGTTGTCTGTTCTAATTTTTATTACAATCATTTATCTGAAATCTTAATTGTAAATAGTAGACCCTCATTTGTAATCGGCCAAGGACATTGAACGTGATAGATGGCTGAAATGTGAAGTTCCCGGTCTCGGGTTCAGTCATTGATCTAACGATCTGGAGTTTAGGGAGGTTTTCTGTACATGTAACGTGAATACGCGTTAGAACTCTTTAAAAAGTCCTACCTAGGCCGATAGCCCTCGAATAGCTTATACATCACACAATACTGGTTTATAATCAATCCACGCGAGTATAAAATGAATGATTTTGTTTTAATAAACGAAACCAAATGCTTTGTGCAACTTTTAGATTACGTCCAAGTTGTTGAAAATTGTATTAAAAGTTATGTTTAAAGTCGAGGAAAATTAAATGTATCAAAAAGTCAAAGAAAATCGCGCGAGGACAATGTTATAAATTCGTAATTCTCGGTTGTAAAAAATAAAGCAAGTTTATGTATGTAAAAAGACAAATGAAGTAAATGCAATCCAACATAGCTAAGAACCATTGTGATTAAACCATCTCTCAGACAAAACAAACCTCATTAAAATCGGTTCTTCCGTTTGGATGTTACCATGCCACAGACAAAAGCTTCATGTGTGCGTGTGTGTGTGTGTGTCTGGGATTTTAAATTTATATGAATTAAACGGCTGAACTAATTTTTATCAAATACAACTAAGCACTATCATTCGATTAAACCAGGGATGGGCAAACTTTTTTCGATCGCGGGCCAAACATCGAAAAAAAAAAAAAATTTAGCGGGCCAGAATAAATTTTTCTAAAATTTTAAAAACAATATACAAGTATTAAAATTTAAATATATTAATGAGATGAATGAAATTGCGATTTCATTTTTAAAAGTTCCTTATGTTGAGGTTCGAAGTGAGATGAACCGATTCTAAGGAACGAGGCTAAATGCTCATCTGTCAGTCTACTTCCGAAAGAATTCTTTCTAAGGTTCGTAGTTGAACTTACTTTTGATAATGATTTGTGAAACTCTAGCTTTGGCATATTTAGAAACAACTGCTTGAGATGACTGTTAGATTGCAACTCAATTAATTCAAGCTGCAAATCTGACCTCACTGCTTCACAATGTACGTTGAAAGGCATCGTAAAAATAAAAATTCTGTTTGATTGGCCCTGAAAACTTGAAATCTGCTTTCGTACTCAAAATGCAGTTTTTTCAAGCCATCTTCATAATTCTTAAAATGGATATATAATATATAAATATATATTTTCTTTTAATTTCCGTTGTTTTAATTTCCGTCGAAACGGCAAATTAAAATTCTATCCGCGGGCCAGATAAAACCTTCCGGCGGGCCGGATTTGGCCCGCGGGCCGTAGTTTGCCCATCCCTGGATTAAACCATCTGTCTAATGACAAAACCTCATTTACACAACCATTTGGGAGCTACAGCGCCTCCACCCTCCCGCACTCACAAACTTATAGCACTCCTGTTTATAGTTATCTTTCATTTATCTGTTATCTGCTCATTTTCAATTTATCTAATTAATTTCCCCTCATTAGACATGAAGCGCAATCATAAAAATCCTTACAAATTTTACTCCATGATTGAAGTTTAGCGAAAAAAAATAAATCTAATTATTATAACCATGGATTTTTTTCTATCCAGACTTTTTCGTATACAATATAGATGGTGTGAGATTAAAGAAATCACTTTAAACAGTTAGGACAGTCCTGTAAGATCTGCAACCTAAATTTATTTCTCATAAAAATTTGATGATTAACTATCAGTTATGCGCATGCAGCAGAAAATATCAGACAGCAGAATCTGGCACACGGGAAATTTGCAGTAAAATCGATTTTACCTCTCTGTATTATTAGTATTGATTACTGTTTACGTTTTCTGGTTATTTATCACGCTAAGAAAAATATTTAACAAGAGTGATAAAAGCATACCGTCGACAGTGTTAATTAAAAAGTTATGCCCTCCCATTTATCAACGTGTGGAATCTCCTAGTGTAAAGTACTAATTATTTTCAATAGATGCTAACTAATCGATATATTAATGACAGTTTTCTGTTTGGCCTCGTTGTGATTAATAAATATCTGGGATGTTAGTTTTCGTTAATGAGTGTTTACTGAAAGTGAAATAGTTAAATTTTTAGGTGATTTTCCGACAGTTTTCTACATCGCTTTCTGATAATGCTGGACGGCTTTTGTATAATATGCAAATTCTTAATCTCTTTTAAGGCAAAGATATTTGTAAATGCAAAATAAATAAATAAATAAAAACCACCATTTGGTTGCAGTTGCGGGCCCGGTTAGAATTAACTAAGCTATAAATAAATTTGTTGATAAACACAAAATGAGTACAAGATGTGATCATTTTCAAAGGTGCATATCACGGGCTTAGCCAAGAGGAGGCAAGTGGGGGCTAGAGATGAGTTTGGGCTCATTTTTTGAAGCCCGAGCCCGAGGACTTTTAATCCGAGCCCGCCCGAGCCCGAGCAATATTATTTAAGTCGGAGCCCGAGCCCGAAATTTCAGTTAAAGGTGAAAAAAAATCCAATTACTTCATTGATAGAATACAATGAATTTTGCCGTTTGTGCAAATTAAAGACAAATATAGTTGCAAACTCTCAATGCACTTTCTAATTCTTTATTTATCCATATGTTTATCAAATAATGTCGGATCTCATGACTAACTAATGAATATAAGCCGCTGTTCTGAAATATCCAAAGAGCTTAACACACCTTCTAGGCGCCAGTGTCGCTATTTTTTTTATAAGTACAGCCAACTCCGGTTATAGTGAACCCGGATATAGAGAACCATAGGATATAGTGAACGCAAACCATTAGTCCCGATTCACACACAGTATCTCTATCCATCATGAAGACACTTGGGTTTTAGTGAACTTCGGATATAGTGGACGAAATTGGATGGTCCGCAGAGGTTCACTATAACCGGAGTTGACTGTACTTTTATTTTCCTCATGAATCACTTTTTAAAATCTGTTTCAAGGAGTATGTTCAATAAAGGAGAAATTTTTCACGAGCCCGAGCCCGAACGCAATTGTGAATTACAGAGCCCGAGCCCGGTTCGGGCCCGGGCTCGGACTCGGGCTGAGCCCGTCTCATCTCTAGTGGGGGCAGCTCATGGGCGCCCATATGATTATTTTTTGGGGGTGGGGAAAATCAATGATTCTGCCCCAGAAAGATAGTATATTTCCGTGTTGAACCACTTCTACGCTATATCAGTATGCAAATCACAGCAGTAATATGGCAACTAGTGTTCATGGTCCTCCCCATAGGCGCACCCACGGAGGGGGCTATGGGGGCTGAAGCCCCCCCTAAAGGTAGAAAGTTAGAAGTGAAAAGCGTTAAAAAAATGAAAATTGTCGCTAATGAATTATTTTTTTTTAGTTCTTTCTTTTTTTAATTGTCTTCAAATTATTTCTAAGCAAAAAAGACATTTATTTAAAAAAGTTTTTAAATAAATGCTTACAGTTAGTTGAAACACTGTTACACATGGTTACAACGTCGCTCAAAAGATCAGATAATTATTTATGACTCTATAATGAGTTACATTGCTTGTGTTCTATGGGACAGTCAAGTAGTACCGAATATTTTGACGTTATAAGAGAGTTGTAACTAACCGAGGTCACTATGACCGAGTTCAGCAGTATTTGTATGTAGCCCAGCCCCCCCCCCCTAAACTAAAATCCTGGGTGCGCCACTGGTCCTCCCCACCCCTAAACCCAGCATAAATATTGGCTACGCTGATTTTATACACTAAAATGTTGATTTTATGTTATTTGGCAATTTTTAACTCAGTTTTATAATTTTAATGCTACTTATTAGATATACGTTAGCGGTTATGTAAATTAAAAGTTAAATGCCGTATAATTATACGCACGCGTTTTTACAGTTCATAAAATAAGAAGGATATATCACACCAAACACATCGATTGTGATACATCGTTCAACACGTTATTTAATGCGTGCACAGCGGTACCTTTTAGACTCAAGTGGCCTAACGTAGTTTTTTATTAACACGCTTTTATTAGCTTCACCTGTTTGTATCTTTGTATGCTTGTATGTTTGTAACCGACTCCTTTGAACTCGATTTTGACCCACTTTAAACGGTCATATTTAATTTAAACTTTGTAGATATATCAAGTATCGATGACAATACAATAATTTGATAAGTTTATCCCATTATCCTGATTTTAACACGCTTTTATTTATTAGCTTCACCTGTATGTATGTTTGTAACCGACTCCTTTGAACTCAAATTTGGCACACTTTAAACGGTCAGATTTAATTTAAACTTTGTACATTTATGAAGAACCGGTGACAATACAATAATTTTATAAGTTTATCTCATTATCCTGATCAGGATCGCCAGGATTAAATAATTTCCTCATTTCTTATCCTGATTGAAAGTAGAACACTTCCAAAGATTACAATCTTAAGAAAACTTTTTTTACTGTGGCCGTGATCGTATAGTGGTTAGTACATTGCGTTGTGGCCGCTATAACCCAGATTCGAATCCTGGGCACGGCAATATTTTTATTTTTACAAAATATCGTGATCCATCACATTATGGAAGAGTTGAGTACAAGAACATGTTAAGGCCATTCTTTTTAACACGCTTTTATTTGTTGATTAGAGACCTATTTTTCCTTTTTAGTGAGGAAGGTAGCATTTAACTGCAGGTTGATTAATACTTTGGTGCACAGCAGGGGCGTAGCAAGAGGGGGGCTCAGGGGGCTGCTCCCCCCCGAAATGGGACCCTTTACTTAGCTTACAATTTGATATTTAGCTTACAATTGAACTTTAGCTTTAAATTTGATACCCAGCCCACCCCGAAATAAAATCCTGGCTACGCCACTGGTGCACAGTGAAAATAAATTATCTCACAGTTTGTACTTTCCAACTTAGTGTTCCTTAGTGTCTTATGAGAGATATCGAAAATTAAAAATAAATTTTAAATACATACAGTTTAACAAAAACTAAAAAACACGCTTTTATAGCAAATCGAACTAAAAAGTGAAAAATAAAAATATAGTTTAAAAAACCAACAAACACGCTTTAGTGATAAATTGAACTAACTAAAAAGCGAAAAATAATTTTTAATATAGAAATAAATTAATGAACGAAAAATATTATTATTGTGAAAAAAGCGTGGGGTGCTCCCTATATCAGTTCTTGAGAATATTCGATCGGTACGATTAGTACAAAAATGATACAAAAAATATAGCACAAAGCGCCCCACGCTTTTTTCACAATAATACTATTTTTCGTTCATTAATTTAATCTTTTAAGATACTAATCAGAATTCAGAATACGGCTATCTATAAGTAAAAGTGCGAAGTTAAATTAATAAGCAAAAGTTAAGTGAAAGGAAATTTTGTTACCGCATAGCTTTGCCAAATATATGGATTTTCTTTTTTTACAGTACGCATATGTACTGTTAAATTTTTATTCCCCATATTTCTATTTTATATAATAAAGTGTCTATTATAGACTATAAATTTTTTTATGTATTAATGTATAATAGACATATATTATACAAGTTGATTCTAAACTATATGTCAGAAATGTAAAGGGTAGTAGAGGGAACCAAATCCATTAAAAATCACATAGAAACGTGGAGTCTCAAACATCATATATCTTTTATAATCGCTTTCGAAGAAGTGCTGAAGTATTAGGCTAATTTCTTAATCGAGTTCCATTAATCATTAATTTCTTTTATCCGAGAATTTCATGAATGAAATGAAATAAAATTGTAAACTATCAGTTATAGTCAAGTACTTTCAGTAAAAGATGCATTAATTTTTGACAAACCATGGTTCGAATGTTCACTATTACTTCAACACCTTTTCCCAAAGTGATTATTAAAAAGTATATAAAGAACGTATCCGGCCCCCAATTGTTAGGGGGTTATAAATCTTCTTGGCTCCCTCTACTGCTCTTAACATTTCTAACACATAGTTTTGAACTAGCCTGCATAAAAATTGTAAGGGTTTATTTTTACCTGGTAGAGATGAATCACATTTCAGTCATTTTAGTGAAGAAAATGAATTCGACATACGAGTATATTTTGGCTAATGAGCTCCGTCAAGTAATGAATTGAACTCATATTTCAAGGTACTACTATGTATTACTCCATTCTAACAGTAGTGCATAACGAATCATTAACCTGTTTGTTCTTATTGCTGCAAAGGCACAACGAGAGAGTTTCATAACCATTGTTTTTCTTACTTTGGTCCTTAAATTACTCGTTTGGCAAAAAAAAAAAAAAAAGACAATATCGACCTTTTTTCGCAATTATGTAGTTAAAATTAACTTTGATTTATAAAAATGACCTTTATCTTTAAAATAATGTTATCGTGAGATCTAACTTGTTATAATTGTGTGTGTTTATTAATTTTTATTTCTTATTTTTCAGGTAAGTGATGCTGATTTTCTATCACGTTGCGGATATTATGAATTGCAGTGAATTAAAAGAACGCATGAGGTATTATAAATTATTTTAAAGCATGCCACAAAATCGTTGTTTCGTAAATTTGGGTAACTTAATTTTCATACGACCACTTAATTTTCGCCTAATTTATTTTAGTGTTGAATTAAAAGTTTTACTCAAGTCCATATTCGAAGTTTTTTAGAACTCTTGAATTTTTATGTTCCTTAAATATACAGCGTTCCAAAAACAGATTAGCACTTTTATTCTATAGATATTAATAATGGCTATATACAACAAATTAAAAAGTTTACGTTAAAAAAGACTAAATTTCGCAGTATCGATTAAAATTTCACAGAGATTAAATCTAAGTAAATACAAAAAAAGTTTAAATTTTGCCCGTACAAAAAAATATATATCTGTTAGTGAAATGTGCCTGATACTTTAGTTATGTTTTGTACAAAATTTCAGCCTTTCACCTTAAAAAGGCTCATATATGTTTAAACAAATTTGGTAAGAAGTTATACAATACCAATAATAGCAAAAGCATTATGTATTACTTATTTATGTGTCTTTTGTAATTTGTGCAAAGTACCAGTAATGCGATCTTCCGATGTGATTGTGATTTTTTTCTTTTCGAGACACTGAAAAGTAGTTTAAGTAAACATGTTTATTTTTATATCCTTGAGCCGTTTTATGATGAAAGGTTGAAATTTCATACATCACCTAAGTAACGTGTGGGACACATTTTACTAATTGGGAATTTTTTCGTACCGGAGCCCTATAAAATTAAAAGTTTTCTTATTAAGATTGAATCTGCGGACATCGATACCATAAAATTCTGTACCTTTCTTTTACGTAACTTTGTTGTTTATTGTATATGTCTGTGATCAATATTTAAGGAATAAAAGCCTAGGTCGGTGTTTTGGGGACTCTCTGTCTAATATTCTTTATTCTCAATATTTTATTATTTATTTATTTTTTCTGAAAGGGAAATTATTAACGAATTTCCAACAGAATTATGCGTTTACTGCCCATGATTTTATAGTGAATATTGACAAAATTATTCAATGATAAGTTCGGGTTTTGAGGTAAAGTGATATCTAATTATCATTAGAATTCAAAATCCCATAGCTGTGTATGCTTTCTTTCGCTATATTGATTTTTAACCCTTTAACGCGCAGTGTTCCCGCTCTGGGAACACCCAACTCTGACGTTTTGACTGTTGCCAGTCACGAAGAATAGATTGGATATCTGTAAAAATAGTTGCGGGTGACATAGCTCCACGAGAATCCTTTACTTTTTTAGCACGTCATTTCCCGTAAAAAAAAAATGGTCACGATTATTTTTAACAGCTCTGACATCTACTGGAAAATGGAAGAATGCGAGAACAGCTGAATAGATTGCCCAATGCTAAAAAAGGACAGCCATTGCCATCCCTCGACTTAACTACCAGCAAGATGCAGGACAATCGAAACGTTCATCGCGTGCCACAGATCTAGAGACCCTTTTTTGACGACAGCTGGCTGTGCCGCACAGCCAGCTGTCGTAAAAAAGGGGTCTCTAGATCTGTGGCACGCGATGAACGTTTCGATCGTCCGCCATCTTGCTGGTAGTGAAGTCGAGCGATGGCAACGGCTGCCCTTTTTTCAGCATTGGAAAAGGGTTGCGCCTCAAAGGGTTAAAAAGTTTAAATTGAAAAACTTGTTATATTTTTGTAAGAATGTCTTTAAAACTGTATATATTCCATATTCTTATGTATCCCATACAAGCTCAAGGTTTTTTCCTATAAGTTAATTTCTGGAGCAAATTCTTTTATTTTTAGTTTTGATAATGAAAATGTATTATGCTCTCTGGCTAAGACGTTGATTATATTTTTTTTTTAACGGTCATTTAAGAGACATAAACACAGCGCTTCACTCTGTAAACTTCTGCAATTTCTTTGAGCCACACCATTAACGATCAGTCTGCCTCCTACACGCTCTTTAATAATTAACTGAATTGCGACTACGTGAGGCTATAGTTACATGTTTGTTTAAGGCTGTTGCGTGGACTGCCTGTCTGTCGTTTGCTTTTTTTTTTTTCCTCCTGCTCCATTATCGTGATCATTACGGTACTAGTTAATGTACCACCGTACTCGAAACATGGCCGACAGCAAAGAGAAAGAAAAGCCATGGTATATTTATCAAATCTTTCGCAGAAAATCTTAATTCACATTGCTCTTGTAGTTTAGATTTGAGGATAGTGACAACTCAACTTGCTTTTTTGCGATGATTTCTTTAAAAAGAAAATCTGTGAATGAAATCATTTGTATTTCGATCCGATTTTTGATAAGCAGTATGGTCTTCTGATGAGTGATATACAGGGTTATCCATTTAGCCCTTTAACGCGCAGTGTTCCCGCTCTGGGAACACCCAACTCTGACGTTTTGACTGTTGCCAGTCACGAAGAATAGATTTGATTTTTATAAAAATAGTTGCGGGGCGGGTGACATAGCTCCATGAATATCTTTTACTTTTTAGCACGTCATTTCCCGTAAAAAAAAGTGGTTACGATTCTTTTTAACAGCACTGACATCTGCTGAAAAATTGAAGAATGCGAGAACAGCTGGATCGATGGCCCAATGCTGAAGAAAGGGCAGCCGAGCCGTTGCCATCGCTCGACTTAACTACCAGCAAGATTTTTTTTTTCTCTTTTGACGCAAAAAAGGATAATGCGTCAAAAAGGGGATAATCTCTTTTGACGCAGCAAATGAGAATAAATCATCTTATTTATCCTCATTTTTACTCAAAAATAGATCCATTTTCGCTTAAAATGTTCATTCAAACTTTACTGATAACATTATTTTGTAGAAAATTCGACTCAATGTTCATTGTTAAAGATTAAAAAACTGAAACTATGCTGAAAAATGTGAGGGGGTGGGGGAGACGTTAAAAGGTTGAGATTTTGATTTATACTAATTTTAATTGGGTGAAATGGGCTTTTTTAAATATTTAGCCCCTCTCTCCCAAAAAGAAAGTCTGGATCCTCCACTGGCGGCAGTAATATGACGGCGAATTTGTTGCACGGCTTATATGTTAAGTGTAGCAATATCTTTTTAAAATTAGCAATTTTTTCAGGGTGTGTGTGTGGGGCCCTGAACTGAGGTAACTTTTGTTCGATATTCGCATTACATCGGGAGTGACTGCGAAAACCTCTGAATAGTCCGGGGTTACTGATTATACAAAATTTATTTTTATTTATTCTTGAAATACCCTACACTGTCACAGGGCACAGTAATAATAATAATAATAAAACACTCATATCCTTCTCCTTCAGCTATTTCAAACTCAGCTGTTTTTATAGCTAAAAGTGTAATTTTCGAAAAATTTCGGAATAAAAAAAAAAAAAAAGAATTTCCCTGCCACAACCAGCTTTCAAATAAAACATTTCAAGTAGCCTTCAGTTTAATCAAACAACAAGCACCTTGGGAAAATCCTTCTTTTTTTAATCGCAGTTTCAGAATCAAAGCATTCAAACTGTGTTGCATTTACCCCCCCCCCCTCCTCCAAGTGCCATCCATTTCTAACAATACTGTTTTTTGGTACAAAATCTTCCTCTTTTATATGCTTTCAGCAGATTCATTAACCTGATTCATTCAGGAAAAGCATAAAAAAAAAATCTCAATTACTTACGTCTTTTTCAGCCATTGTGTTGCCCGGAGAAAGCCAGCCCAACGCCCTCGCCCAAATGGAAAATTGCAAACGCTTTCGTGGCATCACTTCTGTAAATGAGCGCTAAGTAGACAAAAAAAAAACGTTCTCTGCCATATCACGAGTGTGTGTAGTGTTAGATGATGATATTGCTCAAGAAGGGGGGGCGAAAGACTTGCAGAAGATCATTTTCTCTTAAAGAGGATAAAAGCTTTCCCTTTTATCTCTTAACACACACGTGTATTTTTTTTTTTTTTTTCGCCCTGCCCTCTCTAACACCCATTCCATCCATTCCATTGAGTTATCCGCGATAGAAAAATAGTGGAGTCACGCTATATGTGTCGAACAAGATCAAACGGAGAGACACGTTAAATTAAGTAATAGCACGGGGTGAAGCCAAAGACGGCAGGACATGTAACCTCTTAACCCTTTGAGGCGCAACCCTTTCCGAATGCTGAAAAAAAGGGAAGCCGTTGCCATCGCTCGACTTAACTACCAGCTAGATGGCGGACGATCGAACGTTCATCGCGTGCACACAGATCTAGAAACCCTTTTTTTTGACGACAGCTGGCTGTGCGCGGGCACAGCCAGCTGTCGTCAAAAAAAGGGTCTCTAGATCTGTGTGCACGCGATGAACGTTTCGATCGTCCGCCATCTTGCTGGTCGTTAAGTCGAGCGATGGCAACGGCTGCCCTTTTTTCAGAATTGGGCAATCTGTCCAGCTGTTCTCGCGCTCTTCCATTTTTCAGCAGATGTCAGTGCTGTTAAAAAAATAATCGGGACCATTTTTTTTTTACGGGAAAGGACGTGCTAAAAAGTAAAGGATTCTCGTGGAACTCTGTCACCCGCAACTATTTTTATAGAAATCCAATCTATTCTTCGTGACTGGCAACAGTCAAAACGTCAGAGTTGGGAGTTCCAAGAGCGGGAACACTGCGCGTTAAAGGGTTAAAGAGGATAAAAGCTTTCCCTTTTATCTCTTAACACAGATGAATATCTTTTTTTTTTCCCTTGCCCTCTCTAACACCCATTCCATCCGTTCCATTGAGTTATCCGCGATAGAAAAATAGTGGCGTCACGCTATATGTGTCGAACAAGATCAAACGGAGAGACGCGTTAAATTAAGTATTAGCACGAGGTGAAGCCAAAGCCGACAGGACATGTACCGCTTAAGTAGTTTTATGAGGAAATAACTAGCAAACTGTGTAGTAAAAAGCGTGACGAGCCAAAAAAAGATCGGCAATAGAAATTGGAGTTCAATCTCTTATGCAGGGACGCCGACTACTTGGGTGCTCTGGGGCTCAAGCACCCACAGAAAAAAATGAAGTGGGTGCGGACCACCGGCAAACTTTCAAGGAACAGTTTTAGTTACTTTACTAAAAATAAGTAATGGAAATTCAGAAAAAAGTCAAAATTTCTTCAAAACGTTATTTATGAAATCCCATGATTCCAGGGGCGTAGCCAGAAATTTTTCATGGGGGGGGGGTTACGACTACTACAAACTCATATATATGTATGCGTGGTGTGTGATAATGTAGTGAAGAATAATGCATTTTGTATGGCAAAAAATTTCTCATGGGGGGGGGGGGTTATGACCCCCCTAACCCCCCCCGTGGCTACGCCCCTGCATGATTCGATTCAGTCACTGCTCTGTCACAACATAAATCCAGAAATAAAATCTTCACGAGTAGAGGACGGAATCCTGAATCTAAAAAAAAAATCACACGCTTAAGCCCAAAGAACAAAAATAACGATACATTGCGGAGCGATCCGTTTCCATGGAAACCTACCGGTATTTCCGCGAAAGTGCTCTTTAATAGTCTTTTTTCTGAGAATTCCTCTCCTCGCTTCCTCTTTTTTTCTCAGAACTCCCCTCCTCGCTTATTGTTATATTTCGCTCCGCTCTTGTGATCGAAAAACGCTCCTGAAGGAGAAGCGCACTTTTGAAAACTGGGCCAAAAATCGCTCCGACGGATCGAATTTCGCTCGTTTGGTTTAAGCGTGCATTTAACTCTTAAGTTTAAAATAAGAAATGCATTCCGTCTTGGTTTTTTTTAATCTTAATGGGTGCTTGGAACCTAAGGAACTGAGCTAAGGGGCTCCTTGGTACTTTTTCGAGATTCCAGTTCTAAACATATTTTTTCAATGGATGCTTAAACTTAATAGTTAAGAAATTTAATTTAACCCATTTATGCCTAGCGTCCCTTTTTTGGGACGGCATTTTCGCTATCATTCGAAAACGTTATTTATTTTTCCTAGCCTTTATTCACGAATATTGAACCTCAACTCCACAAAATATTATAACATGACCCAGTAGGATGTTAACATTTCAATTTTTATGCATAATGATTTTAAAAGAAATCATACCTTGTCCAAGAAGTTGACATCAGAAATTTAGCTATTATTTCTGGTATTGGCAAAAATCGAAGAAAGTCGCAAACGAAATAATTCATTTAAATCATAAAAATATTTTATTGTTGGTAAAAAAAAAAAATTCTTTTATTTGTGTCTATAAAAAGTTGAGTTATCAGAGTAAATATCATGTACGGGGATTTTGTTAAAAAAATATGTCTAATCAAATCCTACCGGGGGAAAAAAAAAAAAAAACGTCCTCTTTAGAGCCAGAGCATCTACAAAAATTTTGTAAAGTCGGCACCTCTGCTCTGAAGCACTAACCGCTGTACGTAATTTTCGATGCGAAATATCAGTACGTACAATATGCATGCAAGTCCAGAATGCAATCTTCTGATAAACAGGATTTTTTTTTTTGGCAGTGTCGTAAATTCCGACAATTTGTCACTGAATTTAGCGAATTTTCATGACACTTTGGAATTTGTCGCTAAATTTAGTGACTCCGTTGTCCAGCATACAGAGCATCTGTTTCCTTTAGTCCGTTGAATTTCCAGGTAATAAAATGTATCTCATATTGGAAAAAGTTTTACCGATTTCTGAGCAAATTTAGCTAATTTTTTTTCAACAATTGAGTGACTTCTCCCAAAAATTATATGAAACACTTTTTTGAAGTAGATAATGAAAGACATCATACTCACATAATTTCTAGTTATAACAAAAACCATCTTTTTATGAGTTAAGTATCTACGATTGATGCTAATGTACATCCTTTGTGTCAGAGATATATTTCTCTATATTTTACGATCACAAAATTATTAAAAACCTCTTGATACGCTGACAAACGATATGGAAAAATTTGGCATTTATAACATGAATAAAATATATTTTAGTCCAGTGGCGCACACAGGATTTTTTTTGGAGGGTGTCCAACCCATAAAACTGACACCAACCACCTGAAAAAATGTGAATTTTTTATATTTTCATCGTAATCCCCTTTTACTGTGTTTTCATTAATCTATCTTACTGCTGAAAATGAGAATTTTATGTCTTCTAACATATTTAAAAGTCAAAAAATTACATGACGATTTAACGAAGGAAAATTAACAACTCTTTTGGGAGGGGTCCGGACCCCTCCCTTGTGTACGCCCCTGTTTTAGTCTTAAATAAAGTTGCATTTTTTTCATGCGTCAGGAATCGATGCAGACGAAATTTGGTTCCAATTTGCTGCCCCTTCACAAAGATTACAATGGTTTAAAACGGCGTCTTCACAAAAATGGTCAAATGTTTTGCAATTTATCCTACATTTAAATTTGCTTTGTAAATTATTTGAAAGAAAAAAGTGAGTTCTACAAAAATTAATTCGAGAATAGTTCTACAAAAATTAATATTAATATGAGAATAGGATTCACAAAAATAGATGTCGAAATTCACATAAATATACAATTTTCACAAAATGGGACCCTGTAAAAAATTCCTGGATCGATACCTGTGTAAATACTGTTAGACCAGAAATTGGATCGAATGTTAAAGAGTAGAAATTGCTTCAGCTTAATTTTTTTCCGTAGGAAACCGGCTATGATAACAGGATAAAAAAGGCTATAGTTTGTTTTTCTATCGTCTATTGTTCAAACAGTTCCGTTGTGGGCTACCCCCACCCAAAAATTACCCACGCTTCTGTATACTCTCCTATTCCCACCGTCTCATTGTTAATCATCACAGCACTTTAATAACCTGTAGAGTATTCAGAGGCATAATTATTACACTTGAGCACTGAATAATTCATTCCCTGGAATTCTGGGTATTACCTAACGTAATTCGGATTCGCTGAAACGCACATATAATTATCGTTTCATCAGGTTAAGGCAGACAGTGTCTAGCGGACGAACATCATGAGTTAGTTTAGTTTATACAACATTTACAACTCATCAGGCAAATTAAACACCGTTACGAAATTAATGCGTGGATTTTTGTTTTTAGTTTTTAAATTCACACTGTAATTCCAGGCAAAGTTTTGGTAATCGATTATTTTTGCTGATTTTTCCGCATATTTTATCTCGTTTATTCGAAATTTAATTTAAAAAAAAATTGTACGATATGTGTTCTTACAATATACAGCAGGTATGGGCAGGCTTTGATAGTATCTTAAAGTTTGGCCCGTAACTATCCAAAGTACCGAGCCGTATAATTGGAATTTATATGGGATTTTGAATGGTTTGTATAGGTTTTATATGGGGTTTTCATATGTTCCGCGGGCAGGATGAAAGCCAACGCGGGCCGGAGGTTACCCGTATGTGGTACAGAGCTCTACTTCATACGCTTTATACTTACTTGTTCGAATTAAAGAAAGTAATATCAGAGACGATAAATTCAAAGCTTTTTCATCATTCTGGCGAAATGATATTATGTAAAGATAGACGTCATTTTCATATTGCGTATTCAAAACTGCTTAGCAAATGTAAAAATTTTAACAGGCTGTACTGAAAAAATTTCGTCACATTTGGACTAATTACGTATACTTTGTACGGTTTGTTATCAATACCTGTTCCATGGTAAGGTATCTATGTAAATTAAATTATACTTTTTTTCGGAACATTACTTGAAATTCAAAAATTTTGCGCTTTCTATCCGTTTCAAGCACCTGGAAATCTAGTACGACCGTCAAAAAAAAGTTTGCATGTCTGTCGTTCTGTTATTCTGTCCGTGACGATTTTTCAATTCGTCACGTGATGTCCGTGACGAGCATCACGTAAAAATGACTAAAGCGAATGAAATGAAATTTGGTGACATGTGTATGTGTGATAGGTAGTCACTCAACTTCAAGAACAGGTATCGATTTTTTTAAAAATTTTATTAGATTTTGAGTTTTTGGTAAAATCGTTTCAAAATGCATAAGTATTTCTTTGCGTATCACATAATAACAACTTAAAAGAATGAAACGAAAATTGGTAGTCTGACTCAACTCAAAACCCTCCAAGCGTTTGTTTGTGACGTAAAATCCCGTCTACACCATTCCAGTTTTCACTGCAATGCATCTATAATTTAAGATATTTATAACACTCAGGTATCATAAAATCTGTTTTGATAATAAAGCTTATGGGTATTTTAAGAGTTAACTTTTAAATAATTACACAAATCTTCCTATCAAAAATTAATTTTTTTAAATAATTTTGAAGCTGCATGAAAATTTGACCATGAAAACAACTTTACATTATTTGCCCATTTTCAAAACGCTCAAAAGATTAAACTACAGGCCGCGATTTTTTTTTTTTTTTTTGGATAATATTTTGAGATTTTGCTAAAATTTATTCAAAATGAGAAAATATTTGTATTTTAAGCATAAACCACTGAAGCGAATGAAATAAAATTAATTATCGCCATAGGTGGTAGTATGAAACTTTAATTTTGAAAATAAAATGTGTTCTCTATTGACAGTTTCACTCAGTACTTTAATTCAGTACTTACAGTGATTAGTTACTCTCTAATCTGTAATCATTTAATACTACACAAAAGTTATATGCTTACTTTCTATGCTACTGCCAATATGCTAATTCCATTCTTTGTACTCCAGCAATGCTGATGAAAATTCAGCTTTTTGGAAATTTGCATTACATCCTAACCCAACAACGACGGTAAATCAGATACTCAAAAATATGAATTGAAGAAAACTCAGTTAATGTATAGATAGATAGATGGATAATTTTCTTTTCGCAAGCAATAATAAAAGGGCATAGTTGTCGCCATAGTAACGAATATTTCGTTATGGATTTGAAAAACAGTGTTCTTGAAAAGTTCTTTACCTTAACAAACAATTTCTCATTGTTGTTAGTATATTTATTATTATTATTATTATTATTGAATATACCTGAAATCTCCAAACACAATGTAACGTATACTATGTAACGAAGATGGTCAAAATTTGAATACCGATTTTTTTTTCGCAATTCCAATTCTTTTTTTAAGGGCGTAGTTCGGAAAAAAACCCTGTCAGTTTTGGTACATAATTACAGATAAACTAATTACGTCTTTCACTTCAAAATTTTTAGAATGCCTCTTTACAAGCTGTGCTATACACTGCAATAGGCGATAAACCTGTATCAATAGCGAAACTTTCAGAAAAAATTCTCAGAAATCGGAAATTTAGCAGGATGTGTCACTTTTCGAAAAATTTCGTGCAATTCCATGCTGTAGACTTTTTACCAAAGGCACAGTTATTTCATTTATTACAGGTGGCTGTGCCGGCACAGCCAGCTGTCGACAAAAAGGGGTCTCTAGATGTGTGGCACGCGATGAACATTTCGATCGTCCGCCATCTTGCTGGTCGTTAAGTCGAGCGATGGCAACGGCTGCCCTTTTCGGCACTGGGAAAGGGTTGCACCTCAAAGGGTTAATACGGAATAATTTCGCTTTTAGTCCTCCAAGGAGCAAAGAGATGGTGTCTGTGACATCATTGTCTGCCCGTGGTTGGCCATGAACCGATTTCTCTGACACATGCCGTGAGCGGTGTGACTCAGCATTCAGAGCATCTGTTTCCGGCTATCAACTCATTTTCTGCTGTGCCGTGATTGTCTGCAGGGAAAAGCAATAAAAAGGGAATTCTATTTTTTGCTGTGTTGGTCAGGTGGAGAGCGCAGGGAGACAAGAGACCCAGGCCAATAAAAACGCCCGCTAATGACGATTTTCACTCTCTAGTCTTCTGCTACCGAATTCTGTGGTTTTTTTTTTTTGTCGCTCAAGGTCGGGTACTCTTGTGTCATTGTTTTTTTTTTGTTTTTCTGTGAATGTCGTCCACGTTTATTTCGGACAATTTCATTGTGTTGCCTTTCCCCCCCCCCCCTCCTGTTTCTCTGAGTTTTATAGGATGGTACTGAGCGACTATTTTCTGGAGGAGAAAGATTCGATGTCGATTTTTACTTTTCCGAACATGTACCATGTAAGGAAAGTATCGTAATCATGACAAAATTCGACTTCGAGATTTGGGTGTATCGACACGTTTTGAGGTCTTCTGAATTCATTGATGCTGTTTTTACGAGATGCATGTATGTGTGTATGTGTGTTTGTGTGTAAACACGACAGCTCCTAAACGGGGCATTCGATTGAGCTCAAATTGGGTTTGTAAGTTATAAACCCCCGTCGCAAGACCGGTATTGATTTTGGTGTGTATAGGACTAATAGTTTTTCTACAGGGCTACGACAAAGATTTCTTTTACATTAGGGCCTATGGGAGGAAATTCTTGAAAGTGCGCTAGCGTTTAAACGGTACGTTCGATTGAGCTCAAATTGGGTATATATGTTATAAACCACCATCGTAAGACCGGTATTGATTATGGTTGTGTATAGGACCTATAGTTTTTGTAAAGGGCTACGGCAAAGATTTCTTTTACATTATGGCGTATGGGGAGAAATTCTTGAAAGTGCGCAAGCGTTTAAACGGTGCATTCAATGGAGCTTCAATTTGGTATATATGTTTTAATTATTCACCGATTAAAATCTATTTAAATGATTGGTAATGATCTTAATCGTAAGCGTTCGGAAAGTAGACTGGAGTCACTCCAGATTTTTTATCTTTTCACTCACGGGATTACACTGTTAATAAAAGTAGTGCACGTTTCACCATAAAATGGTGCTGAATTAGCTGCAACCTTTTTATGGAGGAACGTTGAACCGTGATTCGGTGCTGGGGATACTTATAGGTGTCTAAAATAATTGGGTATGCATTTCAAAATGTCGTATATACCCTACTAGCAATTTTGCTCGGGCTATCATCGGCTGGCTACGTGGCCGGTGGTAGCCCGAGCAAAATTGCTAGTAGGGTATAACTTATCCCACAACGCGAAATTTTCAATTACGCGAGAATTGAAGGTATTCTTAGGACACATAGGTATTCTTAGGTCGAGGTATTCTTAGGACACATACCTCGTGCAAGTCAAGATTCTAGTGTACTTGTAAACATCCTTCAAACTGTTTTAACCCTTTAAGGCGCAACCCTTTCCCAATGCTGAAAAAAAGGGCAACCGTTGCCATCGCTCCACTTAACTACCAGCAAGATGGCAACGGCTGCCCTTTTTCCAGCATGGGGCAATCTATCAGCTGTTCTCGCGTTCTTCCATTTTTCAGCAGATGTCAGTGCTGTTAAAAATAATTGTGACAATTTTTTACGGGAAATTACGTGCTAAAATTAAAGGATTCTCGTGCAGCTATGTCACCCGCAACTATTTTTTATAGAAATCAAATCTATTCTTCGTGACTGGCAACAGTCAAAGAATTTGGTGCTCCCAGAGAGGGAACACTGCGCGTTAAAAGGTTAAGAGGTCGAGGGGGGGGGGGGTATTAAGAATTCAAAAAATTCGATATTTCAATTTTGATTTCATTTGAAACCTTGGTTACTTCTGAGCATTTTAACCCCAATTTCATGCAATAAATCCAATTGGAACCGGAGATACACTTAAAAACGTTTTGTGAAAGCTTTATATTGGACGCAATGAGGTTTCTCAAAACGCATTTTTATGAACTATCCGTACGATAACAAAGTTTCTATGATTCATATCTTCACGAAATTTTGTATAGTTATAACTGGTATTGGTATCTATAGAATTAATTAATACTTAAGAAATTTTTTTAAATTAAGAACTCAAAAATTGTAGTTTAAATTGAAATTTGAAAAAAATCGTACTTTCTCCTCATATTTCTGTTAAAATTTTCAAAAGTTTTTCTCTCACTTTTAATACTAATTCATCCTATAGATACCGATACCAGTTATAACTATACAAAATTTCGTGAAGATACGAATCATAGAAATTTTGTTATCTTACGGATAGTTCATAAAAATGCGTTTTGAGAAAACACAGTTTAAAGTGACCTTATTGCGTTCAAGTATAAATCTTTCACAAAACGTCTTTATGTGTAACTCCGGTTCTAGTTGGATGGGTTGCATGAAATTGGGGTCAAAATGCTCAGAAGTAACCGAGGTTTCAAATGAAATTAAAATTGAAAATTTGAATTTTGAATTCTTAATCCTCATATGACCACTTAAGTCATTAATATTACCATTTCCCACATAAAATAGTGAATAAACAATGTAAATATAGAAAAAAAGTCGTGTTATTTAACATAATATTGCACAGAGCTGTACAGTATTGTAAATGCACAAAATTTATGATCAGTAGGAGAAAAAGAGACATAAATTATAGTACTGTATGCACAGTATGCAGTAATAATAATAAATTGCAGCACTTTAATAATAATAGTGTACTGTACAGTAGTAATTACTAGTGTACTGTACTGTAACAATAATTAATATAAAGTATGGCACAGTACTGTGATAATTATAACTGTATTTTACTGTACAGAATAAAATTGTGCCCCGCGCTTCTTGCTCTTGGCGGAAAACCTCTTGCTGCGGGCGAGGAATTCGCGTTAGCTCTTGGATTAGAGATGAGTTCGGGCTCATTTTTTGAAGCCCGAGCCCGCCCGAGCCCGAGCAATATTATTAAAGTTGGAGCCCGAGCCCGAAATTTCAGCTAAAGACAAATAAAATTAACTACTTCATTAATAGGATACAATAAATTTTGGAGCTTCACACACCTTCTAGTCCCCCGTGCCGCTATTTTTTGAAATAAGTACGTCTATTTATACCATGAATCACTTTTTAAAATCTGTTTCAAGGAGTATGTTCAACAAAGAAGAAATTTTTCACGATCCCGAGCCCGAACGCAATCGTGAATTACAGAGCCCGAGCCCGAGTCGGGCCCGGGCTCGGGCTGAGCCCGTCTCATCTCTATCTTGGATACGTTGCTTGTGAAAAACTCGCGTAATATTCTATTCGCGTAAATCAGATCGCGTTGTAGATGGAGCATGTCCACTGCATTCGTTATTTCCTAATCTGTTCAAAGGGCGAGCGAAAGACGCGTTTTCTCATTGTGAATGAATTTTATCATCATCCACTGTTAATTCTATATTGCCGGCGGCAGATAACAAAAATACCAAAATAAATAAATAAATAACAGAACTTTTTTATTTGTGGAGATGCGCCCATGCAATCGCACGAAAATGCTTGCTCTTCTGTTATCGCTGAATCACCGCATATCTATGCAACCGTTTACCGTCAGGTGACAAAAAAAAAAAAAACTTTACTTCCCGCTGACATGTGTGCACGCCGCAAATAATGGTTTAATTTGGCCAACCCTTTGTTATGGTTAACCGGACTGCTGACCGTTTTGACGAAAGGATTTATTTATCGGCGGGCGCGTTGCTTCGGGGTTTCGTTATGTACTGCATCGGGATTCGTGTAAGCAACTTCTTTTCGCATGTTTTCAAAACGCGGACCCGCGTCGTTCGAAAACTGTACGTGAGGTTGAAGGTAAGGACATCTTTTTGTATCGCCACTGTTTAGATGTAATTGGATTTCAATTAATTAATTAGTTATCCTTTTTCATTCAGTTGTTATTGAAATTTTTTTTTGCGAATTTAAACCTGTTCTCCGGAGGTAAAAGAAACCTTGTCACTCTTAGGAGAGCAGTTTTAGTGCCACGTGGTGCTATTTACTTGCAAGGAAAATGGGCGTGGTTTTATTTTCTATTGTCCTATCTCATTTATTTATAGTCTCCGGACATACTAGTTGTTTATCATCATAGTTCTCTACATAGAGTGAAAAACTCACACCAAGAGCATGGGGTGAACTCTTTTCTCAAAAAAATCTGATGTGTCCAACACATGACTTCCTTGCACGTCTATTAAATCAAAAATATTTTTTACGCACTTCCTCTAAACTTATTTGTTTGAAAGATATAAAATATCAATAATAGTAAGATATAGCGATTTCTAGCCAAACATTTCGATATCGCCAAGCTGAGTTCAATTTGAAAGATTTCTTTCTGACACTTTATTTGGCGATATTTCACCAAAAGCCGACAAACTTGAGATAGTCAGCGAGATTTTGGGGATAGCCAAAGTAGTCATTGACCACAGACTTTCAATGAATTGAATGCATCCATACACCTCAATGTATTTAAAGTCATTTGGCTCACCCTGTAAATAAATTCTCAGTCGATTGCTGTTAAAAAAGATATTGAAAACCGTTAGATATTATAATATAGTTCTAAATACAAAAGTTCAAAATTCTACGGGTTAAAGTTTTAGAGTTATACAAAATACGAAATAATTTTTGGCGCCAAATTTGGCGATATTTCGGCGAAACTCGTCAATGTCGACGACATTTGGCGAGATATTAAGCATGGACCAACAATGACAGATTATCGCCAAATTTGGCGATATTTCGCCAAAACTCGCCAAGAACGATGACAAATGGCGATACTTTGGGCATGGACCAAATGACTGATTATCGCCAAATTTGGCGACATTTCGGCAAAACTCGCCAAGGTCGAGGACAGACGGCGAGATTTTGGGCATGTACCAAACAATGACTGTATACAATTATATTATAGTGAAGTTGTCCATAGACATTAAAGTACTGAAATTCTTTTCGGTGGTCCTGTAAAGAAACTCTCCAATAGATTTTAACCAAAAATCGAGATGCACAACTAGATGTTACAACAATCTATATATATGAAATTTCATAATAGTTTTTGAGATTTGAGAGTTAAATATGCACACACGTACACAAAAAAGTCGCCAAGCTTGGCGACTTTTGGCATAGTACTTGAGGGAGGCACGTGACCGTGGTCGGACCATTACCTAACTTATGTGGTAGGACGGTATTGTGCTTGAAATGGATGAATCTCCTAAAATTGCCATTGACCAGAATGTATTGGAAATCTTTTGAGTGTTCCTGTAGCAGAACTGTAAATGATAAAGACACTTTTTTTAATGGAGAAATTCATTTTCTAACTCTTTACAGCATATATCACTTCTGAGTCGTTTGAAATAGTCCAATACCTCTAAAAAACGCTTTGATGAATTTCGGCCCATAGAGCGTAATGTATTTCGAAATCTTTTAGGCGGTTCTGTAGATAAACTATCCAGTCGAATGGAACCGAAAGGGAGGTGCAAAACTAGATGTTACAACAATCCTAAATATAAAGTTTCAACATTCTACGCCTAATAGTTTTTGAGATATGCGAGTTTAATGAATTTCGGCCCATTGAGCGTAATTTATTTCGAATGTTTTGGGCGGTCCTGTAGATAAACTATCCAATCGAATGGAACCAAAAGGGGAGGTGCACAACTAGATGTTACAACTATCCAAAATATGAAGTTTCGACATTCTACGCCTAATAGTTTTTGAGATATGCGAGTTTAATGATTTTCGGCCCATAGAGCGTAATGTATTTCGAATCTTTTGGGCGGTCCTGTACATAAACTATTCATTCGATTGCGACCAAAAGGGGAGGTGCACAACTAGATCATAGAACAATCCTAAATATCAAATCTCAACATTCTACGACCCATAGTTTTTGAGATATGCGAGTTACATACATACGTACGTACGTACGTACGTACAGACGGCATGGAAAAACTGACCACAATAAACTCGCCGCTGGTCAAAATGAGTTGCAGACGCGTTAATAGGATCGTGCATGCTAGCCTACGATGAGATGCATCGAAAAAATTTTTAAAATTCAATTTAGAGGTAGTGAAAATCGGTTTTTTTGTCGAAACTTGGCCCCCAAAATTTTTCGGGATCACATTACTTCCTTATACTACGTACAAGGAAGTAAAAATAGACATGGTTTCCTTTACCTCTGCGGTATAGATGTATGCTTTGCTTAGCTTCCATACTATGCAATTGAAAACACATAAATCTTTAACTACATTAACAGTTAATGTCAGTTTTTATTTACATTCCATTGTATCAGGTTGTAACGAAAGTTTTCCCGCCAAGTCTTCTTGAAAAACTAACTTCTAACTCCTTAGATAACTGTCGAGTGGTTAATTACTGATCTTCGTCCCCAAGTTCTGGTAGGCTGGCCTCATCAACATCAATAGACCAGCCAGAACTCTCTGCTTCTTGAATGTCATAGTCCTTGTTTTTGAACTTTCGGTAACCAAACCTGCACAGTGTCAGATGATACAACAATAGTACTTAAAGCTGTACACATAATTCGTTGATATTCTGTAGCAAAATTTTTGCAACAGAACTGGGAGTAAATGATGCTTCTAATCCGCTAGAGTGGTAGTTCCATTTGAGACACATTGTACTCAAAATGATAACTATATTTCTTTTACAGATTTCACAACACAGTGGCGGGAAACTTTCGTTACAACCTAATATTTCTTAATTAAACTTACATAAGTTTGTTTTCTCTCTACAAAAATAATTCTAAAATAAATTACAGTGTAATACGTCTATTAGATAAAATAACGTACTAATTAATATAAGCAAAATTAGAAAAGAAATAATCATAAGCGCATTATAAAAAGTGTCAAAATTTTCCTATTTTCAGTTTGTATAATCTTTGCAATAGAAAATTGCTAAGGCTAATAATAAATTGAAGTTTTATTCGGGGGAAATATGTGTTAATTTTCTTAGCAGAATCGGAAAAGAAAAATAATCAAATACATAATCCCCGTTTCCAATAAACAGACAAAAGACAGTAAGGAGAGACAGGATTACCGATGTTTTATCTTTAATTTAATTTTTAATTATTAATGAGCATATCTGTCAAACTCAATTTTAAGCGTATTAAACTACGTTTCATTCTAAAAGAATTAATACTGCTTTTCAATATAGTGAGTTTCTGTGTGTTCTAAATAAAAATAGTACAACCACTCTAATAAACCTAAAAAATATATTTTTAAATCTGCATATTTCTGTTGTACAGTTTTTATTGCTCCTGAAAAGTTGTTCCTTTCGTGATTTTTGGAATAATCGATACAATTTCACTTAAAAACATCTGATATAGACACGACTTGCTTGTACATTTATTCATTTTTATATAATTTTTTATGCTATTCATTCACACTTTTTTCATTTGAAACTGAGGTATGATACTTTAATAATATTAAGGTTTGGAGATCCATCGCAAAATATAAGAGGTATCAGCTGCCTGGTTACAGTTTTGAAAGTTTATTTTTGGTGGTCAATTTCGTGATGTTAAGACAAAAGTTGCCAGACTTGGCGGCAGTTGGCGAGATTTGGAGCATGGTCATAACAATCGTTGGCCGTAGATTTTTAATACGAGTTTATTCCGGAAAATAAGTTTCCAGCGGCCAATAAAAAGAAACAAAAAATTATTACCTAATAAAAAGATTTATTGCAAAATATACAGCAATATTTCAGCAATTTCTCAGCATAAGAATCACCGGAATTGCAACGCTTATCATCTAGCCGGTTAACCCTTTCACGCGCAGTGTTCCCGCTCAGGGAAAACCAAACTAAGACGTTTTGATTGTTGCCAGTCACGAAGAATAGATTTGCTGTGTGGCACAGCCAGCTGTCGTGAAAAAAGGGTCTCTAGATCTGTGGCTGGCGATGAACGTTTTGATCGTCCGCCATCTTGCTGGTCGTTAAGTCGAGCGATGGCAACGGCTTCCCCTGTTTTCAGCATTGGGCAATCTATCCAGCTGTTCTCGCATTCTACCATTTTTCAGCAAATGTCAGTGATGTTAAAAATAATCGTGACCATTTTTTTTTACGGGAAATGACGTGCTTAAAAGTAAAGGATCTCTCGTGGAGCTATGTCACCCGCAACTATTTCTATAGAAATCCAATCTATTCTTCGTGAATGGCAACAATCAAAACGCCACGTTAACACTGCGCGTTAAAGGGTTAATGGCTCCACCGCAGAATTACCTCAAAATTCTCTGATGTCTTATTCTACACAGAGATAATACGAAAAACCCTTGCCCCTCCTGCATTAAAAACCTAGCTTTATGAAAGAGAAAAGAAAAAAAAAAAAAAAAAAAGCTGTGCCTGTGAGCTGAGAAATCTGGAGACGAATTTCAGGAGCCGATAGCACTTGACCTTCTCTTTGCTCCTGGTCTCTGAGACTTCCCTTCTTGACACTCTCTCGCGATATCTAAATTGAACGGAGAGTGACACAGACTTTTTGTAAAATCGTGTCACACAATTCATGTCTTGATGCTATTCAGTCTGTTGCTCTTTTAACCCTTTGAGGCGCAACCCTTTCCCAATGCTGAAAAAAGGGCAGCCGTTGCCATCGCTCGACTTAACGACCAGCAAGATGGCGGACGATCGGAACGTTCATCGCGTGCCCACAGATCGAGAGACCCCTTTTTTGACGACAGCTGGATGTGCCCGCGCACAGCCAGCTGTCGTCAAAAAAGGTCAAGTCCTCAATGTCGTCAACATTTCGATCGTCCGCCATCTTGCTGGTAGTTGAGTCGAGTGATCTCAACGGCTGCCCTTTTTTCAGCATTGGGCAATCTATCCAGCTGTTCTCGCATTCTTCCACTTTTCATCCGATGTCAGTACTGTTAAAAATAATCGTGACCATTTTGTCTACGGGAAATGAGGTGCTAAAATGTAAAGGATTCTCATGGTCTCGCTATGTCACCAACTATTTTTATAGAAATCCAATCTATTCTTCGTGACGGGCGACAGTCAAAACGTCAGAGTTGGGTGTTCCCAGAGCGGGAACACTTCGCGTTAAAGGGTTAAAGAAAGCATGGCTGTTTTGAACGGCATCTTCCCGAATTCATTTATGCTGGAGACTCGAAAGAATTCATAATGCCTCCTCGCAAACATTCGAGGATCCAGAGGGGGGGGGGCACTTGCCCGCCTCAGATGAGCTAAATTTAAGCTGTACAGGATTAACATATTTTGTAAATTCAAATGAATTTACAAGAAAAAGAAGTCAAAAACCTTTTGTGGCCCCACCAGAATTTTTGTCTGGATCCGCCACTGTTCGCAAGCTGTATGCGCTAAGCACTTTCAGAAACTTCCAAATTTACAAGAGTTATGAAATGTTCAAGAAAGTAGAGGGGTGCGGTGTTTTGCTAAGTTCCCCTTCGCGGATAATGTAGTGTTGCCATGTTTTCTGTTTTTTCCCTAAACTATATCTATCTATCTATCTATCTATATTAATGACTATGTCATTTTATCCATCACCTCCTTTATTAAAATTGTCCGAAAAATGTGTCCCAAAAATGCGACATAATTTTACATATATTTAAATATTATTACTTCACAACAGTTTTAATCTATTGTTACGATATTTCGTAAGCTGTAGAATATGCATCACATGGATTTTTTTATATATATTTAAATACTATTAGTTCACAACAACTTGAATCTATTGTTGCAATATTTCGTAAGCTGTAGAATATGCATCCCGTGTATTTTTCTATAAATAGGTTACAATCCTAAAAATTTCAACATTGGGTTACCAGGCGAAATACATGAAAGATGAGAGATGAAATGGCATAGTCAGTTAATATCGTTTTAATATGGCAATTATGAAACTAAAAAATTAGGGGGGGTTCAGGGAGGTCCCCCCCGACGAGGCTTGAACAGCCGAGTTTTATATATATATAACTAACAAGTAAAACACAAAACATACTACAAAATAAGACATATCTCGCAGAAAAATAACAGCTATTATCAAGCATTAGAAACCAGAATTTTTTTTTTTTTTGGGGGGGTGGGGGAAGATAAAGGAAATTGATATTTAGTTAAAGCAAATGGTTTTTTTTTTTTTTTTTTTTTTTTTTTTTTAACCCCGTAATTTGAGAGTTCATCTTTGAAAAATTTCAGAATGGAGAATGGGGTTGACTGAAAAATTTTCCAGTTTGTAAATACTGACACCACTGGCATTGAGCTTAGGAATTAGGGTGGGCTGGAAAAGTCGAATTTTGGGAATCGTAAAAGTCATAGTGAGTAAAAGTTTACCTTGGACATCAATAGTAATTGTCGCAAGTCTTACCAATATTTAAAAAGAAAATCTTCTGTCTCCACAAGGGTATAAAGTTGTGAAAAATAGGTCAAAGTCAGTATGAAACAGGCTAAGTTTTAGGATTAAAAAAAAAAAAAAAAATCGGAAATAGAAATGTGTCACAGTTCGTAAAAAGGCTGGTATATAGTTCTGCAATACGTTAAAAAAAATTCAGTTTGGTAAAATAATGTCTGTGTATTTTAAGAGTAATGCCTTGGTAGAATGCGCATTTTATCAATATTTTGAGTAAATTTACAGCCCTTGTAGCAACGGAAGATATTATTTTACCGAACTGAAATTTTTTGAACCTGACACAGTACTATATACCAACCTTTACCGCACTATGACTTTTATATTTCCGAAATATTTTAATATCTTTAAAATTAGCCGATTTGATACTGATTTTGACCTATTTTTGAAAACTTTAAAGGGGGTGCAGAGGGAATATATTTTTTAATATTGTTGAGATTTCTCACACTTAAGCATCAATAGTAAGTTTTTCCCCACGCTATGGCGTTTTCGATTTCCGTAATTCGACTTTTTCGGCCGAACTTAATAGGGATAGACAGTATACACCACATTTTGGAGAAGAAAGGGGGGGTTGTTTAGATAGAATGAATGATTCAGAATATTTGTAGGGTATGCAGTGCTCACGCCTGTTTCCCGTTCGGTGGTTGGGTGTTTTTTTGTGACCGAAAGCTCAGAAAGTTATGTGTCTATGATAAGCGATAAAATTTGCATTACTTGTCACTTTGTATTCTTTCAGATTTGAAGTGTAGTAGACCAAAACATAAAAATTTCTGTTTGAAATTTGTTGTCTGCATTTAATATTGTCATTTAGATATATCACATAAGTACCACCTGTAGCACAAATGGTATCGCACAGTATCGGTTAAATCCAAACCAAATGCGGTATCTTACTCAAAACTCATAGTATTTTTTTTTTCTAACTTAAGTACATCAATATTTATATTGAATTTGAAAATTTATTTCATGTTGCAAAGTATTTAAATATAAAAAGGGGGTGGGGCTGTTGAGAGATTTCATAAAATAAAATGCCTCTATGGTCAGGAAACTTTTCCCAGAAGCTCCCAAAAAAGTCAGGAAATTGAGAAAAAGTCAGGATTTTCACTTGTCAGGATTTGAAAAAAGTCAGGAAATTGAGTTTCAGAAGTTTAGACCCTTTACAAAATTATAATCGATTAAAACGTCCCCTTCACAAGAATATAATCTATTAAAATAACCCTTCTTTGGCAATTTTAATGTGTATTTTAATTTGTTTTGTAAATTATTTTAAGGAAAAAAGTGACTTTTTTTCAAAATCGGTATGAAAATTCACAAGAATAGATGTTGAAATTCATAAATAGGTATTGAAATTCACAAAAATGAACGGTTTTCATAAAAATGGAACCCTAGAAAAAATTCCTGGATCGAGCCCTGGTGTATTTATGAAAATACAGATCAATTTTAGGCAAATCATACCCTAAAGCCTAATGTACTTGGGCTACGTGACTAGTGCAATCTAATAACATCTTTACAATGTCTAGTATTTTTCACTAATGTATCAATATCGGAATATTTCCCGTGCGACTGATATGCGCACCGATCAGTTCAATACCCATAAATCTACTTAACGAATATGTTTCTGCAAACTGCAAACAGTGTAAATACGTTAAAATAAATTGCGCCTAAAAAATGTGTGCTTTTTCCTCCGAGCATCGGGAGAAAGTTCTGTTTCTTCCTTTGCCATCCACTCTCTATCTCAAAAGAATTTGGCTCTGTTCCAAGTAGAGAAATAGTGTTGCCCTCGGAACAGAATTATGTGGGACAATTCTCTCCGGGGAACAATTTTTCCTCTCCCTTTGCCTCTCTACCAACTTATCATTTAACAGTAGATTAAGATTTCTGGTGAAGAATCAGTTATTTTTATTATTTTCTTTTACTTTTTTTTTTTCGAATCTCCATTCCCCCTTTCCCCTCCACGTCGATGCTTTTCGTTCGTTCTTTGATCCTTTTGAGCGGTTTTCGAAAATGTTGATTGTACACAGTATTTATTCTGAACGTTGTGCGCAAGTTCTTGCAGTGTTGCCAATTCCAGAAGCCCACTTCGGAAGAAAAAGAAAAAGAATGCACCACAGTTCTTTCCGAAGGACCGTTCACTTGCCATA